>CM052437.1:22037683-22073253 GCA_028533085.1 Varecia variegata
TGCAAGCATTGTTTTCTCCAAAGAATCATCCAAAAGTTGCTACCGTAGGAAAGCTCTTTAGCCTTTTATATGTTGTGGTTTTTAACGTGCATGTCTTCCAGGCAGACTCTGACTGGTAGAGGTTATCACCCATTACTCCATGGGCACAAAATCCTGACCAGTTCATGACTTTCAGTCTAAGAAATTACCTGTGGCTGAGGAATTTAATTGACAAGGCCAGCACATTTTGCCATATGGTATGCGCTATCTCTGTGGCCAAATATGCAACTCTTATGGTGTGACAAATTGTTTGTGGGACAACACACGTTACAGCCCAGACAGTTAGACAAAACACCCTATTGGAGTTGAAACCACAGTCTACGTCCCTGAATGAGAAATATGCAAAATCACACCTGCCGGCCAACATTGCTGCTTGTGTTTTCCTCCTCTCTTTTTTTTCCCTTATCCCA
Source organism: Varecia variegata (assembly GCA_028533085.1). Lineage (NCBI taxonomy): Eukaryota > Metazoa > Chordata > Mammalia > Primates > Lemuridae > Varecia > Varecia variegata. The sequence continues at coordinate 22,038,133 of CM052437.1, forward strand.
CAAAGAAAATTAAAAGCAAAATGAATTTAATGTTGAGAAAAGGACCCAGGGTGAGGTTCCCACATAAACTTAACGGAGTCAGTGATATTTTGTTTGGCCTAACTGTAGCTTGAGTGGTGTGGCGGAGTTTAAGCAGTTTGTGATTTGTAGTTTAAATCCCTATGTTTAATTTCTGCCAGACTGATGTAGCATATAACAGCAGACAATACAACAGCTCTAGTCTTAACTGTTATCTGAGGTTTGGGCCTGGTTATCTTTTTAAGACCAATATATTCTAACAAAGAATTCGTGCCACAGTTAAAGTCTCATGTGTTCTGCTGTTAGGACACAATATTTATGATGTTTGAAGGCAGGAATTTTTCCATAGGTGGAAGGTGAGATTATTGGGGGTGCAAGAGGGATGAGAGGATTCATTTTTTGGAATCCATTCTGACATGAGTCTTAAGGTTATTAAATTTCAAAAACCTGTTTTTTCAAGGGATAATTTTTCCTGATGATGTAGCAAGATGAGAATGTTGTGCTGTCTTTAGTAAAATTCATGGTATTTGTGTCTGTTGGGTATTAATGTGTATTATGTCCATTGAAAGCATGATGCCTTCTGTATTTTAACCTATGAGAAAAGGTCCACCATTTTATAAGCTGTATGTACATATAAAATATACATATAGTAAAGTATATATACAACTTTGCTAATTTTTTTGTTGTTTTCACTGGGAGCACTGTAAGTTTCTATAGAAATGATTTCTTGGTGCTTGTGACAAAATTCGTAACTGCTTACAGTTTAAGAGTTGTGCCTAACCAAAAGCCTGTTTTCTGGAGTATTTGATAGACCCCCACCATGAAGGAGGTGCTTGGCACATGTTTTTGGGAGTTCTGTTGTCATCACCAAATCAAATGCAACCTTAGCCTTTCTAGTCCAGTTCCAGGTTCCATTTTGCAGTGTCCTCGCAGGTGGACAACACCTACCATCCAAGCCCATTTTTGGATCATTTAGTCATTTTTGTTCCTATCCCTCAAACTCCATATTCAATTTCAGTAGTAAATTATTTCTCTGTTGCTTCAAAGTCATTTCAAATGAACTTCTCCCTAACTCGACTTCATGCCTTTAATTGGCACTACCGTTGCTCCTCCACTTAGGATGGGGCCCCCTCCCATAAACTCATCATAAGTAGAAAACATCGTAAGTTGAAAATGCATTTGATGTACCTAGCCTACCAAACATCATAGGTTAACTTAGCCTATCTTACATTAGTCTACAGTGGGCAAAATCATCTCACACCAAGCCTATTTTATAATAAAGTGTTGAATCTTTCATGTAATGTATTGAATACTGTACTGAATGTGAGAAACAGAATGGTTGTATGGGTACTCAACGTACATTTCTACCGAACACATATCACTTTTGTACCATCGTAAAGTTGAAAAATCCTATGTAGAACCATCATGACTCGAAGACTATCTGTGCTTCCATCTCTCATCTAGAGATGACAGTAGCCCCCAAATACTCTCCCTGTTTCCCCTGCCCCTTGCTGATCCACCAAGCACAGGGCAGCTGGCGTGATCGTCAGAACACACGTCAGATCAGATGACTTTCCTGCTCAAAACCTTCAATGCCTTCCCACGTCTCTTAGGGTGGGACGTCTCTTAGGTCTAAATTCCTTCTGATGGCAGCATCTTATTCCCTGATTCCAGTTTGTCTCTTCAACCTTATCTCATAGTCTTTCATTTCCTCTTTCTTGCTCACCAAACTTATCATCCTGACTTCTGGGAACGAGTCAGTCCCTTCCCAGTCTCAGGACTCGGTACACTGTTCTCTCTGTCTCAAAGTGCTCACGTAATTCTGCCCTTGTCACGCAGGTTTCAGCACAAATGTCACTTCTGCAGGGAGGTTTCCCCTCACCATCCTCAAAGCAGGCACTCCCTGCTTCTCTCTATCCATCCCCTGTGCTTTTCCTCCTGGCTTTGGCTAGACTATGTGGTTATGTTACTTATTAATCTGTCATTGTTATCTTTCCCTCGTAAGACTGTAAATCCCACAGCATATCTATCATGTATCTGTAGTGTTTGGCACAAAGAACGGTTCTCAATAAATAGTCATTGAATGAATGAATGAATAAATGAACAGAAAATCCTTTCAAATGTTGAGGGAAAATCTGCCTACTTAAAATTTCTACTAGTGGTTGTAATTCTGTTAACTAAGGCAATATAAAATGATTGTATGGCTTCATATTGTAAAGGAAAAAATAAAAATATCAGGACCATCCCCCCGACTCCTTAGCAACAGGGAAGGTAAAGGCCTCAGGCACCTATAAGGACAGGCCCTCACAGACCGTTCATAAGGAAATTCCTTGCTGGGCCCCATAAACAAGGGAGGGCGTGCAAATTGCAACTTCAGGTCTGCAGGCTACTTCTGGCTCCTAAAATTAAAGTCTGTTTGATTCCATACTAATAATGAATTACAAATTTATCTTCCCAGGCACAGAACAGAGACAAGCCAAGATCAAACATTCTTCCACCTATCCAGGGACATCTACATAATTGATGCTTCCTTCACTCCCTTTTTCTCCTCTAACATCAGCCTTATCACACATAAAATGTAGATGTCCTGGGCCTCACAAAAATGTAACCATTTTGCCTCACTGGCCACCTGCCTGCTCTTTTTTTCCTTTCTGTATTCCCTATCCCCCTCAAATACTGAGGCTTCCAAATTGCCCTTTGGAAAAACAGCCACAGATTTGTCTGTGGTTTATGTTTTTCCCAGGTGCATCCTCAAACTTTGGCTTAATAAACCTCCATTGACTGAAAACTTGCCTCAGTCACTTGTTTTGGGTTGTCAGGATACATGGTCGCATTTCAAACCTTCGATACCCGTCTTAGGCATCTGATTTCGGTGCTCTATACACCCCTCAACCTTCCTTGGTGTGCCATGGCTTCCAGCTTTCTCATCACAGTGACCACTCTGTTGGAAGACTAGTTTGACAACATCCCTCATTAAAAAAATAAAATGAGATGTTCTAATCACTGCGGGTCCAACAGTACTCGCTTTCCTCAATGAGAGTCACATCAAGCCTACAGGTCTGTAGTTTCCAGGATCTATTTTTCCCCCCCCAACATATTGCAAAATAGAACATTCCCCAAGGTTACTGGTACTTTTCCCAATCTCCGTGATTTCTCAAACTTGCTGCTAGTGGCTCCGAGATTCTGTCTGCGAATTCATTTTGTACTCTGGAATATAATTTGTCTGGACCTGGGAGTTTGAAATCACTTATCATGCCCAGATTTTTCCTTATTCTCTAACTTATTTTAGGCTCCATTGTCCTCTTTTCATCATCTCCTTTGCTGCACATTTAGAATTCAAAATCTATTCTCCTCGCTCCAGAAGATGGCATTTGAATATTTGGTAGTTTGTACTTTTTGTCACCTGTTGATATTACACAGTCTTCTTGGACTTACCACTTCTTTGTTCTTCTCTTCCTCATCCTCTTCCTTCTTCTTCCCTTCTTTAATCTTTATTCTTTTGTTCTTTCCTCCTTTCCTTCCTCCCTCCCTCTCTCCCTTTCTTCCTTCCTTCTTTCCTCCTCTCCCATTCCATTCTCTCTCTCTCTGAATTGAACCTATGGTGGAACACCTCTTTAATCTCACTTGTTTCTTACATTTCCCATTAGCTGAGGCTTTAGCCTTCCTGAAAAACTTTTATTTACTTACTTACTTACTTACTTATTTATTTTTTTTAGAGACAAAGACCTTGCTCTGTCGCCCAAACTGGAGTGGCATCATCATAGCTCACCGCAGCCTCAAACTCCTGGGCTCAAGTGATCCTCCTGCCTCAGCCTCCTGAGTAGCTGGGTCTACAAGCACATGCCACCATGCCTGGCTAATTTTTAAATTTTTTGTAGAGATATTGTCTCGCTATGTTGCTCAGGCTGGCCTGGAACTCCTGGCCTCAAGTGATCCTCCTGCCTCAGCCTCCCAAAGTGCTGGGATTACAAGCATGAGCCACTGCGTCTGGCTGAAAACCTTCTTTTTTTGTACTGGTTCTTGGATAGGTGTCCCTTATTATTGCTTATGAACATGTCCTTTTAAAAATCCATGAATTCACAAGAAACTTTTCTATGTGGCCACCCTGCCTTATGAGTTGACTCATCCTTTCCTTTATCACTGGGATTGTTCGTTATTGCATTGCCTTGGAATGTATGTAATCTCCCTCTCCTAGCTATTATGGACTCCCAAAAGACATGGCCACATTCTCCCAGGGTCTTTATAATTTCCATACCAGTTCTTTCCCATTGGTTAAAATTGCCTCCAGAATTCCAGTTTCTCCTTTCATCTGACAGCTGAAATTGTTAGCTAGGAATGTCAAAAAATTTTATAAGCTACTCTATTTTTGCAAAATGTGACCTCCACCATACATAAAGATAGTTCAAGTCTGTATCCCTTGCTTGTAGTTATGCGGTCTGCTTTCAGAAAACCCCGTTCATTCCTGGGCACCCGTGGTAAGCCCTCGCCCTGGGAGGACTCATGTTTATGTTCCCCCGGTGGCTCCAGCCTGCTGCCACTCTTACTGAGTGACTCTTGGGACAGGAGCATGCCGTCTTTTTGAATCCTCTTTGCACGTAGTTTCTTTTGAAACTCCTCCTCCTTCTACCGCTGTAGTTCAGGCAGGAGTCCCACCTCACCTGCGTGAGAATGGCTGGCTTCTTGTGTAAACGGAAGTTCTCTTTCTCTGCAGCTCAGCCTCTGCGAATCAGTGTTAGAGATATCTGAGCACATGAAGATTTCTTCCTGATGAATTTCGTTCAGTTTCAGCCAAGAATGACATGTGAGGTACCACCTGTACCAGTCCAGCAATTCCTCCAGACCCCCCAGTCTTCTCACGTTTGACTCTCGTCCTCCCGTCCCCCTCGTAAGATTTTCCCTCTCATTCCCTAGTGTTCCGTCCCTTTGACAGTCTGTCTTCATTTATTGATCGACTTTGCGAATAGTCTTGTGTATGGAAAGGTGTTCTTCTCGGGCTTTTCCTGCTCCTCTGCCGGCTTCATTACTTCAGTTATCCCAGAGTAATTGGTGATCACCCCGGGAACAAATATAGAACGTGCCTTGCACAAACGGGCAGGGAAACGATGTATAAATCTCAATTTAGCTGACAGTGTGATTCTGATGAAGAACAGAATGGGAAGTACAGCCACAGGAGCACAACTTGTAGAAATGGCCCCGTGCAGATTGCGACGTGGCCCTCTCTGTGGCACAAACAGAAGCTTCCCCTTTTCCCCTTGAATAGGGGATGTGGCTATGAGTAAGTGAGGAGGAGGTTCTAGGAAGGAGGTGGGATTGGAAGAGGGATAGTGGGCTTTGGAGAAGGCAGAGGCCTGCAGGGTGTGGCCTCCCCTCCCTCCTGTCCATCAGATAAACCAAACTGTCCCTCTGGCTCCCATGGGGCCAGGAGGGCAGTCCTTTGCCATTCTGCTCTAACGCTGCCTCCCTTCTTCCTGCTAGAATCATGTCCCACCTGTGTACTCCGCATTTCCCGCACTGCCTTCTTTGGGGCAGTGGCTTCCCCCAGGTCCTCAGGGAAGCAGGCTGCTGCATCTCCAAGTTGCCCAGGCCCATGGCCCTACCCCACCCCTCCTGCCTCCTTTGCTGCCCCCTAAGTTCTCTCTGGCGTCCGTGCTTGTCCCACCTCGCCTCATGCACTGAACCTGAGGATGCAGACATGCGAGGTGGCATGTGCTTTTGGGCTGCAATTTGAGACTTACTCAAAGGTCTATTTATAGGCAGTACCGGGTAGGCAGTCAAAACAGGCAGACTTGGGTTCTCATCCAAATTTTACTACTTTCCAACTGGATGAATTGGAAATTTTGAGTCTCAGCATCCTCATGTGTAAAATATGGATAATAATCCTAACTATGCACACAGATATTTTGTCCCCTTCTACACACACACTGACACATATTTCCTGGCATACGATATATGTTCAACTGATATATTAATATGTTTCTTCGTCTATAAAATGGATACAATGGCATCTACTTGTAGCATTTATTTTGAGGAAAGATCAATGAGATGAATAAGTACAAAAGTTATAGCATAATTAATTACAATTAATTATGAATAATTAACAGCTCTCATGGGGAGATGTATGGGCTACTGGTTAAGGGTGATTAACTCTGGAGTCAGGTTAAGTTTGAGAGCTGGTTCTGCCACTAACGAGCTGTGTAATGTTGGGCAAGGTACTTAACCTTTCTACACCTCATTTTATCCAACTATAAATGGCAACAATTGTAGAATGCACACTCCAGGATTGTCACAATTAAATGAGATAGATATTCCATACAAAGCATCCAGTCCTGCACTTGGTGCTTAGCAAGGGCTTCACAGGTTGCTATGGTTACTATTACTAGTTGTATTGGTTATTTCACCCTCCCTGCTGACCTCCCCAGCTCTGGACCAGGGGGCACTTTTGTTGCCCAGTGGGGCAGGAGAGGAGGACGATGAGCAAAAGAACCCGGAAGACACAAGAGAAATCCAAGCCCTTTGGGGAGAGGAGGGTGGATGGTGGGAGCAGCTGGAAAGGACGAGGTCAGAGAAGATGCGGGTTTAGTTGGGATGTGCACCTGGCACTTTGTTGCTTTTAGTCTTGTCTCATGCCTTTTCCATCGATTTTATGGGCTGGTGTGTAGATATTTGCTGAAAGGACCCTTCCACCTGGATCTCATTGAAATCATGCAGCCTTTCCCTTCACTGAATATTTTTCTATTCCAGTAACTATATAAATGTTCCACTTGTGATGTAATTGTTCTGTTTCAGATTTTCTTCCCTAAACTAAAAACTAGAGTTACCCAAAACATGCGAAACAATGACTTGAATGTAATGCTTTGTATGATGAACTTTTTATTTTCTGTGGTTTATATTTATTTTTTCTATTGGGCTGCTCTAGGTTAGGTGGAGGCTCCAAAAGGCAGGGCTTGTGTTGTGAAGAAGATGGAAAGATGCAGAGACTTACTTTTGTTATAAAATTTTCCACTTCCTAGGGGGAAGCATGAGCTAAACAGAGGCAGCATTTACTTGTTTGGAAATATAATCATGATTCTTATTTTGGTGGCTTAAAATTTCTGCAGAAGATAACCAGCTTCTGCCAAAATTACTTTCATAAAGAAAATACTCTGTCGCATTAGCTGCCTGTGGCAGTGACTTTTTCTTGAAGCTAATGAACTATCATCCTACTTCTTGGCTCTGCCAAATAACCACACATGGCAGGCAGAAGGAGGAATCAGGAACGGGCCACAGTTTAACTTTGGCATTTTAAAACATAGAAAACGGACCATATCTTGTTCAGCAAGGAGACGAGGTAGAGTGTTAAATTGTTTACTTGTGGTAAAGTGAAAGGAGGAGCAGCTTCAAAGTCAAAGACTTGGGGTCAAGCCCCATTTCACCTATTCACTTATTTATATGAGGAGTAAACCTCAATTTTCTGACTATAAAATGGGAAGATGATGCCTACATAGCAAGACTGGCCGAGGTTTAGTAGAAATTGGATGGGAGCACAAGTGACTCTTTCCTTGAGCCATTTTATGAATGCAATAATAGGTACAAGGATTTCCCTTTTTTGACTAAAGGAGAAAGGGCAGTTTAGGTATCCTTGAATGTGGGGGACCAAGAAGTGCCAGGAGGACAATGGTGGAGTGGTGTGGCAACTGTGTCCTGTGCCTTTGTTCTGCATCCTGATCATAAGTTTCTCTGTTCCTGAGCCCCCACACCTGGCCTAATGGAGTTTGGAGTAGAGTGTAGCCTTAGGGCCCAGGTGACAAAGTCCTGCCCGAAGATGGAGCAGAACCACATTGTTCTCCAATCTACCAAAAACCTGTGGCTCAGGGCAAACACCAGCAGCAACGTGCCACTCTCCAGTGGCTCGTAGGCCATGGGTGTACAGCTACGAGGACAGGAGGGCAGAGGGGTGTGTATAGACTTGTTCAAGAGCTAATCTGAGACAGCTTCTGGGACACCTGGAAGGCAATTGGGGAGACCAAGTGATGAGGGTGTGGGGATGTCAGAGATACTGAGGGCTGTAATTCTGCAGATGGAGCCTTCATTTTAATGGGACCTCACAAGTTGGTGAGGGCTGGGACATGTGCAATGCTCATACCTTATAGGATTTCAGTGTGGATTAAAAGAGAGAAAGGCCATGTGAAAGCACTTTGCAAATTTTTAAAGCTGTAGAAAAGTGAGGGATTGGTATGATGAATGAGACGTTGTGGAATCCAGTGCAACCTCCTGTTAGGGTGGCTCTGCCAAGGCCAGATGCAGGTCGGAGGGATCAGGTAACCAGGATGCAGAAATGCCCCCCAAGGAAACCCATGGGAGCTCTTTTGAGCACCTGCCCTGGCCTGAGAATTCTTCTGTCTTAGGAGCTCACCGTCTAAAGGGGTCTCTCTTCCCAGACCCCACATGCTAAGGCCTGCTGAAGAGTGGATACATGCATTGCAAAGGGCCACACGGCCTCCTCGGAGCCTCCAGCCTTGCCAGGGGGCTGCAGGGCAGTCCCCAGGTCCAAGTACCACCGTTTGCCCACTGACTCTTCAGCAAGGCTACAGCCTCCCTCGCAGTCAGCAGAAGGCTGGTGGTGTCACGGCTGAGTTTACAGCCACCGAAGGGCTGACGAGATGCTTTTAGTAGATAATGTGTCTTCTCTGCTTCAGGTCCTTATTTTGGTTGCTTAAAATTTCTATAGAAAATAACCAGCTTCTACCAAAGTTAGTTCACAAAATTCGTTCATTAGCACTATCAGTAGGACAGCAAGTATTTAACAAGCAGCTCTTGGGAGGCAGTCAACACAAGAGAGAGCTGTTGTTCTTCCAGTTCCCCACACATGGGTTGGACAGGCTAATCGTCCCCAACAGCCAGCGGGTGAGTGAACGGATTGCTACACCAAAGCAGAGGCATCACAGAGGTATGTTAACCAGATGTCACAAGTCAAGGATGCTATAGGAAGATCTCTTCACTGACAAGGAGGGTACCTCTCAGATTCCTTCAGGTGGGACAGTTCTGTGTTCACTATGATCTCTGCAATGCCAAGGCCTGTGCGACCTGTAGGAGGAAGACATTCAGTTCAATTCTGCAGACACAGCGGGCAAGTAATACGCCCCAGGCACGTGGGGTGGATCCAAGAAGGACATACACAGCTGGTGTCGTCAAGAACTCAAAACTTGCTGGCAGGGGCTGGCAAACCATGGCTTGTGGGCCAATCTGGCTTACCACCTATTTTTATTGATGATGTTTTATTGGAATGCAGACACACCTGTTTGTTTACATATTGTGTGTAGCTCCCTAGTACCTACTATAGGAGCAAAGTTGAGTAGTTGTGACAGAGACCGTGTGGCCCACAAAACCTAAAATATTGGCTGTATGACCATCTATAGCAAAAGTGTGCCAACCCCTGGTCTTGTGGGAGAGACACGCCATGCACAGTTAACTCTACTTCTCGGCTGTAGCATTTTGAATAGGATCCGTGGGTGGTGATGATGGTGAGGGGACGGCTGGCTGGCTGCCTCCCAGGGCATTGCCATGATGGGCCAACCAGCCCTCAACCTTGCAGGCCCAGAAACTAGACTTTGTAAGTTCACCTGGACACGACAACAGAGTTTGTGATAAACTGACAGACGTCCCAAACCACAGACCGATGGGTAAGCTAGAAACGTGCATGTGGTGTGGACTGGCCGTTTCAGGGACCGGAATGATTCCTAGAGGGCCGCCCTGTCCACATAATACAGCATGTCCCCTAGTTACCCTGAGGCTTTCTGGCGAGCATGGCCAGACAGCAGGGGGCTCCAGGATAGTTAGTTCAGGTCAAGGTGAGACCAGAGGAGACACTAGCACAGTCCCTTGCTGGACATCACCACTCCAGTGCCTGGAATGTAACCCCAACCTCCATCGGCACAGTCCTCCCCTGGAAAACACTGGAAATGCCACAATGTGCCTCTTTGGATCCCACCTCCTCTGACAGCACCTGCTTCTCTTAACACAGCCTTTCCACAGCTACGGTAACATCACTGGCTACGGGCTACAGCTGTTGCTAGTAAAAGGAGTCATTGCTCTGAGCCTAGCAGGCACTTTGTTCTTTTCCATTACATATTGTTTTCATGCGTTCACTCTAGGAGGGGCACCGTGCTCAGGGTCTCAAGGGGCTCCTTCGCCGTCTCCCTCCACCCACCCACATGCACCTGACAACTGTGGGCTGTGCTGTCACAGAGGCATGGTCAAGATGCTATCAGAGCACAGGGGAGAGCCGCTGTTAATCCTGAAGGAAGGTTTGGGAAAAGGCTTGCTTAGAAGAGGTGATACTTGATATGGGCTCTGGAGGAGGAGGAGCAATTTGAGAGGCAGAGGAGTGGGAGAAAGGCATCCAGGCAGGCCAGAAAAACAAGCAGTCAAGGATGCAGAGTGAAGGGATATTGACCGGCTAGAAGCCTGACGAGGCTCTCAGAGATAGAGAGACAGGGACAGAGACACACAGAGTTTAGAAAATAAATCCAGCAGCCACAAGAAGTGCAAATCTAATGTAAGAAACTCCCCAGGGTTTAGGGATGAGCTTGGTGAGAAGTGGGACGGGGCAATGGGAATGGAATAGAGACGGGGGATGTGCTTCCAGAGATGACAGTGCTTGGTAGACAGGAATCAGGGATGGTTGGAGGAGAGTAAACAAATCTCCTCTGAGCTTAAATCCATAATGTTGAGGGGATGGTATTGATGTTAACTGAGTTGGAGCTCTTAAGAAGAAGAATGATTGGGAAGAAAATGAGTTTGTTTTGGGGCAAGTTAAAAATGGAATTCCTGTGGGTCCGACTGAAAGCAGTTGGAAATACAGATGAGAAAAATAGACGAGACAGAGTTGAAAAGTTGGGGCTCATTTTTATTTGAATGTTAGCTAAGGCCAAGAGAGATCACCCAGGAAAAAAGTACAGAATGAAAAGAAAAAGCAACTGAGCATGAAATCTCCGAGGATGTTCTCATTTAAGGATAAGCAGGATGCAGAGGAACCCACACAAAGAGATGAGGAACTGCCTTCATCCACCCATTCATTCATTCATGCACGGTGGCGTTCAGTTGGAAAACGAATATTTTTTGGTACCTCCCATGGTAGGTCCTGAGCACCAGGGTGTAGTCAGGTAGAGTCTCTGCCCTCCAGAACTTATAGCGAGGAAGGAGCTCAGGAAAGTGCAGTATCCTGTGGAGGCCCAGCAAGAAGGGGGGTCAGGAAGAACAGGGTCTGACAGTGTCTTCTGCAGCAGAGGCTAAGAAGTGGGAAGGAAGAGATGGGGACTCCTCTGATTCAAGAGCCCTATGTTCTTTGCCTATCTCACCTGGGAGAGCAGAGTGAACGGCAGCCCTCATCAGATGTACCTCTGTTGCCATAGCAACCCCTGGGCGGCTCTTTGTTGCACATTCTTGAAACTTTTAAGTGAGGAAATTACTTTATATCAAGTTACCTACTAATTAGGCTAGTGATTTTCCTGTTAAAACATTCTCTTAAAGGCTTGACAAGTTTTCTCTTTCTAGAATTCATTTTTCACATACTTCTTCATTCACTGGGATTCTGGACCATATACATAAACACTCAAAATACTAAAGATGTACAATAAAATTTTCTGTTTTCTGATTTTAAAAGTGCTCCTTGTTACCAAAAACAACAAACAAACCAAAACCAAATAAACAAAAAAACCCTAGGGAAAGAGTATAAAGTAGAAAAAATACAAATCACTTATTTCTTCATCACTCTTAATAATATGTTGTTTTTCCTCCCAATCCTGTTTCTAGACACATTTTACTACATTTAAATGTATTTTTTATTATTGTGTATTTACAGTTTTGTATATAATTTTGTGTGCTAACTAATTATATCATAGGCATTTCTCCATGTCACTAAAATAGCTATAAAAACATTTCATTATACATAAGCTTCACATTTAACATTCTTAAGAGCTCTTAAGATTTTAATGCAACAATTGCCTACTTCTATAAACAAATTTTTGTCCCTGAATCTTAAAAATAGTCAAATCCATTCACACTTCAAAATTATTTTTGTATTTACCTTTTCCTAGAATCCTTGTGTTTAAATTAATATCTTATACATTTCAAAATGATATTAGTACAATTAAAAGTGATAACACCATCTTTTGTTTCCAAATGAAAGTTACTTTGACATGTTATTTGATTATTTTGTAAATGCCATTGTTAAGAAATTTGACCCAAACTTGAGAAATGATAAATTACATTTATTTTTTACTCCCACCATTAAGTCCCAGGTTTCTACCAATGCTTACTTGAATCTCATAAGTATAGCTCTATGGAGCTGCTTTTTCAGATAATATTAATTCTGAAACTAGGTCTTGGCTTGTTTTTCTCTTCACATTTAATTCTTTTCTTAGTTTTATTATGGTAGATCACTTTGTATGAGGATTCAATGGTTACACCAGAAAGCAAACAGGAAATTACTTTTTGCTTGTTGGAAAAATTCACTTGTCCTGTGTAGCTTTTCCCATTATTTTACTCTCAAACATTTGGTGTATTTCTGTTTTAAGTGTTTCTTGTAAGAAAAATATGGTTGGATTTTTAAAAAATTAATTATCTTTTAACTGGCAAGATTAACTCATTTTTATTTATTGGGATTGTTGATATATTTGGATCTATTTTTACTATCTTTTTCATACTTTCTATTTATCCTGTAAAGTTCTTTTCTTATTCCATTTTCTTCTTCTATTTTGGAACTTACAGATTCTGATTTTTTAACAGTTAAAGTTAATAATTATATTTACTTTCCTTTTAAAACATAGTGTTTTAACTCTTTCTCAGCCTATAGGGTATTATTGTCCAGTATTTTATTTCTATTAAAAATGTTTTGTGAAATGTATTACATATAGAAGACTATCCAACATACCCATACACACTGTCTCATGTATCTACACTTTTAAGAAATAGAATATGACCTCTACTTTAGGAGCCCATCTTCCCCACCTCTAGTTTTTATAACTTTACAAATTGGATGTTACTATTAGTATTGATATTTATTTAGATTTATCCATGTGATTATCATTTTCTTTGATCACATGGTTATTATCTTATATCTCACTTCTCCCTTTTGGGGTCATTTTTCTTCCTTCTGAAGTATATATCCTCAAAAAGTTCCTTTACTAAGGGTCTCTCCATAGTAAAGTATCTTGAGTTTTGTTCATCTAAATACATTCTATTTCATCCTCCTGAAAGATAAGTTTTGCTCAGTATGCAATTATAAATTGATTGAAAGAAAATACTTATTTTCTTTAGCATTTTGAAGACATTACCTTATATTATTTCTTGGCTTCTGTTATTGTTGATAAGTCAGATATCAAGCAGGAAAGCAGTCTTTTTCTCTAGCTGTTTTTAAGCTATTCAATTTGTCTTTAGTGTTCTGCAATTTCACTGGATGTGAATATTTTTTGGAATTTGTTTGTACTAAATATAAGGATCCATGAAAATTCTTGAATATTATCTATTCCATTCTTTCTAGTCATTCCTTCTGGAATTTTGGTTAGATGAATGTTAGAACTTCTCATTCAAACTTCCATATCTATGTCATGATTTTCTTCTCCAACTTTCAAGTTATTAATTATGTTTATCAGCTCTAATCTGTTAGATAACACATTGACTACCATACCAGAAAAAAATTTATTTTCTTGGGGTCATGGTGTTTTATTACAAAAATAGAATAAAAACTTCAAAAACAAAACGACCCTTTCTAATTTAATGAAAAATTTGTTATTTTTTATTGTTTTCTGTATGTGAGTTATATGCAACTTGAAAAATAGTTCTTGCAGCTCCCAAGGTGAAGAGATGTGTGAGTTACGTATGCTTCAGAGGCCCTGGGCTCAAAACTAGCTTGAGTTAAACACAGTTCGCATGGCAGCTGATGAATTAATTCATATGTTGAATTTAAAATTTTCAACTATATATTTTACTTCCAGAAGTTAAGAATCTCCCTTGATATTTATAACAGTATTTTGTTCCTTGCTTGTGTTTTAAATTTTTTAAATATTGAAGACATAATTATTTTATAAACTATAGCCTGCTGGCCAAATCTGACATACCTCTTGTTTTTGTAAATACAGTTTCATTGGATCACAGACAAGCCCATTTGTTTACATACTGCCCATGGCTGCTTTCACACTATACCAGCAAAACTGAGTCTTTCTGCCAGAGATTGTGTGGCTTGCAAAGCCTAAAATATTAATATATACTATCTGGTCCTTTAGAGAAATGTTTGCCAAACCCTGCTATACTTGATAATTCTGACCCAAAGCCTGTTTGTCTGGTTCTGCTGCTTGATGTTTCTGCTTACTCTGTCTGATGATGTCTTACTCCATGGGTGGTCTTGTGATTTTTTTTTTATTATGAGCTCATTTTTGTTGGGGTATTATCTGCAAGAATTTTATGAGGCTTGAATTGAGAGAATGTTCCTTCTATTTGTGTTTACTTTTGCCAAGTGCCTGGCAATTTTAAATTTATTTTTATTTTTTTTGGCTTAAAATAGTTTCAAAATGGGAACATAGAATGAATTTGAACCCAGGCTTGAGGACTGATTTGGGATTATTTATAACCTCTGGTGGGGGTAGGGACTTTTACTTTTTCTTCCAACCCAAATCAAGGTTGAGATGCAAAATTTTCTTTGCTATTTCCCTTTGCATGGCAAATATTTTCTAGTTCACTGTTTTACTGGGAATATGGGCCTTTGGGGACTCATTCCAAAGTCTCCATGCTGACACTACACTGCCTTGTCACCTACCTCCCCTGTCCCTCTCTCCCCCATGCAGGATGTTAAAACTGAAAGCTCTAATTTACAAAACACTGGCAAATGCCCTTAGGGGCCGATGCCTGCTTGAGTGAGCATTTACCACGCTCGTTCTGGATTCTGGCTTCCTACTTCGTTTTCAGCCTCTGAGGATTAAGACACTTTAATTTCTTCCCAAGTTAGCTACTCATTTGATCCAGCGTTTGAAAAGTGCTTTCTGGGGGAGAATTTTCAGTATATGGAGTCTGTCATATTGCTGGAAATAAACATCAGGAAATTTTTAAATTAAAACTGTACAATTAGGAAAATGAAAATGGAAAAGTTTTGTAACACTCCTGCAGGCTCCAAGCCTACCTTGTATTTATTTATATACGAGTTATAAGTGTTGTCTCTGGAGTCAGACGACTTGGATTTGGAACCAAGCTCTGCCACTTACTATTGCTGGGGGTAAGAGTGGGCAAATTGTCTGGGAAGGACCGTATGGTAAGAGAGTCGTCCCTCAGTACTCACAGAGGATTGGTTCCAGGACCCCTTACAGATACCAAAATGCTCAGATGCTTAAGGCCCTTACATAAAATGATCTGGTACTTGTACATAACTTAAGCGCATCCTCCTGTATACTTTAAATCACCTCTAAGGGGGAGGTGGGGATGGGTAAATTCATACCTAATGGGTACAATGTACACTATGTGGGTGATGGGTGGGTGCACTTATAACTTTGACTCAAACAGTACAAGAGCAATTTATGTAACAAAAACATTTGAACCCCCATAGTATTCTGAAATAAAATAAAAAAAAATAAATAAATTACCTCTAGATTACTTAAAATACCTAATATGATGCAAATGCTACGTAAATAGTTGTATTATTTTTTAATTTACTTTTTTATTGTCGTATTTTTAAAATTAATTTTTTAAAAAGATACTTTTAATCCATGGTTGGTTGATCCACAAATGTAGAACCCCCAGACCTAGAAGGCTGGCTATATTTTGTGCTTTGCAAGATAAGTGCAATTACTCGACTCTGCCACTGTATCACAAAAGCAGCCATACTCATATAATACATAATGAATGGGCATGCCTGTGTTCCAACAAAATTTTATGTACAAAAGCAGACAGTGAGCTGGATTTGGCCTTCGGGCTATAGATTGCACACATTTGGCCTTGGGCAAGTTACTGACCTCTTTAGGCATTAGTTTCTTCATCTCTAAAATGAGGAGAATTGCTTCTTGGCCTTTTGGCTAAGATCAAGTGTAAAATGGGGATAATAATAATATTAATACCTGTGTCATACATAGGTTGTTGTGAACATTAAATTTGCAAATTCACATAAGTGCTAGTGTTAACTGTGATGCTTCTGCTGGAAATGATGATAATGGTTTGAAACCAGTTCCTTGATTTTTTAAGATTATAAGGGTATCTTCTTTTCAAAATATTTGAATATATCCGATGTAGCTTCCTCTGCTGCTACTGATGACTCACAATTGAAAGCTAAGAACACTGCAGTAACAAACGACCCCCAAATCTCAGTGGCTCTGAAGAACTCAGATTGGAGCTCTTGCTCCTACTCCATTTCCATTGCAGGGTGAGGAGGGAGGGGCTCTGCTCACTGGCGTCCCCCTGGGACCCACGCTGATGCAGCAGCCACCATCTGGAATTTGCCGGTCATTACAGGGGAAAAGAGCTTAGGAGGGTCTTCAAACAACAATTAGGTGCTTGGCCTGCAAGTGACACGTTAATTCTGTGCACAGTTCACAGTCAGAATTGGTCACATCTTCCTCTCCCACCAGCTTGTTGCTCCAGTTGCTGGGCGTGCTGTCAGCAGAAAAGCTTCATCTGTCACCGCCTCCAGGGGTGTATGAACTGTCTCATCACGTGCTTCTCAGGCCAGCCCACAGCCAGGGACTGCTCCAGGTGGGAATGAAAATACCCAGACATTTCAGCACAAGGTGGGACAAGTCTGGTGGCCATTTTAGCTCCAGAAATGTCTGTGGATTTGGCTTAGTCCATTGTTGGGCAACGTGACTTCTCCCTCTTCCCAGTCCTGCTTCCTTCCCCTCCTTTCCATGGGATTGTTCCCAAGAACATTCCTTAATATACATCCTGTACACTAAACTCCATCCCAGGGTTCTTTTTGGAGAACCCAACTGTGACACTCACCATATGCCCAAGAGAAGGAAGGCTGAAAATACCTCCCGGGGAACACCGAGGATTGCTTCATTCACTAAAGTCAACAAAGGCAAGAGATTCAGATGGGAGAGACTTAAATCAAAGCAATGATAACAGCTAATATTTATTGAACACTCACCTGTCACACACTATACCAAAATATGTTACCTGGATTAGGTCATTTAATCCTCACAACACCCTATGTATTAAAACAGGGGATTAGACTAGGGAATGGCAAGCTATGGCCTGCAGACCAAACCTGCCCGCACCCATTCCTTTATGTGTTGTCTGTGGCTACTTTCATGCTACGACAATAAAGGTAAGTAGTTGTGACAGGTGCTGTATGGCCCACAAAATGGAAAATACTTAATCTAGTCCTTTTCAGAAAAAGCTTGCTGAAGCCTGTGTTAGGTATTATTCCCATTTTATAGATAACAAAATAGAAGCTTACAAAGGTATATGGTTTCTTAAACCATGGAATGCCACTTTTTAGTTACGAAGGCAAACGTCTGCAGAGCGGCTCCTTCAGTGATGGCAGGTGCAGAGCCCTCGCCCCTCCCACACCTCTGATGGGCCTTTGTAAGTGCTCCGTGAGTGAATATGAATGACTTTCTTCCTTTCTCTTCCCGCCACCATCCCCCTTTGTGAAACTCAGGACTCCTCTCCCATCTCTGCTCTTAATCCCCTCTCAGTCAGGTTCTGTCATCTACAGGCAAGAAGAGTATCTAAAACTGTGTCCCTGAGGCCTCTCTCTACCAAGTGAAAAACACGAGACTCATCAGCTTTTGGTATCTTTGATTATGTTATATAAAACCCCGAGCCATTTTTCCAGAAATGACTTTCTCTTACTGGAAGAGTTGGGTGGTAAATTTGCAGGGTCTGAGCTGGTTACCAGGAAACACTTCATGATTGCTGAGAAATTATTCTGTGCACTGAACCATAAAGTGATAAAATGAAATGGCAGCCTCCACAGACCCCTTAGAACCTAAGGCCGAGATTATCTATTTCCAACTGCTTCCAGCTGAGCAGCAGTTCCCAGGACAGCATTGAGTAACTCAAAAATATCCCCTCATAAAAGTGATTATTCAAGGGGGATTCAAGAGTCTAGTTCCTTAATATCCATCCAGCTACCTCCTAGATGCATCCAGAAATGGGCCTATGCCACCAAGTTCACTCCCATACTTAGGAGCAGAGCTGGGAGCTGAGCCCAGGTTGTCTGATTGCAAAGTTTGTGCTCTTACCCATACATTCTACTCCCTCCTGGTACACAAACATCCAGGATTGTGTGTTTACATTCTACAGATACTATTCTATGTGCCCATGTAGATTTTCTGCCAATCAGCTGCAAGAGGACTATAAGACGGGATTCTGCTTATCTGTCTGTTTATATCATGCCTTGTAAAGATAATTTCCTCAACTTTCAGAGAGAATCTTTGGATCCAGTTAGGAACATTAACTCCCTAAGCAAAAATGTCTAAAATTCTTTCTCTATTCTTTGTTAATTAAAAAACAATGAGTCCTCAAAAAATGGCTAGTGAATGGTGCATGTAAGAATGAATGAATCAATGACTGGATGAATCAAGTAATCAGTCTCCAGACCCTTGACTACTTAAGCATCCTGGGCAAAGTCTGTGCTCATGATAAAAAAAAAAAAAGTTAGTGGGTTTCCTACTGCTGACTACCTGCTGCAATTAGGCAGCAGAAGGTACACAGTCATTCATTTAACAAACACTGAGCATTCACTATGAATTACACACTGTATTAGGCACTGGGAATTGACACACAAGGTCTCTGCCTTCAACACAGGCCTCCAGACACAAGGTTGAGGCATGGAAATCAGTGTGGGCACAGGCAGCTTCACCTGGGGCTTCGGCCAGTTACTTGTATGCAGGGAAGAAAACACAGGAGGAAATAGACAGAGGATGCCTTTTCTATTAATAGGAAATGGGAGTGTGATGTCCAGGTGGAGGGCTGGAAAGGGTTAAGTGTAAATTTCTTTGGCAGCTGGCAAATGTAACCTGATCACTCTCAGCAGTAGCTTTTTAAACCTGGGCTTTAAAACCAGGAAACCTGGAGGAATCCCAGACACTGGGCTGGTTTTACTGGTCTCCCCTCTCTGTTTAGCAAGCTAGGCCTTTCCTTGCATGGCTGGTGTTTCTTTGGTGGTTTGAGTGACTTCTGTATATTGCTCAGTTCATCCATGTTATGCTGATTTTTACTAGTTGCATTCCCAGAGTATGTCCTGGTCTGCAATAATAGAGTAAGTTGAGAGGGCAGCAAAAGAGAGATGTTATAAAAGCATTGACTATTTTAATGATATAATTCTTGCAATATAACAGTGTTCAGACAGAGCTATAACAAAATTGTTTCTACAGAACTTTTCAAACCATTAATTCAGGGATAGGAAACACTTCCCTCCTGTACTCCGCCCCCCCCTCACCCCGGACCCCCAAGGCACACACAAATGTCCACTCTAGCTAGATTCAGTTAAAGCAACTTAATTCTGGTTGGGGGAAAATTTGGGCAAATCCCATTGCTCAGTAGAACCCTTCTTGCAAACAGTTAAAGACAAGTCAGAATGTCTTAACCAAACCTCAAGCATTATTAACCACAACTTGCCTTCATTCTGATTTGTCTTACTATGAACAAGAAGAAAAGAAAGTTTCCCCTGCAAGAAGTGTTCTGTGTCTCAAAGCATGGGTTGTGTGTTCAATGCTAGGATGGATGATATATGTCACAAGAGTTAAGAAAAGAGAGTAAACTGAGGCTTAGGGTACTCCAAAGAGTTTCAGGGAAGGAAAGAATCCTGAATTCTATTTGAAGGAGAAGGAGGACTTGGTGGAGGGGTTGGGGGCATTTCAGGGAATGATATGGAGGGAAGCTTAGAGGCAGGGGTCTGGGTGTCTTATTTCTGCAGACTAGTGACTGATCAGGGTCTATTTTTTTCTTTCCAAAGAGAAAGAAGAAAAATAGATAAATAAAGGTAGTTGGAACAAAAGGTTTATTTGAAGGAGCAACCTGAGATTAGGTTGAAAAAGTAAGACAGGGACAATCTATGAAGGGATTTGGGTCTTAGGAAAGCAGACAAGGCTAGGAATTGATACATAGAGGTGGTGTAGTACCTTCATTCATGTTTTCTTCTATTTTCTAGACTGCTTTATTCACTGTATAATGTCTTCATCAATTTGATGTGAGGTAGAGAGAGTATTTTGGAAAAAAATAATTAGGATCAAGGGTTCAACTCAGGCAGCACCATGTTCATTGGACAAAAATTCTAATGTACACAAAAGAAATAATTCTAATTACTAATGTCATGAAATTTAAATAAAGAAGTAGTTCAACAACTCACAACATGGACAACATTGAAGCTGAAGCAAAGCAGGAGGTTCCTTATAAACTGGGATCATGATTTGTAAGTGTTAAATAGCTGTGTCTTGAGTGGAGAGGACATTATTGCCCACCTGACACTCAACCAAACTTGCAGGTATCTGGGCATCTTTGAACTTAAAATTTGAGCAGCGAAACTAGGAAAAGTTCTGTTGACTGAATGGAAGGTCAAAAAAGTGTTTAACAGTGAGATACCACAGTGAAATGAAAGTAATGTGGAGCCTTTTTGTGATCAAAAGGCAAATATTTCATAGATTTCTTTGTTAAAGTGCATCTCAGTTTGTTGTACATCCAAGTATTTTCCAAGATGCAAACTCCTTGAGAGCAGGAACATATTCTCTTTATGTTTCCTTGAATTCAGACCTGCCAATACCCCAATCAGGTTTGGAAGGTGTGAATGACAAGTATAAATAAAATTATATGGATAGCTATTTAAATATTATGTAGTTTCATGTTTAATGTTCAAAACTTCTGAATGAATGGGCATGAAAAATCTCAGCGAAAGCTAAATTAATTAACAGCTTTTGGCTAGCTGCAGACAAAGAGTCATTTTATTGTCTTCAGCAGGCCCCCCCTTGTGTGACCTGTCTTGATCATATGTAAGGCAAGTGAGAAGGGGAACAGAATAATCAGAAAGGGAATTTAGTGTGCACAAAACTTCATTTTTAGTGAGTTCTCTTTTTTGTTGATTGGCTCTTTTACTATTTATAGGAAGGCAGACTATGCCCCTGACACTTTTTCCTCTTATGAGTCCCATTTCCCAACCCACAGTCCTTTCCAATACTTGCCACACATGTAATTATTCGTTCAGGGGCTGTTTACCCCATTAGACTGTACGCTGCTGGACAGATCTGTATTGCTGTGGCCAGGAAGTCAGGGCCAGTGCAAAGGCACTTGCTGGCCCAGGGGCAACTTTGAGTTGCAATCCAGTGACATATTCACTCTGCCTTCTCCACCTAACATGGAAGTCTGTTTTGAATTTGCAGTAAGGGTAACCGAGGGCCCTGTAGTTGTTTAATAAATGTTTGTTGAATAACAACCAAAGGTGCTTTAATGGAAGGGAAACGCTGGGGTAAGCCCCATTCGACCGTTGCTCTATTCCAGAGGGCACCTCACCTTTTTCCGCAGAGCAGACGTGTCTCCATCTTGATCCCACAGCCTGGCAGACAGACACTGACACTTTCACCACATGAGCCTCTGCCTTGATTCTTCATTTGTAAAGCTTCGTCGTATTTCTTGTGGAAGCCAAAGGTGGAGGAGGTGACGCATTTCCAACTTCTCTCCCCCCCACTTTTCAATGAAATGGTTGAAAGTACAAGAGAGAAGACTGAGAGAGTGATGAGGTACCTATTTGTGGGCAGTCTCGAGCTGAAGCTGACGTCTTTGGCCTCCTGACTGAGGAGAACATGGGGTTTCCTGTCCCTACCACTTTGTGTGGGGTCTGGGGCAGCCAGCCACACTGTGCTAGCACTCAATAATGTCGCAGGTTTAATTCTAGCCCAAACCTGGACAAGCTGAGGATCAGGTCAGAACTAGCTGATGTGCAGAAAAGGCTGCCAGAATCCTGGAGAGCAAACCGAGAAAATGTAGCCACAGGTTCTGTTGAAAAGTCCTCTCTCCTTATGTTTCATTTTTTCCTTTTCCTCTTCTCCTACCTGTCTGTCTGCTCCCTTTCTCATTCATTGCTTTCTCCTTCCTTTTCCCATCCTCTATTCATTCCTCTTCCTTCTTTGCCTCTGTCCACCTTCCCACCCCTCCTTCCACTCTGCAGCTCCCTCCTTTCCCCGCCCACCCTCTCTCTCCTGCTTTCTCCCTCTTGCTTTCCTTGCCCTCATCTGTCTCTTGCTCCCTCTCACTCTCTCTTTCTCCTCCTTTTATCTACAGCCTGCTGACTTCTTGTTTCTTTTCTTTCTCCCTTTTTCTTTCTAAGA
Source organism: Varecia variegata (assembly GCA_028533085.1). Taxonomy (NCBI): domain Eukaryota; kingdom Metazoa; phylum Chordata; class Mammalia; order Primates; family Lemuridae; genus Varecia; species Varecia variegata. Next base: position 22,060,434 of record CM052437.1, read on the forward strand.
AATTTTTCATGCACCTGGAAGAGGACTAAATGGTGCTCTGTGAAATCCTTGGCTGGAAGAAAACATGGGTGGAAGCAGTTCTGATCATAGGCAGCCACTAAATTTGATTTGTAGCTGACCTTAAATGTAGGAAAAGATTTTCAATTACAAAACTCATAAAGTGTAAAGATGAGGGAACCTGGCTGCATTTTGAGTTTGACTAACGGTCTCAAAGTGCTTTAAAATGTTTGGCATTTGCCAGCCTTGCTTTCTTCCTCTAATCCTCAAACCCATGAGTTTTTATGGGAAACATAATCCTCTTTTCTGATTCATTTACACTTAGCTCATCTGAGTATTGTTTTGTAAAAACCATCTGAAGTCCAAGAAGTTTTATGAGATCTTTAAAGACTTGGTTTTTGAACCAGGAAGTTGTGTACTGCCAATATAAACGGACCTTGAACCCTCGGTGGGGGGAGGGGGTCCAGGATCTGTGGCATTAAACCGGGTCTACACTTGGCAAAGGCCTGTCCTCGTGCCTGACAGAAACTGGGCTTTCACTTTCAGAATAATGGTGAGTTCAGTGTTTTAGATGAGTGACCATCTCGTACGATAGTACATGGGGCACATGACACATTTTTCAAGGATTATCTTGCTAGTTATGTAAATAGCAAGAGACTTATGTGGAAAACGGTGACTTTGCTGGAGTCTCCCAGCTAGAGTGAAGCTGCTTACTTATGTGTCTATTTCCATACCAATGGTTATGGATACACACCTGTCTACAAACCTGTGTAGAGGGATGGAATTAACACACTGGAGAGTTTTTCCTGTGGTTATGTTTCAGAGATGATCTGATTGTAATATATCCAAATCTGTCATAAGGCAGGTTGTAATTGGGTTGAAGATTGGTGTGAGATACCCACTGCTGTGGGTCAGGAGAGAGGAGAATTGTATTGTATATTTTTCATGGTAGAAAACATTTTTCTGCAGAGCCATAGAGCATGGTAAATAGCATTTCACTCATCTCCCCACAATATAAGGATCTCAGGCAGATTCGCAGGTCCTCTGGAAACTGAGGCTCAGAGAAGTAAAAAAAAAAAAAATATATATATCTATATATATATATGTATATGACTTAATTCCCATGGGAAGTCAAGCACCAGGTACAGCCCAGCCCCATCCAGGCGGTGCCCTCTACAGGCAGCTGCCTCTGTTGACTAAAAGCAGCTTTGATGTTTGCCATCCCTCCCTGTGGGTCCTGTGAGTGATCCACTAGAACAGTGCACCCACCACCGAAGACTAGTGCAGCCTGGTCCTGTTGGGGATGTTGTCCTTCACTATTTCCTAAGCTTTCACCTATCTGACATCTGTCCCTCCTGTCCTGGCTCATCAGAATGTTGTTAGCTCTGCTAGACACTACGCTTCCCACACCCTGTCCATTTCAACTGTTGTCACGTAATCTCCACCTGTGAGGTAAGATCCCTGTGGACTGATTTGAGTTGTAGGTAGAAATGTTTTCCCTAGATGGGCTGTACTATAATATAGGCATCATACAAATCAGGTCCTTCCTTGTAAAGAGTTCTATTAGTATCTTGAAGTGTTGCTTAATTTGGTTGTTGTTTATCTTTTTTTTTTTTTTTTTTTTGAGACAGAGTCTCACTTTGTTGCCCGGGCTAGAGTGAGTGCCGTGGCATCATCCTAGCTCACAGCAACCTCAAACTCCTGGGCCCAAGCCATCCTTCTGCCTCAGCCTCCCGAGTAGCTGGGACTACAGGCATGCGCCACCATGCCCGGCTAATTTTTTTTTTCTATATATATTTTTAGTTGGCCAGATAATTTCTTTCTATTTTTAGTAGAGACGGGGTCTCGCTCTTGCTCAGGCTGGTCTTGAACTCCTGACCTCGAGCGATCCTCCCGCCTCGGCCTCCCAGAGTGCTAGGATTACAGGTGTGAGCCACCACGCCCAGCTGGTTGTTGTTTATCTTTTTAGAAGTTTTCCATTTATTCGTATCTTCTCTTCCTAGCCAGATAGGAAGTTTTCCGAAGACAAAGGCTGCCTCCCGATACTTTGTATTTCCAGAGCATCAGCCTCTGTGCCTTCTTCGGAGAAGACATTTGTATTCTTTGTATAGATCCCAGTGCCTGGAGGCGGCCTCTTTACTCATCTCCTTCCTCAATGTTCTCAGCTGGTTCACTTCAGCCCAGCTCTGAGGCTGACCTGGAATGAGCCTATCCAGAGGGACCCTGGGTGTTCTTAGAGCCACAGACTGTGCGCGCTGAAAGGAACTTTTAATCTGACTCTTCCGTGTAATGGAGGAGGAAGATTTGCTTCAGGGAGGAGAGGTGAACTGCCTGTGGTCTTCCAACTAATTAGCTGCAGAGTTAGGACTGGAACTGAGGTCCTTTCCCTCCCACCCGGAGCTATTTATTCTAGGACAGTGGCTCTCAGACTGTGTTCTCACAGGAAGCTGGCGCTCAGAAATCTGGACTGAAGCCCTCTCATGCCAAATCAAATATTGGAGGACTTTCTCCAATGTACAGAAAAAAAAAAAAGATTAATAGATTGTTGCCTCAACTTTAAATGATGTTTCCATTAATACTTCTTAAACCATTGTCAACTTGTTACCAATTGTCTAATAGCCACTGCACCCAGACAACAAAAGAATAAGCCATAAATAAATGTGAACGATAACAACAAAAGCCTTGGAAATAAATCATTCTTAAGTTAAAGGCTTTTTTTTTTTAAAGGACTGCTATGACCATAGGCTTTCCATTGCATTCATATAATAAAATCACACATTCTGCTGGTGACACTGTTTTAAATTCAAATACTATAAGTAACTATGTCGTTACTTCATGGTTTTCCCTAAAGCGCACTATGACCCCCAGGGACTCTGTCCCTTGGAACATTCTGCCATCTCCCTTAATGTGATCTAGGGTCATTTCCAGGCTGTGACCCCGTCGGATCGGGGTCTAGGGAACTTATCTGATTTTCCCCCCTCAAATACTAATAATGGCTTGGGGTTGTATTAGGTCCTAAACTCTGTATTCCCACCCTAAAGGTCCAAGGGCAGGGCTGCCTCTGCGGCCGGTTCCGTGGCGATTCCCCGTCTACGCGGGCGCCCCCTGCTGCCCGCCCTCACTCCGTACCTGCCCGGCGAGGAGTAGGGTACCAGAGGCTGCAGACCGAGAAAGCCACCGGGGCTTTACAGTCCCAAAGGGAACCGTCTAAACACTTTCCGATGGAGATCTCAGCGCACCCCGGACAGTCCTGTCTGGGGCAGGATTTGATATTTTAGTCCAACCCCTGCAGCAAGTTGTCCGCGCGAACACGGATAAGAAAATGCCTGGATTGCCAACCAGTATCAAACGAATTCTGTGGGGTTTCTAGAAGGAAAGGACCGTTGAGTAACTTTGCTGAGCGCTTTGTCCTCGCCCGGGACACGGGAGCGGGGCGTGGGGACCTCTGCCTTGGCGACCCACAGCAACAACCCCTGTGGATGCGGAGGGTGGCGGCGCGTTCTCGGGCTCATCTCACGCTTTCCCCAATTAGGATCTGCCGCCTGACGTCACGTCTGCCGGAGATTGGCTGTTGGGATCTGACACTCGCTTCCACCGGAGAGCAACTTTTTAAAGACTTTGCAGCCTGGGCTGCCTCTGAGCGTCCCGCGCGCTCACGCTCGCCCTCGGCCGCTCTCGCCGGGCCCCGCGCGGCTTCCGCTGCACCCCCGGCCCGGCGCGCGGACCCTCACCTTGCGCAGCCCGCGCCCCTCGCCCCTCCCCTCCGGGCTCCGCGCTCCCCACCCCCACGACCGCCCCCTCCTCCCCGCCACAATCGGCCGGGGTCTGGGGCCGCTCAGCCTCCCGCAGAACTTCCTCTCTTGCAACCGAGTTGGCCTCCTCCCGCCTTGCCCGTGCTCTCGGCAGATCTCGGGGAGCCCGAGCGCGCGGGGAAGGGCGAGGGCGGCCGCACCGGGGGAGCCGCACGGCCGGGGGCGGGGGCCGGACCGCGCGCGGCCGGTCGCGCCGGCTGGGGCCCGCGATGGCGGGGGCCTGGCTCAGGTGGGGGCTCCTGCTCTGGGCAGGGCTGCTCGCGTCGTCCGTGCACGGCCGGGTGCGGAGGATCACGTACGTGGTGCGCCCGGGCCCCGGCCTGGCGGCGGGCGCCTTGCCCCTGGGCGGGCCCCCGCGCCCGCGGACCTTCAACGTCGCGCTCAACGCCAGGTACAGCCGCAGCTCGGCGGGCGCCCCCAGCCGCGCCTCCCCGGGGCCCCCCTCGGAGCGGACCCGGCGCACGAGCAAGCCGGGCAGCGGGGCCCTGCAGGGGCTCCGGCCGCCACCGCCGCCTGAGCCGGCGCGTCCCGGGGGCCCCAGCGGGCAGCTCCACCCCAAGCCCGGCGGTCACCCGGCGGCCGCCCCGTTCGCCAAACAGGGCAGGCAAGTCGTGCGCTCCAAAGTGCCGCAGGAGACCCAGAGCGGCGGGGGCTCGAGGCTGCAGGTTCACCAGAAGCAGCAGCTGCAGGGGTAAGCCCACACCCCCTCTCCCCGCCCGCCCGCCCGCGAGGGGACCGCGGGGTCAGGGCCACTTGGAGTCCCGCGGTGGCCGGGGACGGCGTGCGCGGAGGGTCGGCTTTCTCCCCGCCTCTGCCTGCTCCCGAGCGCCATGGGGAGAGCCGAGTGCGGGGAAGCCCGGGAAGTTTTGGTCACGTTAAACTCCGAGTGCATTGTTACGGGGCTGCGGGTAAACACAAAAGGCATTTCTGCCTGGGGCGTAACCTCCTGTGCGCAAACCGAACTACTCCTAGAAGATGGGCGTAAACATGAAGTCACTACAACTGAATCCCTCAGCATCAATTAAACTTCGCTTTGCAACTGAGTTTTAATTTTGGTCTAGCTAGTGAAAAAAATGTTTGGAGAGAGTGCTGGCTGGAAAAGTCCCGCTCCTGTTCCGTGGCCTGGAACTTTTCAGCATCCTAGAAGTTGTGGGCTTCGGCTTCCCTGCACCTGCGGGGTTTGCTTTCCTGGGGCGGGTTTTCTTAGCGTTGATAGAATTTTTGGGTGTAAAATTTCTGTTTTGGGAGCTCATAAGCATCTTCCCTGTGCACCCTCTCACCCCCCAATTAATCACAGATTGGGGTGGAGGGGAAAACTTGTTTTGCTTATTTGGTTCCTCCCCCCCCAAGGGGTGGTTCCAGGCGATGTGATCTCACTCCTTTTTGGACACTTCTCTCTGAAACTCAATTTCAATTTAAAATGTGGGCCCAGATAATATAAAAAATAAATTTAGCTCTACTTTGATTTTGGGGTTAACAAAACCATTTACCTGGACCTAATTTTTCCCTTCCCGTATAGCTCTATGTTATGCAGGCTTTTTGGTTCTCTCACCCTTCCCTGATATATGGTCTTTACACTTCTACTTGGGTAGCTTTGGGTTGGGCATTCTGGGTACCTGTTAGGACTTTCTCCAATCCAGAGGAGTGCAGAAGCTGGAGCCTGGCCTTTCTGGAACCTGCTGGAAGCTTGGGTTCTTGTTCAGGGAGTGTCACTGCTGCTGGACTCAGGGGTCTTGCTTTGTTTCAGGGTCAATGTCTGTGGAGGGCAGTGCTGTCATGGCTGGAGTAAGGCTCCTGGCTCCCAGAGGTGCACCAAACGTAAGTTGCCATGCTCACAGTGGCCCTACACAGAAGGCGAAGTGCCGCTATCCACATGGGGGCATCTCACAGGGGTCACTTGCAAGGGCTAATGCTGCCCTGGGTAGGTTGAAGTCTGAAACACAGTTTACCCATGCAGCCTGCATTACCACCTAGGAAGGGCTGGGTCAGCGTAATGATAGGGTCAGTGCCAGCAGCCATGTGTTGTACAGGACCATGCCATGCATCCAAGATTTTTCTGCCCTTAACTGAGATATTAATCACTATGTCACATCTGTGAATCAGGAGCTAGGAAAAAAAAGTCCCATTTGAGGATGTGCCATGTGGCAGAACCAATAAAATTAATTTAAACATGATACCAACAAACGAAAACATTCTTTAAGATGATGGCAGGAGGGGAATGGGAAGTAGAGGGCCTCATTCTGGAATAAAACATCAATAGTTTTTATAGCTCTCTGAAAACAGCAACCTGAATCCTCCATCTTTTAGGCCTGATGGTTTTTCAGCGTGCACCACTCTGTACTACTCTTCAGAACTGATGAGTGGGGCTCGCTGCAGTGCTTCTCCAGTTAATATGCATGCTCAGCAGTGTTTTAGAAAGATGTGTTAATTAAAATTAGCCTGGTGTGGTGGCATGTGCCTGTAGTCCCAGCCACTCAGGAGGCCTAGGCAGGAGGATGGCTTAAGGTCAGGGGTTAAAGGCTGCAGTGAGTTATGATTGTGCCATTGTACTCCAGCCTGGGTGAGATCTTGTCTCTACAAAAAAAAAAAAAAAAAAAAAAAAGAAAGGAAGAAAGAAGATGTGTTAACGATGCATAGAGTGCGTATAGATTTGAGAATGGTGGGAAATTTTTCCCCTATGCATCATGAAGTTAAGGATTAAGTTAAAATGCATCTTGAGGCTCTTCTTGACAAGTTGATGCTGTCTGGTGCTAATTGGAAATAAGCCTTATGCAGAAAAAGTTAAGCATTCTTAGATGTTCTCTGCATCCCATGTGGATTGGAATTGTCCAAATTTCAGCTGCTTATTAGGATTCAGCATAATAAGCAAAATTAAGTAATTTGTCTTGTATAGTTTGGATTTTAAAACACTGGTGGATGAATAAGAAAAATTTCTGATACAGTCATTCTAGTGACCTTGTTTTTTGAAAATGCCTTCAATCCTCAAAGGAAACAGAGAGGCTTTGTCATAATGGCTTTATTTTTGTAAAAAGAAATGTCTGTGTGTTTTATGATTTGGCTGTCATCAAGAAGTATTGGCAGACATGAACAGCCTCCTGATTCTTGAACTTGAACCACTAGATCAGAAATGCTCAGGGTTGTAGGTATTTTAGATGAAATCGTAATTTTTCATTTTTCAGCTTCTTAGATTACACTTGACAGGAGTGTGTCAGCATTTTCCTGAATTTAGAATTGCTCAGGCTAAAATGACATGCCCTCCCCTCTCCTTAGTAACTCGTTCTGCCCAAAACATGATATGATATGGTTTGTCTGTAGCATGGAGGGAACCCATCCATGACAGCATCATTGCAATAGGATATTGCTGTGTAAAGATTAGAAACACAGGGCAGGATTTTACAGATGGTTAGATGCTCCTTGATGCCTGTTGGGGAGAATGCTCTAAGGCTTTAAGAAGTTTACTTGGCAAGTGATGCAAGTGAAGGCCTTCTCTGAAAAGAGGATAGACCCCCATTCTCAGGTTACCCAAGCATTTGGGAATCCAGAGATGTTCTGCAAAATCCAAAAGTGCTCCAGATCTTGAGGGGCCTCATGGCTTCCTGCTTCTCTAGGCAAGGGAGGCAAAGACGTGTGTGCACCTAGGTTTAGCTGGGTTTGACCCTTGGTGGTCCAGAGAAAGGCCACAGAAGGGTGTTGATTGAACAGTTAGTTACTCTAGGGTTCTAGAGGAAGTTGCTACATTGATTTAATCTCACAATTCCTACAACAAATTCCTCTAGCTCTTGAGTTTTCCTTTCAGCTTCTAGGAGGTAGCCCTTGGATAGCACCAGGATATAAGCAATGCAAAATCCCTTTCCTTTTCTATGGTTTCATCATTCAAAAGATTAGCCTTCCTATACTGCCCAATCTGACAAATGAATTCAGGCCCAAATGCTAGAAACTTAAATCACAACTCCCTTCAGGAATAGTTATGTTTTTGAAAGGGATACTGGGGTAGGTCAGTGCTCAATCCAAAGTAATGTATCCATGAGATGGATATTTTAAATGGGGGACTTGTTTTCCGTGTGTCTGGGAGATCCAGAGAGATGAGAGAGCCTTCTGCCTTCAGATGAGACCACTGGGGTTCCCTCTGATGCCGTGAAACTTGTGTCCATGACTGAACAGTGTGACATCAGGAAAGACCCCTAACCTTGGAGTCAGAAGACCTGAGTTCAAATGCTGAATCCCTTATTAGCTCTGTGGCCTTGGATAATTCACTTATCTGACCTTAACTTTTTCCGTGTAGAAATCAATTGTGCTAAAACCTCGCCTCATTTGTAGGGTTGTTGCAAGTATCAAGGTGGAAAGAGAATGGGTGTGAAAGCCTTGATGAAACCAGAAAGATTCTTAGGGTTTTGTATTGGATCAAGTCCAGTAAATCTTGTCTCATTTATCTGTGACTTGATTTTTCCTTTATTTCCCTTTGTGGTCTCCTTCCTCTCTCACTTCCTTACTATGCTAAGATGGAACTTAGATATGGTTTATTGTACATAAGAATACAAAAACCAATGATATGTACATATGAAGTTCCCCCTTAAGATAATAGTCATCATAAAATGTGCATGCACATTTAAATGTATAAGCCAGCATGTCTTCTAATTGTCATTACATTTTGAGGATAATGAAGAATTTGAGTTTATATAGGACATGTCCAATTGATGCAAAAAATATTTCGGTGTAAGAGATTGGAAGTGTTCATGTTTGCTTCATGCAGTGAAGAAAATAAGGTATTTGAGCCAGCCTGGATTGGTTTTAGCTGATTGAAACTTAATTTAAAAATGGGCCATGGGCAAATGCTTCTGAGGACTGAAGAGTTAGTGAACCTTAAATTGCAAATCAAAGAGATGTGAAACAAGCAGGCGGCAGACCCACACAGGCGAAGAATGGGTATGTGCATCCACCAAGGTGGTCCTTGGGGCTCTAGCCACCCAGTCACTGTGTAAGATGCCCAGTTGCATGTAAATGTTGCTTTTCCAGACACCTTTTGTGTGTGGATCTCTAGGAGTTGAAATCATAGCATGGGATATGTCATTTTAGTTATCACTGTTGGATGACTGTTGTTAGTGATATCTATTTTGGGCAAAAGAGACGGTACCACATTTGTGCTCTTTCTAAAGAGTTAACATTTATGGGAGGGTTTTGTGGCTTAGGGGCTTTGTCTTTGTGGGACATGAGACCTCTGATGTGTAATGTTTTTGCCTCTCCCCATTTTTGCATTTTTTTCCTCCATCCAAACCGAATGCCACTCCCCCCACCCCTTTGCGTTGGTTCTTCCAATCTTTTTGTCCCCCTTTTAGGGTGAATGCAGGACAGAGAGAGACAGTGCCTGTAGGCTCAGCTTTAATAAAGAGGCTGGACCTGGGGACAGACAACACAAAAGAGTGAAGGGAAGAGGAGAGAGAGGCCAAGCTGGCAGGGAGGGTGGAGGGAAGAGGAAAGATGGCAGATACGAATACAAAGCAGGAGCCTGGCACATTACAGGCCCTCCATAAATGCATGGATGGTTCTTTCATTTACTTAATGGATATCTGTTTAGCTTTTACCATGTGCCAGGCTCTATGAATAGAGGAGAAACGCAGCCAGCTGTAGGGAGTGCAGGTCTGTTTTTACTCACTTAACTCATGGCACATCAAATGACTTGTTCTCTCCTTAGCAAGAAACAGAAAATCGATATTCCATTGCTTTTCCATTGGCATTCAGCCCATGCTACTTTGGGGGGAAAAAAAACTCAACTCTAGAAACTTTCCTTATATTATAAGCAGAGGAGACATGGCCATGTGTACCCTTGGTGCTCAGAGATGCTGCAGTAGATGGCATCCTTTAGGAGGGTGTGACACGGCTGGAGTTCAGGTGACCCAGAGGACTCTCTCAGGCCGTATCCCATCCCTCTGGCTCGGCATTGTATTAGCCAAGCTTGGGAGTTGGGCCCAGAATGATTACACATTTTTCATATGCCTGCTATGGCCATTGACAGCTGCTTTGCCAACAGATCTGCAGTGAAGTTTACCATGGCAGCTGCTGGGAGGGCCGCCTGGGCCCCAGTGCTGGGAGCTGGGTGGGAGGGTCGGCTGGAAAATCTTGTCATGCAGCACAGACAGCCCCGCGAAGGGAGAGGGACCCAGAGGTCAAGTTCACACTGGGTCAAATATGTGTTCTCAACACTAGTTAAAACAAACATTTAGGACCCATAAATTCAGTGTTGCGATAGCACTTAAACCTTCATGGCAAAGCCCTCCTCCGGCCCGAGGGCCAGCTGACATACCGCCTGCCCTCTGCCTGCTCTGTTTTATTGAAGTTACTGCTGTCCAGTGAACCCTTGGCCCTTGGGAAGCCTGACTTGTTGAAAGGGCTTTTGGCAGCCACAGGGCTTTGCTGTTTCTGACCCTGTTATTTGTTGTCTTGGCAATTCTAAACATACTCAAACATGTTTGGGAGCTCGAATTAAATTTTCCTAAAATGCAGATTTTGCTTCCAAGTCTTTTTTAGCAATGAAAGGGGCAACTCAAGAGTATGGGGCGGTGTTACCACCCTTTTAACACTGACCAATATCAGATCCTGCGGTGAGGAGCTGCCCCTGGGATGAGGGTCACGTGCAGTGCTGAAGAGCTTGCACCCTGGGAGGGTCACTGAGACAGGCACGATTTCCCAGTGAGGGGCAGTGCTCAGGCTCCACCCCAGGTCTTGTGGCTCTTTCTGCTGCCCTGGGCTGCCTGGACCTTAGGCATTCTCTCTCAAGGTCTTGGTCTTAAAACTCTCTTGATAGCCCTAACTCATCTGGATTAGCTTTCACTGCCTAAATCCACTCCACGGTTTTCAAAGCTCTGTTAGTTTCCTAGAGCTACTGTAACACAGTACCACAAACTGGGTGGTTTAGAACAACAGAAATTTTTTGTCTCACAGTTCTGGAGGCCAGAAGTCCACAATCAAGGTGTTGACAGGGTTGGTTCCTGCTGCAGTCTGCGAGGAAGGGTCCATCCTGGGCCTCTGTCCTTGGGCTGGAGGTGGCCATCTCTTCCCTGTGTCTCTCACATCATCTTCTCCCTATGCATGTGTGTCTCTGTGTCTACATTTCTCCTTTTTATAAGGACACCAGTCATATTGGATTAGGGCCCACCCTAATGACCTCATTTTAACTTGATGACCTCTGAAAAGCCCCTCTGTACATATAAGGTCGCATTCTGAGGTACTTGCGGTTGGGCCTCCAATATGTCTTTTTATGGGTGGGGAGGGGCACAGTTCAACCCATAACAGCCGTGGATGCTGTGCACATGGGCTGGAGAGGTGGCCACGTGGAGTTGGCGCCCTCCCAGAGCACGTGGGGATTCCCTGGCAGCTGACCCCAGGATGGGTGGGTGGGGATTTGATTGGCCTCCACCACACAGTCTGGGACTGTAGATCTAACTCAGCCTCTTCCCTGATGCAGGAGTTCTGGTTATTCCAGGGGGTGTTGGAAGAGATGGGGAATTGGCCACAGGTGAGTTTTGGTTATGCCTCTGGCCATTTTTATTAGGCCTATTTTAAAGAGATTCTAGATGGGTGGTTCTCAATCATGAATGTCTAACAGGATCACTGGAGGAGTTTGTTAAAATGCTTTTTCGAATCAGAATCTTGGGGTTTTTAACAAGTATCCCCAGGTCATGCTGATGGAGGTGGCCCACATTTTGAGAAACTGATCCAGGAGGGACCCTTGGTGTGGGAATTTAAAGGCCAAGCTCAACACTTAACAAGAAATTTCTGAAGGCAGGAGCACTTTAAACAGTGGGTTAGCACAATTTTGAATAGAATATGCAAACATTACTGCATTTGGGATTTTTTTTCCATCCAGTTTTTCTTTAGTCAGTTGAATGTTTGATATTTAGGTATATTTTTGGAAGAGTTGGAAATTTGCAAAATTGTTTATACATGGGTGATTGAAGTGTTTTTTTTTTTAAATAAAGATTTAAACACTTTGAAACACCTGAGTGTTTTTTCCCACTAAATATACTATTTTTAATTATAAGGGCCAGGAGCGGTGGCTCATGCCTGTAATTCAAGCACTTTGGGAGGCAGAGGTGGTATGATTGCTTGAGGCCAGCAGTTTGAGACCAGCCTGTGCAACAGCGAGACCCCATCTCTACCAGTAATAGAAAATTAACTGGGCATGATGGTGCGTGCCTGTAGTCCCAGCTTCTCAGGAGGCTGAGGCAGGAAGATTGCTTGAGCCCAGGAGTTTGAGATTGCAGTGAGCTATGATGATGCCATTGCACTCTCACCTGGGCAGCAGGGTGAGACCATGCCTCAATTAAAAAAAAAAATTAAAACCCCCCACAAAAACGTAGAAAATAATATATCTAACAATTATCCTTCAGGGTCATCTTTTTAAAAGCTTCCTGATGTGGTAATTAAGCACAGTGATTTATAGATAAAGGAGAAAATATGGTCTTATCTTACTCTAAATGCATATTTTTGTAATTATGCTTCCTGCCTTCTCAGTGGAGAGAAAATAGTACATAATTTGTTGGTGTGACACAAATTGGTTGTTGTGGTACTTATGGAAAAATATGTCAGGGCTGTATTTACAAGCATACCTCAGCAATATTGAGGGTTCAGTTCCAGACCACTGCAGTAAAGTGAATATCTCAATAAAGCCAGTCACACAATTTTCTTAGTTTCTCAGTGCACATAAAAGTTATACTACACTGTAGTCTAATAAGTGTGAAATAGCATTATGTCTAAAAACTCAGGGTACATACCTTAATTTCAAAATGCTTTATTACTAAAAAAATGCTAGTGATTATCTGAGCCTTCAGTGAGTCGTAATCTTTTTGCTGGTGGAGAGTTTTGCCTCGGTGTTGATGGCTGCTGACTGATTAGGATGGTGGTTGCTGTGGCACTTCTTAAAATAAGACAACAATGAAGTTTGCTGCATCTATTTACTCTTCCTTTTACCAAAGATTTCTCTATAGCATGAGATGCTGTTTGATAGCATTTGACCC
>CM052437.1:22073753-22111276 GCA_028533085.1 Varecia variegata
CATGCCTGTAGTCCCAGCTACTCAGGAGGCTGAGGCAGGAGGATTGCTTAAGCCCAGGAGTTTGAGGTTGCTGTGAGCTAGGCTGACGCCATGGCACTCTAGCCCAGGCAACAGAGTGAGACTCTGTCTCAAAAAAAAAAAAAAAAAAAGTTGGGAAGGATGAAAGAAAAAAAGAAAGGAAGAGAGGAAAGGAAAGAAAGAAAATTGAGCCATCTCCCTAGGTGACCTTGTAGTCACTTAACCTTGGCCTCTGCACCTGTGTGTGTGTTTGGGGTCAGGAGTGAAGCAGTAGCTACTTGTTTTAAAATGGTCCCCAAGGGCTATTCCCATATTATGCTTCTCGAGTTCAAATTCAAAAGCTGTATGCTTCTAGAATTCACGATTCTAAGTTATCAGAGTCTTCCTGACGGACTGAGCAAACTTTGGACGTGAGATACTTTGCTCAGAAAAAAAAAAAAATTAGAATCTCCATCCATAAATATTTCATTTTAACACCATATCAAGTGGATAGTTAACAATTAGCATCTTCAAAATATGTTTATTGTAAAAGCTACTTAAGTTGGCCAAGCCGTATCACCTCCCCTTTTGCTGCAATTATTGAGTCAAGCGTGGGGAGACTTCTGCCTCTTCATTGGCTGTGAAACTTCAAGCAGATCAGTTAACTCCTCTGACACTTTTCTCAATCTTCAAATGGGGAGAGGAGCATTCATTACCCAACCTCATTCAAGTCATTGTTGTGACTATCAGGCATACAAATCTTCTGTTCTCTTAACACTTTTCACATTGTTTCACAGTCATTTGTGTATTTGTCTGGCTTTCCTGCCTGAATGTGAGCTCTGTCTGGGTAGGGATCATACCATAGCCATCTTTTTGTCCTCAGTACCTGGGAAGCACATAGACCTTTATGGAAAGAGTGAATGAATGGATTCATTTGTTATACTTTCATTGAGCTCCTATATACTAGATATTGGTACACAGAAGTGTTAAGTATTAATACTATGAAAAAACCAAAACAGGGTATAACGCTAGAGAGTGACAAGGGCTGGGTTTGGGTGGGGGGTGGGGACGTACAGTCAGGGAAGGAAGTGACATGTGAGACCTGTGTGATATGAAAGGGTCTGGGAGAAGAGCATTTTAGGCCAAGAGAACAGCTAGCATAAAGGTCATGGGGTGGGAACAGGCCTGACCCGCTGCAGGGATATAAATCAGTATCGTTGGGTTGTCAGTGAGGGTTGCAGTAATGGACAATGAGAAAGGAGAGGTCGATGGGCTGGATGCCAAGTTGGGTCTTGTAGGCTGTGTAAGGCCGTAGATAAGATAATAAGAGGGACTGGACAATACTTTATAAATGCAAGTGGATTTTTACTATTAAGGAATTAAAGAAAATATAGGATTTAGTATTTTTGTAAGGCATGGAAAAACATTTTACATAGAACATTCAATAAATCACTTTGTTATTTTTTATTGATGAGAAAAACTGCACATGGAACAGTGACATACCTGCACAAACTGTGTGTCCACACACAAATTACTGTCATAGCTTGCCACCTGCGCTGTGCCTGACTCACCAGACCAGCCCCTTGCTGATGGACCCTCCCAGGCCTCTGCTATTCTCTGGCAGAAAGGCGAGACCTTCACCAGAGCCATGAGACTGAAATGCAGGAGAAAAGTGTGAGGGTTAAGAAGGGCAACTCTCTGGTCACTGCTTTGTTAAAAGTCAAATTATTGGGGATCCTCACGTGATACTAAATAAAAAAAAAGTTCAATCTTTTAAAAAGTAATGATAAAAATCTCATTCTGATGATCACAGAAAATTCACAGAGAGCAGATAGCGTGTGTTAAAGTGAGAGTTAAATATTTTTGGAACACATTTGAATGCTTTTCTGAAGTTTTGTTCATTTCCCTTCACTCTCCAAAATCTAATTGACCAGTTGGGTTACCCATTGGCTCCACCCAAGATCAAATAAAATGAGGCTCATGAAAATGCTTAAACATAAGATGATATTAAATATTATTAAGGTTTTTATAGCTGCTCTATGAAAATTTTTTCTACAATGTGTCGGTGTATTTCTTGTCTTGAAAAATCCAGTGTTTAAAAATCCACCCAATTTCAGTGAGCTTTTGCTGATGAAAGAGCCTGAGGGTCTTTGTAATACCATCAAATTTACCAGCAGTGTCTCTAGGACACCTCCTGGAAGTGTAAATATAGCAAAATATGCCTAAATTTCTACTTTAATCCCCTCTTCCATGGAGGTTTACTTTATTCTCCTAAAAATAGGGGGCAAAGATACGAATCATTCTTTCGAGAGATCCTTCTTTTTTTTTTTCTTTTTGTGACAGTGAAATGGCTATGTTAAGTTAGTCCAAAATTTCTTAGTAATTAGCAGCGAAATAATACATACAATAAGTAAATTAAAGGCAAGGACTGTGTTTTTGTTTTACTTTTTTATCCATTAGGAAGTTGGCCTACACAGCAGTTCTGTGTATACAATAGACCCTCAGTAAGGTTCCTTGATTAATAAGCATTGCAAGTCACATTTGCGTCTGAGTGGAAAACCAGCTGAAATTCATTTAAATCAATGAATACCGAGATTATGTTGTTAAGTACTTTTTGTTACAAGAGAATGCATACTACAACAAATGTCCCTGTGTAACAGTTTGTAATGCTCAGTTTTGAGTGTTAGAGGATCTTTTCTCTGGTAAAATTTCCCCGTTTCTTCCTCCTGTATAGGCTGCTTGAATGGTGCTTCACAGACCTTTAGCCTAGTGGTTCTCAAAGTATAGAAGGTGAACCAGGGCATCAGCTTCACCTGGGAACTTGCTAGAGATGCAAGTTCTGCCACCCTCCCCCACACCTACTGAACCAGGAACTCTGGGATGGGGCCAAGCCACCTGTGTTTTCACTGGCCCTCTGGGGGATCACACACAGCTGTGGCTTGAGAACTACTGTTCCAGCTGAACCCAACTCCTCCTCCTTCTCCACACCCCCCTCCCTACCGCGATCACTTGGGGCAGGATAAGGGGGACAGGGAAGCCAGCTCCTTTGGGCTCCTGGCCTTGGGAACTAACTAGTGGCTCTTTCCCTCATTTCTGCTTAAGGATGAGTTTGTATAATAAAAAGCCCAAAGGAATGGATCATTTTGCCCAGTTTTAGGTGGAAATGCTGGATTCTGAGCAGTATAGCCATGCACATGGATACATATTCTATACCATATGCTCACCGAGGAGACCCAAAGAAGCCGTTTGCCATCCAGTGAATGCACCGATAAATGTCAGTTTCGTACCTTTAGGTCTTCCAAGTTCTATTCTGTTCCTTAACAGAGAAGATGCCTAAAGCACACTTCATATTCTTCAAAGCTGTGTTTATCACAGTGTGGTTCTTGGGCTCCCTGCATCAGGACCCCTACAGGGTGTGCAACAAATACAGATTGTGGGGCCCTCCCTCCAACTCCTGTGAATTGGAACCCCCGGGGATAGACCCCTGGCCTTCACTTTCACAAGCACCAGCTGAAGGATCCACACTGAAGCTTGGGGGCCCTGGGTTTTAAAGTGCAAACACTGGAATAAAAAAAAGTCCAAGGCAAGGAATGATGGGAAAGGTATTACAAAACTAATAAAAGGAACAAAGGAGTGACTGTGACATTTTATTTTAGAGGCAGGTGCCATTATTTGTTTCTAAAATAGTTTAAAAGTGAAATGAAGAGCAAGCTCTTGCTAGACCATGCCCTCAGCCCTGGCAGGGCTGGTGCTTCCTTGTGTCAAGATCAGGAAGTTCAGGCACAGAGGGGATGAGGGGGCCTGCCTGGCTGTTCCTTGAGGCCATACTGACTCAGTCCTGGAAGTCGCTGGGGGAATGCCTCAGATGTTTGGAAACAGCCCAGTTCAGAATCTCAGCAATGACACACACTTGTATTAGATGTGTATTTAAGGAAGGAATTGCCTATTACAAGACTTGGACCCTTTGTAGAAAGAGCTGAAGAAGGACTTGGTTTGCTTGTACTGTGAAATAGGAAGTATTTCCCCCATTATGTAACTTTTCTTTTTTTTTTTTCTACAGAATAAATTAATGCAAAGATACTTTGCCTGAGTACTGAAGAATAATTAGATCTTTTAAAAGTATCTGTTCTCCCCAAGGCAAGGCATTTTCTTGGGGAAACATATTTAAATCATCACTTTTTGTAGTAGTAGCTATGCCTGGTTAAAAGTAAATATTTTTTCTTCCCAGTGCTAGTAGCATATAGCTATGTCTAAATACCTGCATGACTTTTCATGAAGCATCCAAATGTTTAAATATCATGTAAAGGCCATAATCCTAGGAAATGGTGCTAAAATTTTGAAAAGACTCAAATTTTGAAGGAATTACTTAAAAATAGGGATTTGTAATTTTTCTAATTTAAAAAAATTTAAAATTCTTTTTAGAGATAGGGTCTCAATATGTTGCCCAGGCTGGACTCGAACTTTTCGGGTCAAGGGATCCTCCTGCCTCAGACTCCTGAATAGCTGGGACTATAGCCGTGTGTCACCATGTGTGGTTAAAATTACGGATTTAAAAAGACTTTGGTTCTTACTCTTTCAGTCTCAGTATGGGAAAACAGTAGAATATAAACCAAAATCATGGTTTATATTCTAAAGTATTAATAGTAAAGTATTAATCCTAAAGTATTAATAGTAAGCTCCATGTCCAAAAGTAGACAATGTTAAATTTTATTATCTTTTAATTTTTCATCTTTAAATAGACTATGTTAAAAGAAGTTTTAGGTTCAGAGCAAAACTGAGCAGAACATGCAGAGTTTTTATGTACCCTCTACATATGCACAGCCTCCTTCACTATCAAAATCACGCACCAGAATGGCATATTGTTACAATTGATGAACCTACATTGACACATCATTATCATTCAATGTCTGTAGTTTACATTAGGGTTCACCCTTCATGTTGTACATTTTATGTGTTTCAACAAATGTATAATGAAATATATTCACCACTATAGTATCATACAGAATAATTGCATTGCTCTAAAAATCCTTTGTGCTTTGCCTGTTTATACCTCCTTCCTGACTAACCCCTGACAACCACTGATCTTCATAGTTTTGCCTCTACCAGAGTGATATATAGTTGGGATCATATTGTATGTAGCCTTTTCAGATTGGCTGCTTTTGCTGAGTAATATGCATGTTTCCTCTATGTCTTTCCATGACTTGATAGGTCATGTCTTTTTTTCTTTTGTGGCTTAAAACTGCAACCATTTTATTATATATCACAATTTTATGGGTCAGAAATTTGGAAAAGGCTTGGCTGAGTGATTCTTTTGCTCCATATGACACTGAATGGAGTTATGCAATATTCTGTTGGTAGCTGGATAGCTCATGTCTTTTTATTACTGAGTAATATTCCATTGTCTGAATGTACTACAGTTTATCCATTCACCTACTGAAAGACATCTTCATTACTGCCTAATTTTGGAAATTAGGAATAAAGCTGCTATAAATGTTTTTGTGTGAACATAAATTTTCAGTTCATTTGGGTAAATACCAAGGAGTGTGATTGCTGGATCATATAATAAGGGTATGTTTAGTTTTGTAAGAAACAGAAGCTGTCTTCCAAAGTGGCTGTACCATTTTGCAATCCCACCAGCAATAAAAAAAGAGTTCCTGTTGCTCTACATTCTCATCAGCATTTGATGTTGTCAGTGTTTTGGATTTTGGCCATTCTAATAAGTATGTAGTGGTTTTAATCTCTATTTAATTTGCAATTCCCTAATGACATACGATGTTGAACATCTTTTCATAAGCCCATGTGCCATCTGTATATCTTCTTTGGTGAGGTACCTGTTTAGGTCTTTTGCCCATTTTTTCATTGGGTTGTTCATTTTCTTGTTTTTGAGTTTTAAGCATATTTAAAAATATTTTAGATAGCAGTCCTTTATCAGATATGCCTTTTAGAAATATTTTCTTCCAATCTGTGGCTTGTCTTTTCATTCTCTTGATAGTGCCTTTTTCTGAACAGAATTTTTTGATTTTAATGAAGTCCAGCTTATCAATTCTTTCTTTCATGGATTGCGCCTTTGGTTTTATATCCAAAAAGCCATTACCATATGCAAGGTCATCTAGGTTTTCTCCTATGTTATCTTCTAGGAGTTTTGTAGTTTTGCATTTTATATTTAGGTCTATGATCTATTTTGAGTTAATTTTTATGAAGGGTATAAGGTCTGTGTTGTTCTTTCTTTGGCATGTGGATGTCCAGTTGTGCCAGCACCGTTTGTTGAGAAGACTGTCTTTGCTCTCTTGTATTGCCTTTGTTCTTTTGTCAAAGATCAGTTGACTATATTTACTTGGGCCTATTTATGGGCTCTTTATTCTGTTCCATTGCTCTATTTGTCTATTCTTTTGCAAATACCACACTGTCTTGATTACTGTGTATAGTGAGGTAGTAAAGTCAGGTAGTGTCAGTCCCCCAGCTTTGTTCTTCTGCTTGAATATTGCATTGGCTACTGTGGGCCTTTTGCCTCTCCAGATAAACTTTAGAATCAGTTTGTTGATATCCACAAAATAACTTGCTGGGATTTTCATTAGGATAGTGTTGAATCTAGGTCAAGTTAGGAAGAACCGACATCTTGACAATATTGAGTCTTCTTACCCATGAACATGGATATCTCTTCATTTATTTAGTTCTTTGATTTTTTTATCAGAATTTTTTGTAGTTTTCTTCATGCAGATCTTGTACATATTTTGATTGATATATACATGCCATTTTTTGGGGTGCTAATGTAAATAATAATGTATTTTTAATTTCAAATTCCACTTGTTCATGACCAGTATATAAGAAAGTGTGTTTACTTGAGCTTCCTGGATGTGTGGTTTGGTATCTGACATTAATTTGGGGGAATCTCAGTCATTTTGCTTCAAATATTTTTTCTGTTCCTTTCCGTCTTCTCCTTGTACAATTCCCATTACTTGTGATACCTTTTGTGGTTGTCCCACAGTTCTTGGGTATACTGTTGTGTTCTTTTTCTTTTTCCAGTCTTTTTTTCTGTTTGCTTTTCTGTTTTGAAAGTTTCTATTAACATACCCTTGAGCTCAGAGATTCCTCCGCCATGCCCAGTCTATTAATGAGCTCATAAGTCATTCTTCATTTCCTTTATAGTGTTTTTTGATCGGTAGCATTTCTTTTTTATTCTTTCTTAGAATTTCCATCTCTCTGCTTACATTGCTCATCTGTTTTTTGTGTGCTATCTACTTTATCCACTAGAACACTTGATATATTAATCATAGTTGTTTTAAATTCCTCGTCTAATAATCACAGCATCTCTGCTATACCTGAGTCTGGTTCTGATGCTGTCTGTCTCCTCAAACTGTGTTTTGCCTTTTATTATGCCTCATAATTTTTCTTGGTAGTCAGACATGATGTTCTTGGTATTTGTTCCATGGAGGTTTCTGCTCAGGGATTTTTGTTCCAGTAAATTGTGTTTCTGTGTATATGCCCAATTGTCTGTACAATTTTGGGGGCAGCAATTTGCTTTGCAACCTCCTTTCTCTGACGGATCTAGGAAGAGTTGTTGATTTTTTTCACTTTGTTCAGATTTTTACTTGTTAGATGAAGTAATGACTTCTAATCTCCTTACATGCTAGACTGGAGACTGTAAATTCAAATTTTAAGAACACTAAAATTACAAATTATATGGCCTCTAAAGCATCCTCTGATAATTCTTTCCTTTTATTCAAGTTCTAATTTATGTCACTGGATCATAAAGCCAGACTGTTAAAACTGTCCTGAATAATTTTCTTCTAAGACACTTGTTTTATGGCATTTTGTCCTTTTGAGGGGAATTTGGGATTATGAAGACACACCTTACATTTATAATGCTTTTAGCTTTTCAGAGCATTCATAGGAGGTCCCCCAAGGACCCTCTTTTCGAATGCCATTTACAGAAAGTACCTACCATGTAATAAGGTGGTATCAGTGACAGGGCAGCTGTACAAATAGATCAGAGTGCTGAAGTATGTCAGTAGATAGAGGCATTAGTATGTATCTTCTGCCATATCCATCTGGAAAAGCACAAGACTTTCTGTTTATATTTTATTGCTAGTGATCACTTCATTCTACTGCTGATACTACAAGTGGTTTTGGCCAATTCTCTTTTTTGGGGCTCTAAATAAATTTTAGGTACTTCTTTCATCTTTCTTTCTGACAGTACTCATCACCCAGCTTGCTAGTAAAAAACATGGCTTTGAAGGGCCCTCTCATCTTGTGAAATTTCCTTTCCTGATGGTTTTTCCAAACAGGAGAGCTACTCTCCAGGAGAACAGTCTCTCCGGAATGTTTTAACTCAGCTGGGCCTGTAGCAGTGGGCTTGACTTGTGGACCTCTGGGGTCAGGACAAGAGAACTTAAAGAGTCTTTAGGGGTCATATTTTCACGTTTTCTCAACCTCCCACTTTAAAGAGGAGAAGAATAAGGGGCCAAAAGAAGAAAAGTGACTTTCCAGGCTCTGTGGACTCCAAATGCCTCTTTCTATAAAAAGAGTTTTAAAATATTCCACCCATTATTTCCCTAGGGCTTGATAATAATGTGTAAGATGCATCTTAAATTTACTTAAAAGAAAAGTGCTATATAAATATTGACTATAATTAGTCTTATATTTTGGATAAGGTATCTTATTTTAATTTTGCTAAACCAGGATTGATATAACTATTAGTATTAAAAATATGGAAAGTCAAAGCAGCTTTCACCGGGAACACATTCAACAGAATCCAGCACCCTTTCATGATAAAAACTCTCAACAAATTAGGCATAGAAGGAACATATCTCAGAATTATAAAAACCGTATATGACAAACTCATAGCCAACTTTATAGTGAATGGGGAAACGTTGAAAACATTCCCCTTAAGAACTGGAACAAGACAAGGATGCCCACTGTCACCACACTATTCAACATAGTTCTGAAAGTACTAGACAGAGTTATCAGGCAAGAGAAGAATATTAAGTATATCCAAATCAGGAAAGAGGTGGTCAAACTATGGCTTGTATCTAGAAAACTCCAAAGATTCCACATATGTAGGTGTCCTCAGAAAGATTTAGATAGTTTTCTAGGAGTGGGCATTCTTGTTCAGGGTTAAATGCCCCAGGGGACCCTTCTTTCCTCAAGGCACCAGGCTCCTGGTGCAGGAGTCGGGGGGGCCTTCAGGCAGGTCTGGAAATGTTGAGAGTGTGGGATTGGGGACTCTCAGGGATGGATCTGACTCTGTATAACCCTCCAGGACATTTCTTGGTTTTGCATTTGCTCCTTTTTAAGCCCTTTCTTTTCTTCTGGAAATCTCAGGGAAGACCTGAGTGTCCTCCTTTCCACCCTTTCCATATCTGGCTTCTGGTTGGCTTCTTTCCCCTTCTCACAGCTTTAAGCTTCTATGCCTGTGTGTTTCTGAAGGAAGGACTTACTTAGCTTATTTGAGGAGTTTGAGGGGTATCTTCTGCTATCAATTGCAAGTGCAAAAAGGTTCCTTTTATCTCTCTTGTGCCTAGGACATGGTAGGTATGCAATAAATATTTTTTGAATGAATGAATGAATGAATGAATGAATCTGTCATGTCTTTCTGACTCTGTTGAGTCCATTAGGTGAGTCTTGAAATTATAGAAGATTGAATTTGATTCATCTGTATTCTGTGGAAAATCTAGACTCTTGGCAGTCAGGGCACAGGATCAGAATAGAGCTCTCAAGATGATGTTGGTGAGAAAATGGATTGACTAGAGGCTAATGCAGAGGTGGCCAGGGCCAAGGGGAGTAGGTGTCTGCAGGGTATGTGGGAGAGGGGGTGGACTTGGAGGCTGTGGTCGTAACTTAAGGAAAGACCTTTAGCTGTGAATAACTTAAGGAAAAGACACTGTTTATTGCCAGGTAACCTGGAAGTCCTAAGGCTTATGTTGGCATCAGGCCTGATTGGATCTCCAGGGTTGCAAATGGTGATTTCAGGACCCAAACTGGCTACATCATTTGTGGGGCCCAGTGCAAAATGAAAATGTGGGAGCCTTTTTAAAAAATGTTATGAATTTCAAGATGGTGACAGCAGAGTGTTAAATAAAGCACAAGGCCCTTCTAAGCATAGCACCCTATGCAACTGCACAGATCACAGGCTGATCAGGATCCTGTCTCTCTCAGCAAGTCACAGCCTTGCCAATCTCTGATTGTCTTCATTCTCAGATAGGCTTTCTCCATGTGATATCAAAATGACACCAACAGCCCCAAACCTGTATTGTCCTTAGGCCTAATGATCTCAGAGGAAGACAAAATACTGTACTTGTCTGCAGATCTCTGGTAAAAGTCCCAGAGAGAACTCTGATGGGCGATTGGCAAAGCTTGGGTCACATTCCCATCCCTGAACCAGTCACGTGGCCAGTGGTGTGGCGCTCTCTGCTTGGCTAGGGTTGTGGGGACGGGGGTGAAAAGGGAAGACAGGGCCAGGCCACTTAGCTCTTAGAGAATAGGGTGGGTGCGTTTTACAATGGGAGGAGAATGTCCCTCGAGGAAGGGATGCTGGATGGACAGAAAATTAGATCAGCTACAGTTGGGGTGGTGGGAGACGAGAAAAGTAGCTCCATGTCATTACCCATCGTGTGGCGAGAGAAAGGGGATATATGACTGGACAGGGGGGTGTAAGATGGGGAGGATGTGGTGTCTGACAGCAGGTAGGTTGAACGAGTATAGGAAAAAGGGAAAGGAGGAGGGGATGATGTCCTAGGATGGGGGCAGGTCGAAAGGAAGGAAAGGAAGTCCCCCAGGACCTGTAGGCTAGGGTAGCTGTCCTTGGCTGCCATTCACATGTGAAAGAGTCCCATCAGCCGGGGCCAGCCTGTAGTCAAGTCACCCTGGGCCAGGTTTTAGGAATTCTTATAGTTACTGAGGATGAGAGTCAGGCAGCTTTCCTTCAATTTACTTCCTCTGGGAGGCAGAAGGACCTTTGGAGTCATTTCTCTGCCACTCTCTGATCTTGAGCTAATCATATTACCTAAAACTAAGCCTCAGTTTTGTCATCTGTAAAATGGGGATCTTGATAATTCCCAAATAGCTGATGGGAATTAGTAAGGTACCTTGAATAGATGTTTGAAGTAGGTGCTTGGGAAATGCTCACTGTTCTTATTACTAATACTTGTTTCAGGGGTTTCAGGAAATGAAGGCCACTGCTGTGCCACAACCATACACTACGTGCTCCTCCAGAACACCTCTAGCTGTATTTACAGTGGAGAACTAGACAGTCCTTTGGTGCTAGGCAGAATGATGGTCCCCTCAAAGGTACCAGGTCCTAATCCCTAGAACCTGTGAATGATCCTTATGGGACAAAGACTTTGCAGAGTGATCAAGTTAAGGATCTTGAGATGGGGAGATTTTCCTGAATTATCCGGGTGGCCCTACATGCCATCACAGGGATCCTTATAAAGAGAGACAGAGAGATTTGATGCTGTGCAGAGAGGTTAAGGCAATGTGAATATGGAGGCAGAGATTGGAGTGTTACAGCCACAAGCCAAAGAATGCTGGCAGTCACCTGCGCAGTACCTGGAAGAGGCAAGGAACAGATTCTCCCCAAGAGCATTCAGAAGGGTCTGTGACCCTGCTGACACCTTCATTTCCTCCCGGTAATACGGATTTCAGACCATAAGCCTCCAGAACTGTGAGAGAATAAATTTCTAGTTTAAACCAACCAGTTTGTGGTAATTTGTAAAAACAGCCTCAGGACAATAATACACTCTTTGCAAAGGATGTGGATCTTGGTTATTTGCTTTGGTTCCTGTCTTTACTATGATGTTGCACCTGTTGAAGTTTTCTGGTTTAAACTCTGAGGAGTCAGGCAAGACTATTTCAAGATGGCAGTTGCCCATGTCATTTCTACCACACTGAGCTCCTCCAGAGCCACAGGACCCTTAGAATCCAGGTCACATGGAGCCAGCTCTCTAACTCTGAGACAGTGAGCCAATCGTGCAGTCACTACCTGGGAGCATGTACTCTCTTGTGGTGTTTCTACATTGAGTGAGGCACAGATACTCTTTAAGTTTTGAAAGAGCAATAAGCTATTCTTACAGTCCACACTTAATGGAAATTGTTGGTTGAATATGAGTAACAAGCATGGAACTTAGCATTTCATTGATTTCCTAGTACTCAGAGGTGTGAACAACCATCAAGTTCATCCTGTCCCACTGCCTGCATACTGCAGAAATCCACTCAGCAGTGGTCTACACTCTCATCTGAGAACTGAGTCAATGCCAGGTGATAGTGTTTTTTATTCTGCCCTTCCTAATAGGAATATAATTATCCTTGTAGGGTTAAGAGTAAACAAAATGGCACTTGAGTAGTTATGTCTTATCTTTGTTTTGGGGTAATATTGCATAATTTCTCCCAAATGCTTAGACTTCCTTTTTACTTTGATTTTTCAGAACAGAATTTAATACTTTTGTGCCACTATCAAACTTTGAATTCCAAAATGACAGCACAATTTTGGTCCGAGATTCAGACAATAAGATCATTCCAGAAAGATGGTGTTTGAACTTGAAATGATGACGATACAGTGTTGGAACATTGCTGTAACTGAGTCCCTTGTTGGACTCTAGACTGATTGTCTTCTCAGAAATTTATGTGAAAAGATAATTTTAAAATGAGGATATAATCATGACTCATACAGATAGAAAAAGAACATGTGTCAGATTTTATTTAACTTATTAATTAATGGGGGAACCAGTGAGATGTTCAAAGGAATGCTGAAATGAATTTATAAATAGATGCAAAACAGATCTATCCACAGGGCAATTATCAATTAGATTTCACAGACACAATTTCCATCTTTACAGTCATGAATCATTTGCATTTATATCAGTTTTCTACAACTTACATGGTTGTGAATTGCTCCAAGGCAATGAAAAGCAAAGGTACCCTGAATGGGTGAGTTAGACTTTTTTTTGGGTCCAGTTCAAAGTCTTTCACAGTTTTTCCTGACAGATGGTAAATGCTTTACTCTGACATGTGTCTCAAATTCTACTTGGAATAGCACTATGGTAATGTGGACAGGGGGAAGCCCAGGGTCAGAGTGTGCCAGTATGGAGGTGTCTGGGGAAAAAGTCCCTCTTTCCCCTCAGTACAGGGACTTGTCAGTTGCATAGATTATTAGGAACCAATTACAGTGTTGACCTTCTGTCAAGAAAAGTGTGTTTACTGTTGAAAGGCCAAATAGTGCAGTGGCCAAGGAGGCAAACTTGGGCTCCTGTTCTGGCTCTGCCACTGACTGGCTATATGTCTTCTCTGTGCCTTAGTTCCCTCCTTGGTAAAATGAGGGTAATAATGGTACCTACCTCATAGGGTAGTAGATAACTAAATAAATTAATATGTGTAAGGCAATAGACTTAGTACTTGGCATTTACCTAGCACTAGGTAGTTGTTGCCTGTTATTAATTTCCGAGCAAGGATAATAGCAACCAAGTGTAAGTCCTGCATCTCACCATTTTGGCAGTTACTTTATTGATCCTGTGATATGCAGTTGACAGAGGTCTCTGGCCAATAAGCTCATAAGCTCTCTTATCTCCTTCCTGAATATTGTCAGGATCTCTGGGCATTCTGTGGGACCAGAGTACTTCTAGAGTTCACATTTAATTTTCAAACTCCAACCTCATGATGGATGTTTATATCAAATCATAGTAGAGACAAAGTATAGGGTATTTAAAACTATATATATATTTTAGTGTGATGTTAGTTTCATTAACTTTCGTATAAAGCACTCATTTAAAAATTCACTTAGAAACATACTGGGTGAGTTTCTCAAAACTTCTGACTGTTGGGTTAGTCATATTATTGTTTACTATTGTGTTGTTTACATGAAAACTCATTTCAGGGAGTGACTGTACCTGGGCTATTAACTCTATTTTCATAAATTTGGATGCTTTTCATATGCTTTCTGATGACTGTTTGATAAGCTGTTAAATCAGTGTGTGTGTGTGTGTGTGTGTGTGTGTGAGTGTTGTTCAGATTGCCTCATATGATTCATAGCACAGCATTGCAAAGCAGCTGTGTGGAGAAAAGTTATATGTGTCACTGGTAATTTTTATGACTCAGTTTGGTATTATGAGTCTACCTGTCTGCACAGCATTTTCATCTTGGTGGGAGACAATTTCAATTAACTCAGCTTTCGGATGACACATAAAGGTGGATGTAAAAGTTTTCCATGAAGGAATTACTCAGTCCTTTCACTGGTTAGGCTGTTGGGTGCTGTCCTTTCTCTAGAGAAGCATGTGGCAGTGGTTCTTAGTGGACAGTCCATCTCTCACAGATAAACAGTTTGCTTTCAAAGATTATCGTAGCTACTACTCCTGGCTCACAGCTAATAAAGAGAGTGATAACAAATTTTTGAAAGTATAATGACAAAATTTTGACTTGAGAAGAAGAAAGTTCCTATTTCCTTTTGCTTGAATTTGTTACCCATCTTGCCTTTTATCTCATGTCACGGAATGTGTTACTAAAAGTTACTAAACAGAAAATATGATCTCATTTTATCTTTCTCTTTTATTATTTGCCCACATGAATACCTGTAACTACAGAGGGTTCAAGCCAGTACATTTTTTAAATGGATCTTAAGTGTTCAGAGTTGGATTAATCATACTTTTTGGTTCATTACACACTTTGACTATTACTTGTAAACTAACTTTTATGATTCTAACAGCTTGAATATTTTTTCTTCAAATAGTTGTGTAATTTAACTTTTCACTAAATTTTGCCAAATAGTTGCCGCCTGAACTATCTAAATATTCAGCTAGCTTTTGGCAGCTTTGGAAAATGTTTTAAAATCACACGTAGACTTTCATGATAAAAATCAGGGTTTGGGATCAGAGAGGATGAACTCCCTGGCTTCTTTGACTTTTTCTTGTTGCACAACTTCAGAGTTAAGTGATACATTGACGGTTGGGTAAGGTTTCAGTGAACTGTTTTCCGTTGTTGTAACATGACAGAACATGCTAGTCATCTTCAGTGGGCGCCTTACAGCAGGAAAGGGATGGCTTTAGAATCCTATTTGGAAATGACCTAGGAAGTCAGTCATCTACACTAGCTACTCCATCCCTGCTCCGACCCAGGAGTCCTGTGCATACATCTGCCGCAGGCCACTTGACCTGGAGTTGAATTTTTCTGGGGAGAAGAAACCCACTCCCTCATAACCAACCCTTTTCTTTCAC
Source organism: Varecia variegata (assembly GCA_028533085.1). NCBI lineage: Eukaryota > Metazoa > Chordata > Mammalia > Primates > Lemuridae > Varecia > Varecia variegata. The sequence goes on from CM052437.1 coordinate 22,088,951, forward strand.
AGACAAGTTTAATTGTGAAAAATAAGATTGATTTTGTTGAACTGAAATGTGATTCCTTAGAACTTCCACTCATTTGCTGTTATTATTGGTCTCTACTTATAGATGACAAAAAGAGTCCTCACACTCATGAGGAATTCTTTAACATATTGGTAGAGGTAGGATGGTTATGTGTAATTTCTGACTCGTGTGGTCTCTCAGTGTGCTTCCCCCTGATAGATCTTACAATGTCTGCAAGCAGTTGTTGGGTGTCAGTTACGTGCAAGGCGCTGTCCTCAGTGCTAGGGTGGAAGATGTGGGAATACAGAGGTGATTAAGAGTATGTGGCAGTGTGAAATGCATTGGAAAAGCACACGGATTGATACAAGAGGGAGATCCAAGTGTCATTGGGGTTCAAAGAGGAGAGATCTATGTCAAACTCAGCTGCAAAGTTCCAGCACTGGGAAGGAACTGAGATGGGCAGGTAGGATATTTTTGCACACTGGGACTGGGAGAGAGAAGGGCATTCCAGGCAGAGACTAGCATGGACAAAAGCCCAGGGACGGGAAACATGAATTGCGTCCTAAAGGCAGGGAGTGTCTTATTTGCTCATCTTATAGGGTGCTTGTAGAGAAAAAGGAAAGGTGATAAGGATGAAGTGGTTGGCTGAGCCCAGAGCTCAGATAGGCTCGATTTTCCTGCCTCCGTTATTTGTTCAGCGGTACTACGATCCCATTGCAGGAGCACAGACCGGGACTTGAATCCAGGTATTGCCCCAGAGCCTACGCTTCCTAGTCTGCAGATGGAGATTTGTGTCCATTATAAGGATCCCAGGACACGCACATGAAGAATCCAGCACCTGCCTGGTACATAGCAGAGGCTTGATCAAGGACAGTTATTATTTGTGAATTTGATAGGCTGGGGAGCCCTGTGAGCAGACTCTGCAGAGCGGGCAGGGGAAGTTGTAGAGGAAGACCATGTCAGAGGTGGCTGTCCCAGAGAAGAAAGGAAGGGGTGAATGACTGCACTGGCAGGAGGGAACGGGAAGAGAGGGCTACGACTCAGGAGGTGGAGTCAGCAGAATTGGACTTAATGTACTAGGCAGGAGGAAGTGGAGAGAGGGGGTCACCTCACATTTTGGGGGGAAAGGAGGATTAGGTGAGAAAGGTGAGTTTGCTGTTGGGCGTGCTGAGGTGCAGGTGCTGGCAGCCCCCCAGATGGAGAGAACACAGAGACAGAGAGACTGGGCCTTTGAGTGAGCTGAGGAGGTGGGAAATCTCAGCAGGGGGAGGGTGGCTGGGTGCAAGGAGTGTGCTAGGAACGCAGGTGTGAGCAGGCGACGGAGGCCCTAGATCCCATGGAGCCTGCAGTCCAGCTAGCGTGTGTGGAAGAGGAGCCAGAACCAAATCAGGCTCATGTAAAAGCCAAGAAAGGAATGAATTCAAGAGACACAGCGAAAGGGAAATTCGTGGAGACAGCCTAACAAATGATTGCTGGTATCTTAGAGCTCTCAGGGAGAAAAAAAAAAAAAACAACCCAAAACAATCTTCACATTGTTTTCTCCCTCTCTCTCTGCCTCATATATATGTTCACTCCAAAACCCATCTATTATTTAGGCCTGTTAGTTTCCTCAGAAAACCCTCAGGAAATCCTCTGCTCTCCCAGAGAATGTGCCTATATTTAGAAGATTTTTAGAGAAAGCCTATTGTTAAATTTTAGTTTACTGGGTAATTGCTAGGAGACTGTGGAGTGTAACCCGCACGTCAGCTGTGTAGACTGGGCTTTTTGTTCTGTTCAAGACCATGAAGGGAAGCACGGCTGCATCCGCGGTGAGTGCTTCTTCCTGGCACTGTGCCCAGGGAGCTCGAGAAGGAAGGTGCTGGAAGGGACCTCAGGGCTTGGCTGGCCTGACCCCCTTGTGTAACAGATGAGGAAACTGAGGCCCAGAGCATGGGGACTGGCTCAGGGTCACACAGCTCATTAGAGGCAGAGCCTGTGGCTTGATGCTGGGCGTTCCTGCTACTTGAAGTGACCTATTCATCCCAGGCCAGGACCTCGGGGCACATTCAAAAGCGGATGGCCTAAAGAAGGGCGGGAGAGAGAGAGAGAGAGTGAGAGTGTGTGTGTGTGTGTGTGTGTGTGTGTAGGGGGTTATTCAGAGACCATCCAACTACAGAGCTTGATTGTAGGAAAGAGTGTTCAGACCTGCGTGATTATTGTAATATTCTCATAATTTGTTAGCAGAACTTTCTATCAAGTGTCCTATGAAGGAAAGTGCTAAAATATGAAGCGTGAAACCCTTGTCATCAGAGATCTTTACATAGAACCTAAATATCCATCTGCTTGAATTAACAGTAGTTAACGTTCACTGAGGACTGATGGAGCGCCTGGCACTGTTAGGTGTGTTTTCTATGGATTGTGTCTCCTTTCATCCTCTGTGAGATAGGTATTATTATTATTATGCTAATTTTACAGGTCAGGAAACTAGGCACCAAGAAGTTAAGCAGACCGCCCAAGGTGACACAGCAGTTTAGTCTTAGAACCAGGATTATATCCATCCATTTGACTCCAGAGCCTACACACTCATCTTTCATCAGTGGTTCTCAATCTTGCTGAACGTTAGAGTCTCTTGGGAAAATTTAAAAAAATCCAGTTCTCAGAGTACATCCCGAACCAGTTCATTTTGGTGATATCTGTGCACATCCATGTTTGGGAGGCCAGCCTCTGGACAGTGGTGTTCCTCCCTGGATGTACATTTTAAAAGAGATGGCTTTAAAAGAGTACCAGGGTCCCACCTCCACCCAGGCAGAATCTGTGAAGTTGAGCACATGGTGAGAGCCCCGGTCTAAGCCTAAGCGTTGGTGCCTAGTTGTCAGAGCCCTGTTCTCACACTCGAGTGATAAGACTGTGAAAAGGGGTCAGGGCCCAGGACATACCAGGACTGCTTTCTCTTTCCTTCTTCCTGCTCTTCCACCATCCCTGAATGTGACCCAACACCAGGCTCCAGGAGTGGAGGCTCAGAACTCCCTACCTCAAAAGTATCAAGAGTGATAAGTTCTCTTTATATTTTCAGATGTGTGTGTGTGTGTGTGTGTGTGTGCCTGTGTGTGTGAGAGAGAGAGGTGTGCACAGACAACATACAGACAACACAGTGTTTTGGGAGTTGGCGGGATGGCGTGCATTATCTGGCATCAGGTCACAGCGCTTCTCACGCCTGATGTACATAAGAGTTACCTTAGCAATGTGGATTTGTGGGCCCTACTGCAGAGAGCCAGTATCAGTAGGATTTGGGAAGAACCTAGGAATTTGCATTGTTAATAGCCTCCCTCAAGTGCTTCTGATGTAGAACTCCAGGGCTCACTCTGAGACAGGCATTGCTCAAAGGCTGTGGTCTGGCTGATTATCAGAATTACAGAGGTCTCCAGGCCCTGTCCCCAGCTGTTCTAATTCAGTAGGCCTGGTAGAGTCCAGGAATCAACATGTTTAATAAGTACCCTGGGCTTTTCAAACTGCTCTCAGAAACCCTCAAGATTCCACCAAAGTATATCAGGGCTACCAATGGAGAGATGTAAGAACATAACCAGGGTTGCTGGGGGTTGGGGGAACTCAAACACTCACGACAGTTTTATCTGCTTCATATATATATATATATATATACATTTTTTTTTTTTTTTTGAGACAGGGTCTCACCTGGGATAGAGTGCAGTGGTGTCATCATAGCTCACTGCATCATCAAACTCCTGGGCTCAGGTGATCCTCCTGCCCCAGCCTCCTGAGTGGCTGGGACTAAAGGTGTGCACCACCACGCAGGGCTAATTTTTTATTTTTTGTAGAGATCTCACTCTTGCTCAGGCTGTTCTTGAACTCCCGGCCTCAAGCAATCCTCCCACCTCAGCCTCCCAAAGTGCTGGGATTACAGGTGTGAGCCACCTTACCCTGCTCATATATTAAGCTTCAGTGTAAAATTGCATTTGAAGAGAGGATTTCACTTTTTAGAAAAATGTTGAAAATGAGTCCTGGCTGTCCATTGATACAGGACCTCTCTGAAGTTCCTGCGCTCTCACCTTTCGAGCCACAGTTCAGGACAGTCTCTCTGCCTTGTGACCGCCTAGCGTTCCTGCCATGTTGGCCTTCAGTACCTGAGCTGCCTCACAGCTGGCCTGTGATGCTGACCGTTCTGGATAACGTTTGCACAGTTGGATGGATGGATGTCCTGGATGACAGTGGCCCCAGTCACATTATGGGGTTGCTTGACTCTGCCTTTTGTCCCAAGTACCAAATTACTTTGCAGCTGAAAGAACACTGGTCACCCCAGAAATGTCCTTTGCACAAATCACAATACCTTAAGTGATTCTCAAATATGACTGTGGCTTTCAAAATTTTTTGTGCACCAGAATTGCCTGGAGTGCTTGTTAGAGCACAGGTCGTTGAGCCCCAGCCCGAATCTCTAGTTCCATGTGTCTGAGATGGAGCGTGAGAATTTGCATTTGTGGTACCGATGCTGCTAGTCCCGAGACCACACTTGGGACCACTGCTTTAAGATTAAATAAGGTTGGACATATCTGGGGTCCAGTGCTCCTGCTAGATATATTTTCTCACTGAGTAGTCCTTCCTTTGATGTTAAAATTTATGAGGAGAGGATATAGCTTTCCTGAAGAGCAAACAGTTACTAGAATGAAGAAGTTAGTGGAAATTAGGAGTACGGCTCAGGCCTGCTGTGCACACATTAGATTTTGCTGGGCTCCCCTCCCCAGCTAATGACTGCTTATGACATTGTTTCTGCAGCAAAGTGCATTGCACACTATGGTCCTCTTGCTGCTTCTCACATAGACCCTACCAGAGTAGGTTGTGGCAGTGACAAGGGTCTGGCAATGTGAAGCCTGGTCAGAATGTGACACATCATCACTGAACATTGGTTATCAGAAAGGCAAATATTTTATCTTCCCTGAAGCAAATAGTAAAAGTGTCCTGTATTAAATGATCTTTTTAGGGACTCTCATTCATCCAATCCCACACTCTTGCAGAAAGCTGGGCATGGTGGGAGGGCAGAGGTGTCCTCCAAGTGACCAAGAAACTACAGCCTCAGGGTCGCTGCTGTCCGAGTCAGAGGCCCTCAAAGCTTTGGTCAGGAACTACACCAGTCACTGTTGGGAAATCTCCTGGACTCTTCTTCAGTTGTTGAGTGTTTTGACCAGGCAAATGACTATAATTACACTAAAAAAAAATGGGCCTTGAATTGTTGTTTTTTTTTTTAACCTGTGTTAGTGGTTCAACTCTGTGGTGGAAAATATTTAATTTCAGTTTTCAACAGTACATCTGGGTGACTTTCCTAACTGCCCTTGAAACAAATGCAGAGGTTTAGTTAATAAGGTAATTACATTTGTGCAGGTTATGGGGCAGCCACCTGTGAGATGGTGAGAAGAAAAAAGAAAACGTGTGTGTATTTAATGGTGAGTGGGGTGGGCTCAGGTGAAACCACTTTCTCCTTTTGTGCCCATGAGGCTGGGGCCCGAGCTGTCTGTATTAGGGTAAGTACTTCCAGGTGAGTGTGAGCACAGCTGCTGATAGGCACTGTTTGGGAGTACCTTCGAGAGTCAGGCCCAGCGTCTCTTCTCCACAGTGCTCTTGTGGGTGGATTTTCCAGCCTTCTTTTTTTTTTTTTTTAAGTGACAGGCTCTCGCTCTGTTGCCCAGGCTGGAGTGCAGTGGCATCATCATAGCTCTTTGCAGCCTCAAACTCATGAGCTCAAGCTATCCTCCCACCTTAGCCATCCAAGTAGCTAGGACTACAGATGTGCACCAATATCATGTCTGGCTAATTTTTAAAATTTTTATTTTTGTGGAGACAGGGTCTCACTATGTTGCACAAGCTGGTCTTGAACTCCTGGCCTCAAGTGATCCTCCCACCTTGACATCCCAAAATGCCAGGATTATAGGCATGAGCCACTGGTGTCTGGTCTTCCAGCCCTCTTTATCCTGCCTACTGAAGGAAGTAGCAGATAATGAAAAACATAGAAAGAGGTCCTGGGCATGTCATTCCTGGCACTGACCCACTTGTGGGTCTGCTTTGCTCCTCACTGGGCTGACCACTTTGGAAATATCACATTCCATTTTGTTCTTCCCTAATAACGGGTAGCATAATAAAAGTTAGCAACTTTGGTGGGCTTCCTGAGTTCCAGACTCTGTGCTAGTTGCCTTATATTGAGGTGCGTTCTCTTACAATGAAGTTGTATCATAGATGCATTTAATGAGCTTGAATTGCTACATGTGCTTGGCAGATGGAGAGAAATTGTGTTTAAACAAAGAAAGTGACCTGCTCAAATGTAAGACATTTTGAGAGCCAGTGTGTTGATCATACTAAGTAGATTTGCAAGAGTAATTTTGACTACACGTGATTTTCATCTTAGGAACTGACTTAACTCCCTTCTTCTCTCCTCCTCCAAATTGAGACTTCTTTCAACCCTCCCCAATTTACAGATGTTGCAATTAAGGCTTAGAAGGGTTATATAACTCACTAAGATCACTCGGCTGGTTAGTGATGGAAATCAGCTTTATACCTACTCATTCTGACTCCTGAGCTCATGCTGTTCACTAGTGCTGGGACCGACTGTAGTATACTCAGAGCCGTGCAACCAGGTGCTGAAGGAAATTGAAACAATGTCCATAGGAGGAGTAACTGCAGGTATGGGTAGACTGAGTCAGAAGAAAAGAAGTCTTAGGCAGGGTGGTAGAGCTTTCTTCAAACACTGTGGAAAGGGAAGGGAATGAGTGGAAGCTAGTTTAACTGAAAAGGTGTGAAAATTGTCAGAATCAAAACGCAGTCACTTGTGTCAAAACCCTGACAAATAGAGCCGGGGAAGGCCATGAAGGGAGGATTCTACATGCACGTAGGTCTAGTAACAAGAACTGTCATAAAAGACTACAAAAACCACAGCCTTGCACAAAGGCTACCGCAACCTTACACAAAAAAAAACTTGTGTGAGGACATCTGCCCGGCAGCCCTCTGTCCAACCTTGGACCGACGCCTTGTTATTGATCCTTGTAGCCAAGGATAATTGTCTCGAAGCAACTTATGTAATCCTTCTCATTTTTCCTTTCAAAACACATGTCTTCCTTCACCTCCCTGATTATGCCCTTGTGTATTCCCACTGCATTGCCCATTTGGAGGGTCTCTTATTTAGGTTTGACTGACAGATGGTCTTTTAAAGGTAGAGCTGTTCCACAGTGCCCTGGGCTGTTTGCGGGTAGAGATCCTTATTGGAGGTACTTGACTTACAGAGGGATATTGTAGGTGAACTGTAATCCTTGGATGAGGTCCTGCTCATCCTGAGAGTCTGTGATTTAAGCTTTGGCCACAGCCTTGCCAATTTGTTTATATTTGTCCTCATGGACTTCTGTGAGCTTTATGATAAGCTGTTTGATGGAATCATCTTATATGGGTGCAGTGATTTTTTTAAAAAACAGCTTTATTGAGCTATAATTCACATACCATACAAGTCACCCATTTAAAGTGGGCAATTCAATGTTTTTGTATATTATACTATTTTAAAAATTGTAAAATATATATAACACAAAATTTTAAAAATAGTATTTAGTTGTGGCTAGTATTATCAAAGATGAGTGTTTTCCTGTCCCTGGTGACTTGGCCAGGAAATCGTTAGAAAGCTGGCTTTATATTGATCATGTTCAGTGCTTGAAAATGCATAGATACGGAGGCCTGTTTTGGGTCTTCTCCCTGGTTCATAGGATTCATGAGGTTATTAATCACTTCTATGCTAATTAATCACATCTATGCTAATTTTTATTTTGAAGACTTGTTCACATAGCCACAGTTGTGAGTGTTAATGCAGGAGCCTCCTCATGTTAGAATTAGTAGGAGCCCTGGGATGAAGTACGGTGACTCTTTTTCAGGAAGATTCAGTTATTTCTTCCTGCAAGGCGAATTATCCTAATTCTTAGTGGTTTAAAACAAACATTGTCATTTATTTGCTCATGATCTTGCAATTTGGACAGGGCTTAGCAGGGACAGCTTGTCTCTGCTCCATGTGGCGTGAGCAGGGATGGCTTGACTGAGAGTAGGGGATTTACCTCCAAGGTAGCACGCTCACGTGGCTGGCAGGATGCAGATTGGCTGGGGACCTCTCCACACGGTTGCCTGGGCTGCTTCGTAACATGGCAGCTTGGTTCCGAGAAGGAAGAAGTGTTGCTGCCTGATCTTCATGCCTGGACTCCCGGTCCTAGAATGGCACTTCCTCATTCCACTGGCCAGAACAATCGCAGGCCCAGCTCATATTCAAGAGGGAGGGAACATTAGCTCTAACCTTTTGCTGTGAGGAGCAGCATAAGCTGATAGGAAAGGATGAAATTCTATTTGAGGTCATCTTTAGAGACTAGCTACCACAAAGAACCACCCACCATAGTCTTTTTTCTCTTTCTTCCTCATTCTCACTCCACAGAAGCCTGTCCTTAATCACGGTATGAGCTTGTGGTGAAAAATAATGGGAAGAAATTTAAGAAACATTAAAAAAAATGGATTCTAGAAAATACATGCTCTTTAGGGGATTGTTGCTTGAGAATAAAAATTACTGCATACATAGCCTGTTAGACAGTTGTGAGACTCGTGATTTTTGATGTGTTTTTTTCATGGCTTTATTAAAATCTTCACTTCCAGAATTGTTGTATAGAGTTTCCTTATTTTTTTTTCCCTCTTAATTGTGTTTTTCCAGTATTGATTAGGGAAAGTTTAGCAGTTCTACTTTCTAAGAAAACAGAGAAAAATAAAATTACTATTAAAATAAGTCAGTTATTCATGGCTTATTTTGAACAATGAAAAGAATTACTTGGATTAAATATTTAAAACCTTCTATGGCCATTTTTTTTTTTGAAAACAAAACTAAGCATTTGGGGGTAGTGGCACTAGGTTATCATCATCCATTATTTATCAATAAATTTGGCATCGTGTTTTAGAAGGAAATAGTTAATTTATCTTAAAGTTGGCAACTTCTAACAGGAAGATAATCCTTGTTCATTTCTGTTCTTAATATTTAAATTTCTTTCCTTTTTTTTTTCTTTTATTATACTCAGCTGAAATTAAATTTCTATTTGTTTAGTGCTTATACATTATTTGCTTCTGACATGGTCTGAATCTCTGATCAGAGATAGAAGGAGTAATCTGAGAGATCAATTAATTATAAAAATTGCATATGGAAAGCTAGGCCCAGTATATGGCTAAAAGGAACATTTTAAATTCACAGCGTTTACTAGAATGATTTCTCCATTCGGAAGAATGTCAGAAATGAGAAAATCTATTTAAAAATTTTTAATTTTATTTACTACTACTTGAAAAACAGAGCTTTGCTTGTTCTTTTCAGCTATTCCCTGATGGGCCCTTAAAGTCCACAGTTCTATTTTAGCCTAATTTCTGAAAATGGCTATATCATATTTTCACAGTAAGAGAGCTCGTAGCCAGAGGACTAAGTGTTTGCAAATGCATCATCTGCTGTGCAGCTTCCTTCCATTTAGAGGAATGGCCTATATTTCGCAGTGAGGCTTCACCTGTTGCTCCTTTTTTGGGGTGTCAGTGTCTAATTGTTGTGGTCTTTTAGCAGGGGTTGTGTCCACAGCCTGTCAGATGTTTGTGTTCTACAAGGATACTCAGGCATCAGTGACATTTGGAAGCATTTTTACTTTAGCAAGGAAAATCCCTGGCATGGCTTGGATTGCATTTCTTCCAGGGTGTTCCCTTAGTCACATAATACTACTAATTTACCTGAAGGAATGCTGTCAAAATAAATCAAATGGTAATTTTAAAAGACTATTTTACTTATGTAGCTATTATCCTTTATTCAGTTAAGAAAATTAGTTTGGAAATATGAACCTTGAGCACGAGAACAATCATGTAGCATTTTCTTTTAGCTTAATGCTCTCTGTCATTTTGCTGCTGTCACTGTTCTCCTCTGAATGGTTAAGTGTGGGAAAGAAATATAAAAATCATATTATGTTTGATTTAACAAGAAAGGCTGTTTTAGGTTAGTGTAAAATTCCAATGGTAGAAATAAAATTCGATCCCACATGTAAATGTGACCTGGTTCTCAAGAACTTCCTTGAAGGCTATTTTGGTGCATGTGTGGGTTGAATTTGGTGCATAGGATAATAATAATTGACACCTGTCTGGTGCTACTCTGAACCAAGAACTGTTTCTATGTGCTTTGCAGATATTAATTAATCTACATACAAGCCCATTTTTATAACTTCCATTTTCCAGATGGAAAAATTGAGACATAAAAAGGTAATAGAAACATACCCAAGGCCACACAGCTAGTCAGTGTCTGAACTGGGGCTTGGTTTTGGCTTCCTGACTTCAGTAGGCTCTGGCTTTTGACCACTATATGACACTCCTGAATCAGAGTAAGTTATGTTTTTCTTAGTCTTTTTTTCCCTTTATGTTAAACCAGGCTTCAAATACTTGATGCTCAAGTTGGTAGTCATGTCAGTCTTATAAAGCTTATTTTTTATTGCTTCAGTTTTCAAAAAAGCTTTTCTCGTTTAACATTTTTGGTTGATAAAAATAAAAAGTCAACTTTTCAAACAGATTAAACATATTGATAATAGTGCTAGACATACTAACCAATCATAGTATGTTACGAATAAGTTTCAAAGTAAAAAGAATATAAGTTCCAATATAGAGCAGTTATCATAAAGTCTAGTGAATGGTACTCTGTCACGCATACTGTTTAGATTGTAGAAGTTACAGCCCTTAAAAATTTAAGTATGTTTAAACTAGTCCTTAAGTGAATTCACATCTCTTTTCAAAAAAGTATTATTGATATTTGCCATACTATAGAAGTAATAACAGACCATTTTAGAAAATCTAGGAAGTATAATATGGTATAAACAAATAATTTGTATAATTTCACCATTCATAGGTAAATACCTCATTAGCATTTAAGTATATTTTTCTTCCAGCCTTCATTCATGCATTCATTCCTTCAACAATCACTTATTGATTATCTTCTAGGAGCCAAATGTTTTTCTAGGCACAAGGGCAAAAGTAGTGACCAAAATAGTTTCTCTCCCTGTGGAGTTTATACTTTAGTGGGAGGAGCAGACAGTGACTAATTGTGTTATATAATGTCAGGAGGGAAAAGCACTTTGAAGAAGAATGAGGCTGGGTAAGAGAACAGAGGCACAGAGGTTGCCATTTGGGAGAGGATGGTCCCAGAGGACGCTAGGTGGTGTGAGGAGGGGATCCTGTCGGGAGGACGTTACTGGAGGAGCACAACCAGTGCAAGATCCCTGCTGTGGAAGCAGGCTTGGTGTGTCCAGGGACTGGCAAGGAAGCCAATGTGACAGGAGTGTGGCACTCAAGGGAATGGTAACAAATGACAGAGGAGAGGTTACAGAGGCTTGCAGGCTGTAGAAATAAGGGCTTTGCATTTCACCGAGTGAGATGGAAGCCTTTGGAGGGTTTGGAGCAGAGGAATGCTGTCATCTGGCTTTGGTTCTAGCACAGTCCCTCTGGCTGCCCTGGTGAGAATAGACTGCAATGGGACAAGGTGGCTGGGAGAAGGGTTTGGTTGCAGGTGGTGAGAACAATGGTCAGATTCAGGATGTATTTAAAGTAGAGCTAACAGGATTTGGAGATGGGTTAGGTGTGTGGTATGAGAAAGATAGAAGAGTAAGATCTGATAACCTGGTGTTCCGGGTTGAAACATTACCCTCTCCCCTCATTTGTATGTCGGAAGTCCTAAGCCCCTGGACCCCAAAATGTGACCACCTTTGGAAATAGGGTCAATGCAGATAGAATTATTTAAGATGAGGTCATACTACAGTGTGAGAGGGGTGAGCTAATCCAAAATGACCGATGTCTTTATAAAAAGGGGATATCTAGGCATAGGCATATACAGAGGGAAGGTATGTGAAGATGTAGGAATACCAGCATGTATACGCCAAGGAATGCCTGAGACTCTCAGAAGCTAGGAGAGAGGCATGGAACAGATTCTCTCTCACAGCCTTCAGAAGAAACCAACCCCACTGACACCTTAATTTCAGACTTTTGGCTTCCAGAACTATGAGCCAATACAGTTCTGTTGGTTAAGCCTCCCAATTTGTGTGGCACTTTGTTACAGCAGCCCTGGCAAACTAACGCACTTGGTGAGCAACTTGGTTTGCAGCGGGACGTTTCAAGGTGATGACTGTTAGGAAGCAGCAGGTCCTGGACTTTGGGGGAGGGGGAGGGGACTCAAGATGTGCTAAATTTGGGAAGCCTGTTAGATATTCCCACAGGGATGCTGATGAGGCAGTCAGACGTTCAAGGGCAAGACCAGGCATCTATATTTGGGCACACTCTAGATGGCAGTGCAAGTCATGGGACTGAATGAGATCACCAAGAAAAGTGTCCTAGGATCAAGTCAGCCCTGGGCACTTTCAACATTTAGAGGTCGGGAAGAGTGGGGAGACTGAGTGGGGTTGGCGGTGAGGTGGGAAGAAGGCTGGCAGGGCGTGGCATCTCGGCTGCCACCAGAAGGAGGTGGAAGGAGGGTCTCGGTCACAGTGGCCAGCGCTGCTGTTGGTCAAGAAGGGAGAGGCCCGAGAACCCCCACTGGATTTGGCCACCCAGAGGTCACTGACAACTCTGACAAGATCAGATTCAGTGGGAAGGTGGAGGCGCAGGGCTGATTGGAGTGAATTAAGAGAAAGTGGGAACTTATTTAAACTTGGCTTTTACATCATAAACATTATTCCATGCCATTAAAAGTCTCTTTTAAACAGAGGCTGGAAAGGGTGTGTGGGTGGGAGGGGGGATGAAGACAGGTTGGTGAATGGGCACAAACAGCCAGACAGAAGGAATAAGCTCTAAGTTTGATAGCAGAGCAGGGTGAGTGAAGTTAACAATGTGCTGTATATTTCAAAATAGCCAGAGGAGAGGACTTGACATGTTCCCAAATACTCGAGGTGATGGACACCCCACATACCCTGACTTGATCATTACCTGTTCTGTGCATGTAACAAAATACCACATGCACCCCATAAATATGTGCAAATATTTATGTATCAATAAAATACTCTTTAAACATTGTTTTTAATGATCGTATCATAGCCCATGATTTTTATCTAGTCCCTATTCGTTTTATAAGTTGTAGTCCAGGGAGGTCTTTCCTAACTGATTTTAGCACCGTATTGAATGTCATACTGCGGTAGACACATTTGAATATAAAATTTGCTAGACTAAAAATGATAAGACACAGCGGGATGATTATTTTTAGGGCTTAATCCTAAATATGGCCAATTGTTTTGGCCTACACCCTCCTCGGCAGTGTAGGAGTGGATCTGTCCCACTGTACACCTCTCTTCCTCATATCAAGCGTTAAGTTATGACAGCGATGGAAGGTGTTATGGGCTGAATTGTGTTTCCTCAAAATTCATAGGTAGAAGTCCTAATCCCCGGGATCTTAGAATGTGACTGTATTTGGAATTAGAATCTTTAAAGAGGTAATTTAAGTTAAAGTGAGGTCATTAGTGTGGGCCTAAGTCCCATATGACTGATGCTCTTACAAGAAGAGGAAATTTGGACACAGGAAATGTGGAGACACAGGGGAATGATGGCCATCTGCAAGCCAAGGAGAGATGCCTCAAAAGAGACCAATCCTCCTGATGCCTTGACCCTGGACTCCAGAATTGTAAGAAAATAACTTTTTGTTATTTAAGCCACCTACTGTGGTCCTGTATTATGGCAGCCCTAGCAAACTAATACAGGGCATCAGTGTTTTGTTCCTGGTTTACAGAATGAGGTCTCTGGTGGTTATGTATCATCCTAGAACAACACACTAGATATATACTTTTAAGAATATGTTATGACTCTTCCTCCCAAACCTGATCTCCCAGTCCTGAATCAGTAGAGGCTATTTCTGCTTTGCTGGTTTGCTGCTTTGTGGCAGGTTTTACCACTAACATGTGGCCTCACACTCTGGGGCCAGGTCTGTGCATTATTTATCTTTCTCAGCTTTCAGGTCTCGTGGTTAAGTTCCTGGTCTCAGGGAGGTCTTGCCTAACTCCCTGAATCCCACTGAATTCCTAACTCCCCGAATCAGTTCCCATTGCACGCTATTCTCTTTTAGAAAGGCGACTGTCTTTTTGATAGGCGTAGTTTCCTTGTGGGTCATCGGGCTGGGCTGTGAGTGCCACAAGACAGATGATGTTTTCTTGTCTCCAGTTGGAGTCACAGGGCATGTGTGTGACAGAGCCTGGTGCATAATCAAGTGTAAAATTGTCACTCAGTATTTTGTTGAATGAATGATTAAGGCACAGGTCGAATTTGGCATCTTGTCCAAGGGCAGGGAGCTGAGGGGGAGGGATCCTCAAACTCAAATCTGTGCACCCCTAGAGCCCAGCCCCTCCCGCCCTGCCTGCCCGGCCGGCCGTAGGTGAGCTTGGGCGGGGAAGTGGATAGTCACAGGTTTAGATTTTCTGTCTTCAACTAGGGAGTAGCTCCTCAAGGAAACAAACCATTTCTAAGAATTCTTTGTATCCTTTACGGTCCCTTGAATATAATAATTCACAAATATTTGCTGATTGTCCTATTAGGGCCCCCTCGTTCCTCCTTCTATACCTTTATTATTACAACACATTAACTATATGGTGATTGTTTTTCTATACTTATGTGTCTTCCCTATTGGACTCTGATCTCCTTGTGAGCAAGAAATTTGTCTCCATCTTTTTACACAGTTCTTGGCACAATGCTAGCATTAAGGGGGCCCCTTAAGTTTTCAATAATGAATAAACAAAGATAATATGGATGGGATTAAAACAAATTTAAGGTTTAATCGATTAGAAACATCGTCTTCCTTTGGTTGAACTATAAAGGTATCAGTTATAACAATACTTTATGTGTATAATAGTTTACAGCTGGTAAAACCCAAGATTTGTCAAAAACCAGTATTCATTGTACATATGTACTAACATGAATGCATAAAGTAAAATTATACTATTATTAGAGAAGGTGCTTAAGGAATGAATGGCTGAATGAGTAATGAAATAACATTTTATTTATTCACATTAATATTATCAATACTTAAACTTGTAATATCACTTCATTCTAATTTTGAATGGCTATATGATACCATATTTTACTCAACCTTTATGGTTCTTTTGACTTAAAAAAAAAATTTTTTTTTTACATGTTTGTGGGGTACATGTGATGATTTATTTTTGTTGGTATAAATAACACTGCTGTGGACACCTGGACATATGTATGCACATAGTTATTTCCTTTTTTTTGTTTGTTTTTTGAGATGAAGTCTTGCTCTATTGCCTGGGCTAGAGTGCAGTGGTGTCATCATAGCTCACTGTAACCTCAAACTCCTAGGCTTAAGCGATCCTCCTGTCTCAGCCTCCCTGTTAGCAGGGTCTACAGGCATAGGCCAATATACCTGGCTATTTTTTTAATTTTTTGTAGAGAAGTGGTCTCACTATTGCCCAGGCTGGTCTTGCACTCCTAGCCTTAAGTGATCCTTACGCCTCAGCCTCCCAAAATGCTAGGATTACGGGACATGAGCTACCATGCCTGGCCTCCTTTTTTGATGATTAGGATAAATTTCTACAAATTAAGCTACTGAAATATTTGAAACATATTGTTAAACTGCTTTTTAAAAGACTTGAATCATTTTACTACCCGCTTTTGCAGCACTTTGTATTAATATTTTTACATGTTTTCTTAAAAATTAAGTAGGCTTAATCTATCTCCTTGTTTTAGTTTTCATTTTTTTAAATGACTTCATTAATTCGGATGTTGCTCCACAAGTTTATTTACTAATTTCATTTCCCTTTCTTATTTCTGTCCTTATTTTCATTTTTTGATTCTGGTCTTACTTTGTTAAAGACAACTTTTCTTTTTTTTTTTTCTTTTCCTTTTCTGAAAATATTTTTTCTGGTTTATTTTTTCCTTCTTTTGCTATTTTAAATTAAATGTTAAATGTTTGTACAGTCTAACTGTAGATCTTTAACTTTTTTTTTTTTTTGCTTTGCATTGAGCTTCTGTGTCTTTAAAAAAAAAAAAAAACCTTCATAAAAGGGCAGTAATAAGACCAGAAACAGAATCCAGAAAAACTGCTGGTTGTTTTTTATTACACAACTTGTGATTTAATCATGTTATATTCTGTGAGTGATTTTACAGTTATTGATGGCATTGGGAGGGGTGTGTTTGGCCCCAGATGACCACCTATTTTAAATTAAATCACATGGTAACAGCCACTCCTGCTGAGCTCAGCCTTAGAGAACCTCAAGCTTTCAGGACACAGCTCTTGGGGAACTGGTTAGACCGGGGCTGAGTACTTGACATAAAGGCATTAAACTCCTGACTGAAACCATGAGATTCTGCACACAGCCTTTGTGACTTGTAGTCCATGTAATTTGTGCTGTGCTCAACTATCTATGTGCTTGGTGGATTACTTGAGAGTAGATGAGAAAGGCAGTTAAGTGGGAAAGGGGGTGAGAAAGCCCGTGTGGCTTGACACTCTGAATTAGAGGGAGGAGAAAGAACAATGACAGCAAACAAACACCCTCGTGTATTTTCAAGTGGATTTTCATAACCATCAAAACCCCATAAAGGTTATTAAAGGTATTGGTGCTTGATGGGGCATGGTTCACCTATCTAGAACATTCAGGTATGTGGAATTCTTTGTTAATCCAGAAGGCTGGATAGAAAAGGCATTGGGATGTTATGCTAATATTTTCTTCCTTTTTTGGGATTTTGGAGGAGGCTGACCCAGAGATATTTATGAGGAAAGTACAACATTTATTTGGGTTTGGTACAACGAGCAGACACAGTTAGACTAAAATGTGTGACCTCATGCTATGTTTCTTGTGATCTGATATCTTAGTGTTATTGAATAACTTCAAAGGGCAGCTGGGAATGACTGTGAAGACACACACAGCAAAGCAATTTCTCACCTGCTGTCTCTGATCACAGAAGACACAGTTAGACTCACATTTCTCCCCAGGACACATGCGGTAGACATGCTGCAACTTGTTTGGAGAGAAAGGCAAGGGGCAGAGAGTCACACTGCACTGTGTGGGCTGAGGCAAGTTTTAAATATAACTAAGGGTTACTTTTTTAGAATTAAAAGCAATAGAAGCTGAGCTTCAGGGCATGGGTTACTTCCTAAAAATACAGTCAGTGAACTTTTAAAGAACGTTAGTATCAGCTTGTCAAACTGGGGTGGATTCAAAGGTGGAAGAAATCTGACACTATTTACTACTTGGGGCAAAAATGGAGAATTTACTCAATTTTGACTGTTTCAAATGATGAAAGAGTGTTTTCAGAAGACCAACCTGGTAGCTAGGATGGAGTAGGATGATGTTGCCTAAACCTGCTCACCCAGATCTTGGTGTCAGTGAGCTTTCTGCAAACCTGGTGTGTACAAACCGAGTTCATCATTGTCTTGGTGGCAGTTCTGGCCGCTTTTGGCTGATCCCACCTGCATCCTCACCCCTTCTCCCTGTGGATCAAGGAGCAAGTTTTAACTATCTTCAATTCTCACTGGCTTTTTCTGTTGGATTTTTTTTTAAAATTATTTTGATTATGAACAATTGAAAAGTACAAAAAATAGTTAATACCTATGTCTCTACTACACAGTTAATACATATCTACTTATTGTTATATTTGCTACCCATCTTTCTTTTTTTAAGAAAAATATATTCCAATGAAGTGAAGTATTATTCCACTTCCTTCCCAGAGGTCATGAACTTTGTGTCACTCCAGTACATATTTTTATACTTTTGTTCATTTCATATTATCCATAAAAGCAAGTAGTATTGTTTTAAAATTTATGTGGACTGTTACTGTAATATGAACATATAAAGGACAGTAATATAAAGTAGCATCCTGTAATTTACTTTCTCTAGTCAATTTTATTTTTAAGATCCATCCATGTTGCTAGTTGCAGATGTAGATCATAATTTTAACCACTATCTAGTATTCCATTGTATGGAATGAATATACCATAGTTTATTCATCAGTTCATCTATCAATGCCAATATGTTTCTGCCATAATTATTATACAGTGAATATTCATGTATATGCCTCCTTGAATATACGACAGATTAGAAGTGAAATTGCTGAGTATTAGGGTTTTTCACATTACAACCATAGTAGATATTGCCAAATTGCTTTTCATAGAGGTGGGTATAAAATATGTCTCCACCAGCAGTAAATAAGAGTTCTCATTTTCCTATGCCTTTGCCTATCTGTTCCCAAGATTCCTTACCTGGTGGTGGTAACAGACATTTTGCCAGTCTCTTGAAGGTGGAGTTGCATCTCTATGTTTTGATTTGCAGTTCTCTGATAATTGAAGTTGAGCATCTGTTCATGTTTATTTGCCACTCAGATTTCATCATCTGGAAATAGCTGGTTCATATGCTTTTTTCATTTTTTGTTTATTGTTTTCCTACTTTTAGAAATTCTTGATATATCTGGTTACTAATCCTTTGTTAAATATGTTGTAAGTATTTTCTTTGTCATTTGTCTTTCAATTTTGTGTATGATGGCTTTTAAATTTTGATACAATCAAGTTTATCAGTCCTTTTTTGAGTTTTACTTTGCATTTCACATTTGAGAAATTCTTCCTACCCCAAATCATGAAGATATTTTTCTCATATTTTCTTGTAAGGATCTGGAATATATATTCTTGTGTGAAGCACAATCTAATTTTCATTCTTTTCACAATTCTTTTAATTTGTTATTAATCTTTTAGATGGATGGCTATTTCTTTTCTAACACAATTTATTAAGTACATTGTTTCCCTACAGATTTGCTGTATTTCCTCCACCACTTTCCAAGGCTCCATTTATATTTGAATCTGTTTCTAAGATTCCTATTAAATTTCATTGCTCTGTTTTTCTATCTCTGAACCAGCACCACATTGTCTTAACTGTTTTAACCTTATGAATCTTAATATCTAGTAAGGCAGATTTCCCCTCAATCTTCTTTTTTAGCATTCTTTTGACCATTCTTGGCCCTTTATTTTTTTTTTTTTTTTTTTTTTTTTTTTTTTTTTGAGACAGAGTCTCGCTTTGTTGCCCAGGCTAGAGTGAGTGCCGTGGCGTCAGCCTAGCTCACAGCAACCTCAAACTCCTGGGCTTAAGCGATCCTACTGCCTCAGCCTCCCGGGTAGCTGGGACTACAGGCATGCGCCACCATGCCCGGCTAATTTTTTCTATACATATATTTTAGTTGGCCAGATAATTTCTTTCTATTTTTAGTAGAGACGGGGTCTCGCTCTTGCTCAGGCTGGTCTCGAACTCCTGAGCTCAAACAATCCGCCCGCCTCGGCCTCCCAAGTGCTAGGATTACAGGCGTGAGCCACCGCGCCCGGCCCATTCTTGGCCCTTTAATATGTCATTATTAATTTTAGGATTGGATTGTCAATTTGTTTGAAAAATCATTAATATTTTAATTGGAATGGCAACGAATTTATGTAAAGATTGGAGAGAATTATATTTATCTGAATTAAATCTTAAAATAAATGCATATGGTGTATATCGTGATATTCAGCACCCCCTCCCCATTTTGGTCTTTAAATGCTTTGTAACTTCCTTCAAAAGTCTTGCATACCTTTTGTTAGATATTTCATAGGTATCTTATAGTTAGTGTTGCCATTATGAATGACATCTTCTTTTTATTACATTTGTGTCATTACATATGGCTTATTACAGGGATAATATCTGTTTTTCTAGGCTGATCCACTAGATAAGAACCTTTCTATCTTTTGTATTATCTACAAAGACAATTAGGTAAACTACAAATAATGATACATTTGTTTCTTCTGTTCTAGTACTTGCACCTTTTATTTCTTGTTCTTGTTTTGTCACCTGGGACCTACAATGCAACATTAACTATTAGAGGTTATTGCGGCCATTTAGACTGGTTTCCAACTTTGGTAGGAATACATTCTACAATTTCCTTATAATATTTGCTGTAGGTTTTGATATGCTGTTTGTTGTGGGATTTGCTATAGATACTATTTACCAGAATAAGGAAATCCCTTTGTAGTCCTAGTTGGCTAACAGGTTTTGTTTATCATGAATAAGTGATACATTTTATTGGAAGCTTTTCTGCACTCATTGAGATAAATTCTCATTTAAATTTTAATGAGGAATTACATTGACAGATTTATTAACATTAGAGCCATCCTTCTATTTCTGGAATTAATTCTACTTTTTTGTTTTTAAAATACTGATGTATTTGACTTACTAATATTTTATTTTGGTAGTTTGCATCTATATTCATAACTGTGATTTGTGTGTTAGTTTTCTTTTGGGTACGTTCCTGTCTGATTTTGATATTGAGGTCATACTATCCTTCCCAAAGGAGTTTAATTCTGGGGTCTCTACTGAATATTCTGATTCTAGCAGCTCAGAACTAGAACAGCATCCTAGGGGAGTGCTGGGAATTTGCACCTTACAGGTCTTTTGTATGGTCTCACCCTGGGCCTGTGCAGATAAGTATCAGGCAAAGATTCATGGGGACCCCTGTGCAGATTTCTGGGTTGTCTCTGTGTGCAGGTCTCTTCTCTCCAGTTCCCTGCCCTGCAGATTCCAGCTGCTCAGCGTCCTGAGGCAGGGTCTCTGTCTCCCCAGCTCAGCAAAACTGTCAAGCTCTGCTTGTTCTCCTCCCTGTGCCATGGTCCATAGACTGCTTTCTGCAGAAGGTTTTGGTGATTATAAGGCTTGCCTCATTTGATTCCCTTCTCTTAGGAAGCACAGTCTCTTAGGAAGCTACCAGTGGTCCAGTGTCCACAAACAGTTTTATTTCTTACATCTAGTCTTCCAGTTATTTATGACAAGGAGGCTTGTATGGTAACAGTTATTCCTTCATGACCAGCAGTAGAAACTATCTTTTTAACGTAAACATTTTTTTAGTCATTGTGTTTGGAATGGAGGAGGGTAGAGGGTTAATTCACTATGGATTTTTGAGCAGAAGTTTATTTGTAGGATTATCTGTTTTATCAGTTGTAAGGTTCTTTTCCCTCCCTTTCTAGATCCTTTCCACAAACTGAGTATTTCCCAGATGCCCTTTATTTTTTTCTACTGCACCTGAATTTCTTAGGCTTACCCCCCTTAATGTACGTTTGTATGGGAAGTTCAGTAACTCATCACAGCTCCCACCAGCCCGTTGTGATGTTCTTTTCTCTTTGTCCTTGACTAGTCTGTTTCACTGTCACTCCCTTCAGAGTTCTTCTAGAACATATTGGATCTGGCTTCAGAAACTGTTTCTATGAGTAACTATAACATCCTGTTACGTGTTACTACAGACCTTGTGTATTTGGAGAGTATATTTGAATATTAATTTTGATGGAGAAACATCTGCTGTTTGATTGAATAACTTGCAAACCAAGTCTGGAGGTGTAGCCGTTATTAAGCAATGGATTAAGAGCCAATTGACTGTCTTTCCTTTATAGTTGTCCTCAAATCCTAGCATCATTTGGAAGGTAGTGGCTCTAAACGTTTATGTCAGCCAGTCAACCAAGATGAAGTGCAAACTCCTGACCCAGGGTACAGAAAGTTCTGCATAAGCTACTTAACCAACCTCCCATTTTATAATCTAGTTGGCAATTAGGAGATAACTCTGTAAAAAGATGACTAATAGTATGTGAGACTAATAATACATGACAGCACGTGTGAAATGTGAAGCGGATAATTAAAGTGGGATGGGAGCCAGGTGGCACAAAGATCATGGTGGCGCGGGCAGGCATCTGGGGGAGACTTCACAGAGAAGGAAGAACTCGAAGGACTGGGGGTTGCCGACGCGCTCGATGGGTTGTGGGGCCTGTGTTTCTGGACAGGCCACCCTGTGTGCAGGGACAGGGAGGTGGGACTCCCAGAGGGCTGGCGAGCTTCTGCAGGGATGGACCAGTGGAAAACAAGGGTGGGAAGGGGGGTTGGGCCAGATGTAGATGGTCTTGAAATTTTCCCATGGGCAGCTAAAATGTGTTGAAAGTTTTTGAATGAAGGAGAAAAAAAAAAAAAGATTCAAAAAGCAGCATTTTAGGAAGACTAGTTTGTCAGCAAGTCTGGATTAGGATTTTGTTCCCTAACTTACTGCTTCTCAGACTTGGCTGCACATCGCAATCACCTGGGGAGTTAAACTACTGAAGCCTGGGGCCCTCCCCCAGAGATTCTAATTTAATCCATCTGGAGTTCGGCCTGGGTTTCGGGAGTTTTAAAAGCTCCCTGGGTGATTCTAATGTGCAGCCAAGCCTGAGATCTGCTGCCCAATCCTCTGATAAGATCGTGATGTGGCCTCTACTCGTGTTGAACCCCAGCACAGTGTCTGGCTGGGCAAATGCAGAACCAA
>CM052437.1:22111776-22157802 GCA_028533085.1 Varecia variegata
CAGTCTTTGTTCATACTTTTTATGTGAAGAAATTTCTTTTCAGGTTGTTACTTTATGCATTGTGCAAAATTTGGGAAAATGGAGGTGAAAAAGCATATCAGTCACTGTAAACATTAATAGTCTACGAGTATTCAACACCTGCTTTGTATTCAGTTTTTCTTAGCCCTTTTGTTAGAATTGAGTTCACATGAAGTGTTATTTTATGTTCACGATTTTTTAAAACATATTCTCAACTTTTTTATATTCCAACTCTGCATTTTTTCCTTTTAGAAACTATATCATTCATGAAATGATATATAACTTATAACACAGAGTTTAAAGGATAATGATAAAAACCTAAACTCTTGTACCCACTTTCTAAGTGAGGAAATAAAACACTGTCATTATCTTAGAGGCTCTCTCTGTGGTTCTTCCTAATCCCTTTATCCTCTCCCACAGAGCAATTTCTATCAATCATTTCCTGCTTTTCTTTAGAGTTTTACCATATTTTTAGGTGTTTCAGAATTCTGTGCTACTTAGCTGGTTTTTGACTTTTAAATAAATATAATATTGTTTGTATTCTTTTGAAACTTGCTTTTCTTGCTCAAGGTATTTTGACATTCATGTATTAACATAACAGTGGCTCTCACACTTGAGTGTGTATCAGAATCACCTGGGCTCGGGCTCATTAAATAAACATGGCTTGTTGGGCCTCACTTTAGAGTTTCTGATTTAGTACATCTGGGGACGGGCTGAGAGTTTGCAGGGCTGATAAAGTCTCAGGGATGCTGATGCTGTTGATCTGCGGAGCATGCTTTGAGAATCACTGATTATGCTGATGCTTGAGCAGGTATTCATTTACTTTATAGTATCCCGTTATATCAGTATGCCACAATTTATCCTTTCTATTGATAATAAGCATTGGATTGTTTTCGGTATCTTGCTATTACAATGGTGTTGTGATGAACATTTTCGTGTAAGTCTTCTGTAACATTTTTTAAGAGTCCTTATAGAATGGAATAAAAAATATCAAAATGTTTCTTGAAACTTGTTTTTGAAACACTGCACTCTGCTCTGTAAAATGCCTTTCTCATAGTGAGCTCTTGTCAAAGAAGCTTATAAGCCAGTTGTCTAGGATAGTTCAATTGACCATGTTTTCTTTATAAATTATGTAAAAGAAATCCTTTTCTATCTCATTGCTGTAAGATTTCCGCCCCCTCCCCCCCCATATTTTCTTCTAAAAGCTTTTCCTTTCACATTTCCTGTAATGTACCTGGAATTGATTTTGAGTTTGGTGATATTATTTTCCTTATGGATAACTTACTGTCTTAGTACTATTATTGACTAATTCTCTCCCTCCCCACCAAAAAGCCCCCAGAACTACCATATTTGTCAAATGCAAATTTCCATCGTGTAAGTCTGTTTCTGGGTTCTCTGTCCTATTGTGCTGATCTTTGAGTATCCTTAAGTTAGTAATACCATGCTACCTTAAATACTATAATTGTGTAATCAATCCTGGTAGGTATAATAACCTTCTTTGTCTCTCTGTGCTGCATTCTGGCCAATTTCTTCTCATTGACTAATTTAGCTCTGTTACACCTGCTGTCTTCCTTTAGGTTGCCCATTTACAATGTTACTTTTTATATCTCTAAGTTCTATTTGGTTCTTTTTCAAATCTTCCTAGTCTATATTGATAGTCTCTTATTATTTAGTCATACTTTTTTTTTTTTTTTTTAAAGATGATATCTCACTTTGTTACCCAGGCTAGAGTGCAGTGGCACAATCATAGCTTATTGTGGCTTCAAACTCCTGGGCTCAAGTGATCCTCCCGCCTCAGCCTTCCAGGTAGCTGGGATTACAGGTGGGAGCCACCACACCCAGCCATCTTTTCCACATCTACTTTATTTATACGTATCAAATATACCTATATTCTATACCTTACAATTGCAGTCTAATAATCTGCAGTTGTTAGTGGACTTTGTTTTTTTCCTACTGATTCTGGTTTGTTTCCTTGTTTATTTTGTGATTTCTGATTTGTAAGTATTCATTGGAATTTTATCTCTAGAATTCCTTAAGATCTATTTTTAAGGTAAGTTCTTACAGTGAGCCTTTGTGTCTGCTTTTAACAAGTTCCTAAGGGGGTAATACCCTTTCAGGCCCACTTCTAATTAAATTTGGGGGTTATTGTTTTGATCACTAGGTATTTTTAATTTTTTAAAAAATGTCAGAATATTAAGGCGGTACAAATGTTTTTGGTTACATAGATCACTTTGGTAATGCTTCACCCAAATAGTGTTCATTGTACCTCTTAGGTGCCCCCCCTCTCCCTCCCTCCTGGTATTTTTAATTTGAATGCCAAACTGGCAGAAAGGTAGACTTGTAGTTGGGAATTCTCACCTGAGATTTTTGTTGTTGCTAGTTTTCATGTTCACCCAAAGGCTTTGCAAACTAAGAAAGGCACAACTCCTCATGTTTTCTCACTGTGGGGTGTTTTTTGTTTTTTGGGGGGGCTTACCTACTGAAAGTCTCATGTCGGGTCTCTGATCGACTCTTTCACCTTGTGCAGTGACCGAGCTTTGTCCCTGTGCACACTGAAACCTGTAATCTAGGCATCCCGAAATGGCAGACGCCCCTCCAGGGAAAATTCCTATTCTGGGGCCAACTCATTTCCCTGGATTCGCGCTCTCTGGTTGTTCCTGGCCTCTCAGGGTTTGTCTTACTCTCCTGCCAGCACAGCCATATTTTTATATTCTGTCCAGCAATCTTAGTTGTTTCATACTGGCAGATTTTCTCTGGACATCTAATCCTCCGTTTCGCCAGAAGCAGAGATCCTAGTTAATTTATTTTAAAGAGTTTTAGTTCTGAGAAACAGAAGATATTTGGAAGCCAGATCATGAAGTTCCTTGTGCGGCAAGGAACTCATATCACAGTTGAATAACTATACTCTGGGTCTTTGCAGAGATTCAGGCACTCTTTTCTTTGTCACTTATGACATGAGAAGTCTCACGAAAACCTCTTTTTGGGGGGAGAAGGGGAGCTCATGTAAACAAGTGGCCGGGGAGCCTGGGAGAGCTGTAGGATACTCTGGGGTGGCTTCTCCCATGTCTGCCCCTTGGCACCCCAGCTGGGGCACCTGTTCTCTGGACTGTGCCTGTATGTCCTACCTTCTGTCTTTTTGTCCCCAGCCTGGTTGTTAAACCTTGTCATCTGAGTCTCCATTTTGCTCAGTAGTTTCATTTGGGCAGTCTTTAGCTCTCACAGACATGTACTTTTAGAGTACTGATTAGTGTGTTCAGAGGTTAAATTGGCCTTTGTGTGTTTTAATCCCACTCTCCTCTTTGAGGGTTTGATGAGAGAAAATTGAAGTTCTGTTTATTATTACTCTGGGAAGAGGAGAGGGACAGTAATTTTGGGATAGGAAAAGGGCAGACACATAGTTGTCACTTCTATTCTAGCAGCATCTAACGGGAAAAAATGCAGTTGCTCTTCAAGGGAGAGTTGATGGAGAGAGAAGCCCCTGTCTCTATATATTTTAAACTATGAATACCCTGAATTTATTTTGGTAGAGTTGTACACCTATAATTGGAAACAATATTATATTCGTTTTGAGTGTGTTTCTTACTGCCTGCATCTAAATTTGTGATTTTTAATGATGTTTTAGACTCATCTTTTGCAATGACCACCTGTAACTAGGCAGTCTGCAGAGCATTGCCAAATATATCAGGACCCCAAGTAAAATATGTTTTTTAACCGAAATTAAAATCAAATATATTTTTGGCTGGCCAATTCTAATCCCAGACTTGTCTAAATCATTGAGAAATTACATGTTATGTCTGTGGTGGGCTATAATGATATAATTATAGGCAGTTAAAATAAATTAAGGGAGTGAATGCAATTAAATTTTTTTTTTGCCCCATGTTATTTCTTTTTCAGGAAGCTGAGTAGGAATTTGATAGCCATCAGTTTGTTATATCAGGCTCAGTACTGGAGTGATAATGGGTTTGGAAAGGCAGGTCATGGGCGAGGGAAAGCTGATAATGGTTGCTTAAAGTTGAGGTTTTAGATGCCCAAGGCTGGGTTTTGTGTGTGATTTAGATTGGGACTGCAAACAAGACTAGGAAGGAGAGTGGGTGTAGAATCCTGGAGTGTAGGGGAGGAACAAAGGAGAAGTCAGGTAAAAGAGATCTAATGGGACAAGTTTTGGAGCAAGGGAGTGGTTGGCAAAGGCCAGGTGAGTAGGGTGCAGAGGTCCATAGAGATTTCATCTCTTGGCATGGAAGGAAAATGAGCGAGCGTTACTTGAAGGACAAGCATTGGGTTTGAGGTGTTGGGTCTTGATTACAGGAGCAGTGATCAGTGGCTAGTGAGGACCTGCAGGCAGGAGGGAGCTGCTCAGTTGGAGGGAATTTACAGGCCGTCTAAGATTGGGTGTAGTCAGATGATTGCAGCAGTGGGTATCGGGAACTCCAGCTCCAGAGAGAGCTTCCCTGCTCCCCCCAGGATGATCTGAGTCCCCTTTCTTGCTGTTAAGGAGCTCACGGTTCAGTGGAAAGTATATTACATACGTACATTGAATAATATTTCATGGGATAAAGCTTTGCAGCAGGTGATCTGGGAGTTCCAAGAAGAGTGATGTACCATTTCCTACTCCATCAGATCTAACCTCATTTCAGGGCCCTCCGTAATGTGGGTCCATCTACTGCCTGCTTAGCCATACACTTTTTATACCTCTCCAGTCCACGCCTTGCTCCCTGTTACCTCCTCGCGCTCCTTTGCCACTCCACACTGTGTGTTCTCTTTGCCTCCTCCTGTCTGATCCTCCCTTGAGGTGCGAGGCACAATTCCATTGTGAAGAGCCTCCTCTGAACTTTTCATAACAGCCGGTATGTATTGAGAGCATACAGTGTTTACAACACATCAGGTGTTTTGCATGCATGATCTTGTAACGGGGTGATGTTCAAATTATTGGACTATTTACTGGACAGCACAGGCATAGAGCAACCAGAACGGAGGCAGCTGCCGTGCTGGGGTGCCTGCTGTCCTGGGGGTTATTCCTCTAGTGCTGGTGGTGAATTGTGGAGAGGCTGGGTAGGGGTGAGCTGGGGTGGCAGTAGCACATGGGGGACTCAGGACTGCATCTCTTTACCATCTGCTGTAGAAGAAGTTGGGCAGTTTTACAATGGTGATGCTAGACTGGTACCTACCAGCTGACTGTCGGGCTGCCTCACAACCACCCCACCATTCATAGCCTCTTTTTATAGATCAGGAAAATTACTTTTAGAAAGGTCAAGTTACCTGCTGAAATGACAGCTAGTAAGTGAGAGTCAGACCTCGAACCCGAGCCTATCTGACCCCAAAGAGTGATTAAGAGCTCATCACCACCACGGTGCCTCACAAGTGAGCAGTGACTCACTCGGAGCCTTATGTTGCTCACTGTTCCATCTGGCTCAAGCCTATTTCCTCTGGCCAGATGGCTCTCTAAAGATACAGACTGTGTCTTTTCTGTATTCCCAGTGCCTAATCTGGAATAGAGCACACAGTAAATAATCATTCATTTATTTATTCTGCAAAGTCTTAGTGGACACCTACTATGTGCCAAGCCTTGTATTAGGAGATAGGCAAATAGGACAGGATAGTTACCCTTAAAGAACCCCCGGTTTACTGGAAGTCTGTCTCTGTCATCCTCACAGATAATTATAATGCAATGTGATAAATATAATGATAAAATTTGCACTAGGTCCATCTAATTGCACCTATTTGAAGAGGTTAGGTGGCTGAGGGTCACATGGCACATGTATGTGTAATTTTACAAGATACTGCTGAACTGTTCTTCACAGTGACTATGCTATTGCAGTTTATGAGCGTTGTAGTTGCTCCGCATCTTCATCAGCACTTGGCATTGTCAGTTTTTTCTTTGTGCCATTCTCATAGGTGTATAATGGTAGCTCATTTTTGTTTTAATGTGAATTTCCCTAGAGATTAATCTTTTCACATGCTTTTATGAGTATTTTTTCGTATGCTTACTTGCCATTCATATATCATCTTTGGTAAAGTGTCTATTCAGATCTTTTGCACATGGTTTAATTGGGCTGTTTACATTTATTTGTTGATATTACTGGCTTTTAACAGAACTTTCTTTTTAGGAATTTGTTAATTAGGTTTCCAGTGCATTCGATATAAACAGTTTATAAAGTGCTTCAAAGAAGATGCTCTAGGAGTGGTTGCCAAGGACGACTAAAGCGGACTTTGATCCCGACTGGGGTGAGAGTGGTAAGGATGAGGTTTGATGTATGCTTTTCCTCAGTGTGGTTTTGAAACAGGAGGACAGAGAAAAGGGAGAGGAATAAGAGCCAGAAAGCACAGGAGGGACTTTGATCTTCTGTCTAAAAGGAAAACAGGGATTCTTTTGGTTGCCAGTGGAAGCTAGAAGGGTTAGAAATGCCAAAGGGATGGTTTACTCTGATGAGAAAAGCAACTGGACAACAACAACAAGAGACACAGCAAGGCTATTAAAAACGCCCATCCTTTTTAGTACAGAACGGATGAGACAAGACCAATGGGAAGGCTCTGCCCCTGCAAATGAGGTCAAATTATTTTGTAATCCTGGAGTGATCCAAGCAGATATTGAATACTTTTAGAAAGGGTAAAGATGTGTTAATCTATGCCTAGATATTTACAATATGTATCTATTTTTAACCTCTACGTTGACATGCTAATACATTGGTCTTTTTTAAAAGAAAAAAGTATTTGGCTGATTATGTAAAAACCATTCTGGGAAGGAGTCTGTATAAGGCTAGAACACTCCCTGTCTCCCTCCCTGCCTCCAACTGGCAGGCCCTGTGCCATTGGATAAAAACCAAGCCAGGCTTCTCCAATGGTTCAAGGCTTTCTGGGCATCTGACCCCCCGCACCCTAGCACTGTTTACATGGTTTTGTGCATATGAGTATTTTTATGGGGAATGGATACATAGCTCTCCTCAGCCTCAAAGAAGCCGATAATCCCCAGTTGGCTGTGAACTGCTGTTCTAGAGGGCGTGCTTGGCAAATCCATTATTGTGATGGCACAGCAAATATTCTGTGTCTCAGCTTGAAAACATTATGGCAGGAAGTCCTGCGTCAGATGAAATTAGGTATACATTAAAGTAGTGGGATTGGGCCCAGAGCCTTTTCAGCTCTTACATAAGCAGCTTTGATTCTCTGCCTGACATAATGAATCTATAACAATTGGCCAAGAAAATTCTTTTTCTTTAATTATTGAAAGAATTACACCAGATATATGTGTTCCCGATTATGCAGCTATAATTATAAAAAAACCTACATTATTCTGCTTAATAAAAATCACACTGTATAGGGAGGGCCTAATATATGCACTATGCCATGCTAGTCATTGGAGAAGACAAAACAGTGTAAGCTACGATCTTGTTGAGAAGACAAGAGCCATATGCACAGGGCATGAAGCCCGAAGGAGACTAGTGGAGGGAGAGAGCATTTCAGGATGGGGTGGCAGGTTTTAGCTGTTGGATGGATGGGCTAAAAGGGGAGGAAATCTCTAAGCAATCACTCAGAGGAGGAAATAGAAGGGGAAATTAGGCTGAGTGTGCTTTATATGGAGTATTCCTATTAGGGGAGTAGCCGCAAATGGGGTTGAAAATGCAACACAGGTGAAATGACATTTGGGGAAATGTGGTGGTGGAGGGTCAGGTGTGTTGTAGAGAAAGCAAGAAACTAGGAGAGACAGTTTTTTACACAGTTTATGCAGTCACATAGCCACAAAGAGGGAAGGGCTGTCTGGGACAGCCCTTATAGAGGTAGAGGAGGTGGATTGTGCCCTGTGAAAGGAGAGGGAGATGGTGGATCAGGTGGTTCCACTGACTCATAGACGCTAGGTCCACAGTATAGATTTATGCTCCCTTTTTTACAAGGTTTTTAAAAGTGTCCAAAAGGAAAGGCATTTGGACCTTTTATGAAAGAGTTGTTAAAGGAAAAAGATTTTTTTTTTTTTTAACCACAAGGGATAAAAACCTGAGTAAGTTAAGAACTATAATGTTGTAGGCATAGTGTTGTTAACCTGGCACCATTTTGGAGTGGTTGATTCAGAGATCTGTTGTGCAGAGAACAAAAAAGCAATCAGGAATTCAAAAGCAGGGGAGGATTTCAGGTGGTGAATGGTCTTGATGGAAAGAGATTAAGAGCACTTAGTACAAGGAGATGTGTGACCACAATTGAACCCCCTTCCTCAGAGTACCAGCCAAGCACTGGCAGGAAAGACAGAGAACCAGAACCATCAAAGTATTCTGGGAGTGCAGTAAAAATCCTTCAACTTTCTCCTGGAAGAGAACAATACTGTTGTCCTCTAATTGTAGAGAAAAACAAGTAACTGGATCAGAAGTGGTTATTAGAGTTAAATGTTGACCAGACACATTGATGTCTAATAGCAGTGCTTTTCAGAGTAAGGTGCTCACACTCTAGAGGAGTGTAAGACATTCCACTAGCATGCAAGAAAAAAAACAGGAAATGTTCCACTTAGATTTTCTTCTGTCTAAATATAGAAATTAAACTTAACTGATCGTCAACATATGACCCTGGTGCCTTCATATGGTCCAAATGCCAGAAGATCATCAGCCTTGTTTGTAGCCCTGGGAGTTTTGAGGGAAGAGTGTGTGTTCTACTAGCTTTGTTTAGAGAGGTGTATCTCTACCTGATTTGGTAGATTTACAGATGATAGGATCTTAAATGGCCAAGAGATCTTACAGCATTTAATGATGAGTTGCGGCGTGATCCTGATAAACCTTTACACCATCTTTGCTCTAGATGCTAACTAGAGCAAATTTCTTAAAGCAATTATGGAACGTGAGTTAAGAACGTTTCTTGCAAAAGACACATTTCGAAATTGCTGGCCTTTTCGAGGATATGTGGCTATGAGTGGCATTATTGCCTTGCAGATATTTAAAAAATTAATAAACGTACAATAGTAAGAAAGTAACCTTTTTTAAAGAAAGAAACACTTGTGCATTTGTAAAATAAGTATATAGAAATACTGCCCTTGTTACATGATTTTCATTGCCAAAAACAATAGTTGTGTGTTATAGGTAAACATTCATATTTGCATATTTAAAAATCTTGGAAACAAACGAAAGTCTTCTAAAGAGTTCTAAGCCCAATAAAAAAATTTGTCAAAATATAACTTTTCCCAGGACGTTTGCAAGACCACTTGAATGACATTAGGGAAAATGGAAAGTTACTAAGTTTAGCCAAAAAACCTTCGAATAATTAGTGTATGAGATTGAAACATGAGTATTATGACTTTGTAGGTACATTTCGTCCACTTGCATCCATGTGTCTTTGTCAGGTCTCTTTTGAGCTAGTCCAGACGTTAAAGCTAAATATTGACATACACTGAACTTAGACCTTTGAATTGCTGTATTACAAAGTGTTAAACCAAGATTTAAAAAGAAAATGAAGTACATTCAATCACATTGCAGTCACTGAAAAATATTTTTAGTGAGAATGAATGATTAATAAAACAAAATTATTTTAAAAATTCTTAATTTCATCTTCATCTCAGTCTTCTAAATTTCTATTTTTATGTTTTATAATGTACGTATTATTGATACAATAGGACATGTATATAATTTATAGATATATATGGGGGTTAGGCCTTTTTCCCTCCCTTTGGCTAATGTGGCACATGATCAAAAAAGTTTAGGAGGTTTAGCTGGGCATGGTGGAAAATGCCTATAGTCCCAGCTTCTCAGGAGGCTGAGGCAGGAGGATGGCTTGAACCCAGGACTTCAAGGTTGCAGTGAGCTATGATCACGCCACTGCACTCCAGCCTGGGAGACAAAGTGAGACCTTTCTCTTTAAAAAAAAAAATGTTAAGAGGCCATTGATTTACAGAAGGAAATCTACTGGAAACCTTTTTACGAAATCATCCTGGTCTCTGAGGAGTTGATGGATTTTTCGGCTTTTTTGACATTGGAATGGCAGCAGCAGTGAGGAGGAGGTAGAAGTGGTGGCAGAGCTGGTAGATTGGGTGTAGGCCCCACTCATCTGAGCATTGGGGGGCCACTGCCTGGGCTGGGGTTGACAGGGGCTTTTCCTAAGGGAGGCAGGACTGTGCCCTGCTGGCAAGAATCCGGCTGCCTGTGGGGAAGGAGGCAATGACTGCAGAAGTGCTGCCCAGCCTGTCATGGTTTCAGTCTCCGATAGCAACAGTTTTGGTCATGAATTCTGTCTTTAGAACAGTACTATACATGGAAATATTTTATTTTATTTTTCTTTAGAGACAGGGTCTCACTCTGTCACTCCAGCTAGAGTGCAGTGGCACCATCATGGCTCTCTGCAACCTCAAACTCCTGGGCTCTCAAGCGATCCTCCTGCCTCAGCCTTCTGAATAGCTAAGACTACAGGCACATGCCACCACACCTGGCTAATTTTTAAATAATTCTTTTTGTAGAGATGGAGTCTTGCTATGTTGCCCAGACTAGTTTCAAACTCCTGGTCTCAAGTGATCCTCCTATCTCAGCCTCCCAAAGTGCTGGGATTACACCTTCTCCCTCTTTTTAAAAAAGTGAAGTCCCATATATTTTTAAAGACTACATAATAGTTAAAAGACTTGAGCACTTTTTTGGTAGCCCATGTACAAGTGAATTGTGCACTCTTTCTTGGAATCTCTGAATTTTCTCCATGTGGAGAAAGATTCAGATGCTATTTTTCACCTTTTGACATCTCTTCAAAGAATAAGGAGAAGTTCTACATATGAGGTCATGTAGGTACCTCTGAACCTAAATTGTTACATGAATGTGCTACAGATGGTGCCTAAGGGCCTTGATCTAGGGCAAAAGTCCTGGACTTTGCTTCAGAACATTTGGGTTCAGCTTTCTACTTTGCTCCATCCTGGCTTTATAATCTTGGCAAATCATTGAACCACTTGATGAGGTTTCCCCAGCCAGAAAATGAGCATGGTCATTCTTCATGATTGCAAAGCTCAGTGAGTTAAGGCAGAAAGAAGTGGTGTAAAAACTGTGAAGCCCTCTGCAGTGCTCTGAGTGAGACTTGATTGAGACTCGAGATGCAGTTAGGCAGCCCTCTTCATTCTAACTGTGGTGGTCCTACCCTAACTGAGATCGAGAATTCTCTAGATGTGCCTGTTAAATGTTTGTATTGCCCCAGAGCAGCATTCAGAGCTGGATTTTGTTTCTGATGGCTCAGTTGCCCTCCAGCCTGTTCTTGGGTTCCCAAAGCTAGTGTTGCCAAGTGGGGTGACGTGTGCAGAGTTGCTGTGGGTTTGCAGTGCTGGCCTCCTGTGTGGTGTGCAGAGGGCCCCGAGATGCTGGTGACTCATAATCGAAAGCCGCTTTATTTCTGCTCCCACATCGTGCTCAGTCTGCTAGGCTTACAACCATCTAAATCCCAGAAGCCCTATCAGGTCTCCTTAGGAAATGTAGAACCCAAAGACATAGGCACATATTTTCATTTCCTTTTTAAATGAATACAGTCTCTTTAAAAGTTTTATTTGAATACTGATGCATGATTTGCACAAGCTGTTTGAATTTTAAACAGATGTGTGTGCAAAGCTGGGAGTCAGGTTTGCAAGTCTCAGGCCGGGTTTACAGTCGTTGACTTTTAGGGGTGCTGCCTGGTCTCATACCTGTACCTTGAGTAGACAAGCTGGTGAGCACTTCCATGTGCTTTTTCTGTCCGGAGCCATGAAACTTTAGCCAGGACTAGGGCAGCTTTCTGGGTGTCCAGTGGAGAGCCATGTTTTTTGACCATTGCTATGGGAAAAGCCTATGAACTCTTACGTTCCAAAATTTACTGATTGCCAAATACTTGGATATGTGGTATTTGGAAAGCTTCAGGTGAAAAAATATTTAGTGATCCACTGATTCTTTGAAGAGATGTCCCCTGATGCTCACTTTCCTTAATCGTAAACTAGTTTTAATAATGTTCATACCAAGTTAAGATTAAATTAGGTTACTTAAACATTTAATCATTATCAGTCCAAGAGTGAATGGGAAAATACTAGACAAAACAGACAAAGTCCCTATTGTTGAAAGCTAGAAGAAATGGATTTAAAAAACCCAAATAATCCCAAATAATTAAAATCTAGTGTCATGCACGAGTGAGTCTAGGGACTTGATTAACCATTAAACTATGTTTTTTGTCGCCAGTAAACTTATATTGTCTAAAAGAAAAAAAGTGTAAAACCAAGATACAGTAAAAAGCAAAGAAGAAAGTGTGGGAAATTGGTTTATTGAAGAGGTATTAATAATACTGATTTTATTTTTTTCTAGTGACCATTTTATAATCATGCTTTGTTAAAATCTGGTATCTTGGTCATGTTCTAGGATTTTCAGGTCACTTTCAATTTTGAAACTCCAGTCTCAGATGAGAAACTTCCTTCTCTTTCTCTTACTGTAACCCATGAGAAATAAGATTTGAGGGAATGGAAGGAAGAAGTGGTATGTGGTCTACTCTTTCAGTCCCTTGAGGCTGGAGCAGGGAGGGAGGGGTAAGAGACAAGTGTTCATTAGCAATTTCTATGGGCAACTACCTTTGGTAGTATACCGGCAAGAAAGTTCAGGCTGTCTTAATTAGGATAGGCTAAACTATGCTATAATAAGTAAAATTCAATATATTAATGCATTCATGTCACAGATGAGAGATACTCAACTTGCATATCAAAATTCCTTGGAATATTGGCCTATTTTATTTAAATGAGCTAATACAGAGTCACCATGTAATAAATTTTACCCTAAATATTTAAAATATTTTGATTATCATATTAATAAACTTTATTTTGGAATAACTTTAGATTTACAGAAAAGTTGCAAAGATGATATAAGGAGTTTAACCCATATATCTCTTACCCAGTTTCTCCTAATGTTAACATCTTGCATTACCATGTACATTTGTCAAAACCAAGAAATTAACATCGATATAGTGCTATTAACTACACTACAAATTTTGGTCTGATTCTGATTTCACCAGTATGTGCATTTTCTGTTTCAGGATCCAATCCGAGATAATACTTTGCATTCAGTTGTCACGTCTCCTATAATCTGTGTCAGTTTCTCAGTCTTCCCTTGTTTTTCATGATTTTGACCATGTGAATGTAGTTTGTAGAATGTCTTTCAGTTGGGGCTTATCGATGCTTTCTCATGGCTAGACTGGAATTATGGGTTTTGGGGTAGAGTACTGCAAAAGTGAGTGTGCTTCTCATCACATCATGTCCGGGGTATATGATATCAGTATGACTTATCACTGGTGATACTAATCTTGACCACTTGGTTAAGGTGGTATCTACCAGCTTTTCCCACTGTAAAACTACTATTTTCCTTTTCCATACTCTTTCCTTTGGAAGTAAGTCACTAAACACACACTTGGAGGGGAATTAAGCTGTACCTCTGGAGGGGGGTGTATCTTCATAAACTATTTATAATTTGTATGGAGGATTTGTTCTTCCCTCCCCCCACTTAATCATTTGTTTATATTACTTTAGCCTGATTTATTTTATTCTTCAGGTTATGTTATGATTTTATTGCTCAAATGGTTCTACCTTTGGTCCTTGGGAGCTCTTACAGGTTAACTCCTGGATCAAAATACACTTTTTTAAAAAAGACTATTTTTTAGAGCAGTTTTACATTCATTGCAAAATTGAGGGGAAGGTACAGAGAATTCCTATATACCCCTGCCCCACACAGGCATAGCCTCTCCTATTATCAACGTCTCCCACTAGAGTGGTACATTTGTTAGAATTGATGAACCTACACTGACACATCATTATCACCTGAAGTCCATAGTTTACATTGGGTTCACTGTTGGTGGTGTACATCCTATGGGTTTGGACAGATGTATAATGACATCCATATTATAGTATCATATAGAGTACTATCACTGTCCTAAAAATCTTCTGTTCTCCACCTATTCATAAAAGTAAGAAAACTAGGAGTGTTTCTATTTTTGGTTTCTGTTGCTTGGGCCTGGGATAAATTGTAACTTCTCTATTACCAAGTGATAACTGTTAAATGAGAAGCATTTTATGATCTTTCTAAAGCTCTTACAGACCCATAATAACTAACTATAATGAGGTATATGGAAATTTGTTCATATTTATAAAAGTAATAAGCATTGAGTAATAGAATTATAATTGGCATTTCAGCTACTAAGGGTGGTGTGTACCTATGGTCCCAGCTACTCAGGAAGCTGAGGTAGGAGGATCACTTGAGCTTAGGAGTTCAAGGCCAGCCTGGGCAACATAGTGAGACTCTGTCTTTTAAAAAAATTATTTAATAGTTACTAATTAAATTATTATTTCCTAGAGACTAACTCTTGCAAAAGACTGATTATAGGTTCTTAGAGGCTAAAAGACAATTAGAAGTCAACTACCCTGCCTCCTTTATTTTACAGACGAGAAACAAAAACTTCTAGAGTTTGTGATTTGCCTAAGCAAAGCCAGGACTAACACTCAAGTCTGATGACTTCTAAACGTAGTCCTTTCCACTGAATCAGTCAGTTGGTCTTCTTTTGTTTTTTCTTCTTTTCTCTTTCTCAAAAATGAATATTCTGAAATATTTTCCACATATGGAATCATTGATATATTGTAATAAATATGCAATAATCAATTTGCATATTTTCTTACATTTCGTTTCAAGTTATATGATAGCTAATTAATAGCATCTAAAAATACTTTAGTGAATTTCATATTTTTATATGGCTTTGATCACAGACCAGCAGTTTCTCTATTTTTTTGGTTAACTTTTGATTCTAGAAATTCTGTTTAACTGGTACTAATTCAATTGCTTTTTATTTTGAGAATGGCAACTTACTATAAATATAGCAGGAGAAAAAGCATTGCCTTTTAACCTCAAAGTACTGAACATGACAAGCATGCATTGAAATGACAGTGCTACAGGGAGAGGATGGAACATGTGTAGTGCCATCCTGTTAATTTTAACTGGAGTTTATACAAATGTGAGCATTTATCTTGTTATTTTCTACAGCTGTATGCGTTCACTGCCACTTGGAGTTATCCTTACAAGTGATCATCATTAAATTAAGTTTGTCAGGAGCAGAAGAGGAAAAGGATGTGAATTTCACCTTTAAAAGGCAATATTAGGCAGTGTAACACTTAAGAAGTGTTTTTTGCTTCTGCCCATAAAAAGCTATACCATTATGCTGATGGATTTGCTACTTTGTGTCCTATTAAGTATAAAATGTGACCATATATTTTGGATTCCAAGGTCTTTTCTGGTTTGTTGAGCACACTGGTGCTTAAGATGATGATTTAAATTAGTTTTAATGTAGTTGGGCAATCAAGCGTACAGTGCTTTGAAGCTACTAAAGGAGAAAAAGAAGAGAGCTATTTCAGCCTTCCCCAGTAATGAGACCCATAAATCAAAAGAGTGAACATGGAAACTTCAAGTGAGCCTTGGGATTTCATTTCAGACACCTTAAAGTTACTCCTTTTTTGGTTCAGGGTTGCTGTGTCCATGGTGCCCAGCGTAGTAAGGACTGAACTGAAAAATCTAGATGAAAAACAGAGAACCTCTATAGGACTATAACAACTGAGCCAAACACTCTCACTCTTAGCCTTCAGATTTGGGAGGCTTGTTAGGAAGTCTGCGCCTAAAGAGGTGGAAATATACAGGGATATATTCAGTTATAAGCATGTGCCAGTGCCAGATGCATGTTATCTCGGAATCATAAGATGAATGTGCAAGAGGAAGGCTTTTTACCATTCAGCAAGTAATTACGAATATAATAGACTTTTCATACTAACTCTGTGGTGATAAATTTTAAGCATAGAAGCTTTTCAACTAATGAAGGGAAATGGCATGAATTTCTGAGAAAAAAATCAGACACATCCTAAAACAACAGAGAAATAAATGCCTTCTAGACTTCAGATGGATCTGTGGCAAATAGGAAGACAAGCTATTTCTAGACCTCTGGCAGGCAGACTGATCTTTTACTCAGTTCTTTAAAAAAAAAAGAAAATAGGCAAGAGCAGTTTGGAATAAGAGATCCAAGTTCGTCTAGATGTTGTTGGTTCAGGTAATGTCAGAAATTTTTCATGGCTCCTCTCTTGCAAGCTGACTTTGGACTGGGCACATGGACCTATTTTTAAACTGTAGACTTTATTTCCCTGCCACATATTTTACCCTTCTACTGTTCAAGTACTAAAACCAGGGATTATTTAAGTTAGTTTACACTCTGTTGTAGGCTGGAATGAGAACCTGGGATTCTAAAATTGTGCTGGAAGTGGGTTGAGAGGAAATAAATGTGGAGAGGCCAAATGACAATGGTGATATGGATCCTTTTCCTTTTAATTTTCCTCTTTTAAAACTCACTAGCATCCTAGAACACACAAAGGTGTGTGTATGTACCTTCTACTCTATGTCTGTAGGAATATTTGCATTCAAGGTAGGTTTCTTTTGATTTTAGCAACATGTTGCTTTTGATTTTTAGTGGGGATAATTTAAGCCCAAGGTGTAATGGCACAATTATTTTGCCATTCAGGTATATATCTTAATTTGGGCTGTGCTTAAATAATCTTGGGGTGTGTGTGGTGTGTGTATGGGGGGCATAGGGAACTTTTAAATGGTATTGGTTGCACTGAATTTAAAATTCAGATTTTTTGTGTATGGAAAGAAGTGAATTTATGATGGCTAAATATTTATGGTCTTTAATAGTGAAGTGATCAGAGAGAGAATAGATTATTTTCTTATTCAAAAGAAAATGAGAGGGTCAGAAAAGTGGCTGGTTTTCAAACCAAAACCCTTTGCATTTTGAGACATGTATACTTGTGTAATCCAAAATTCTATTAAGATAGAGAACTTGAGCATTATCTAAGTTTTCTCATGACTTTCTCCAGTCAATCCTATCCCAGACACAACCACTGTTCTGAAATTTTTTGACCCTAGATTAGTTTTCACTGTTCTCAGACTTCATATAAATGGAATTATACAGTGTGTACTTCTTTTACGTGTCATACTGTTTTGGAATTCATTAATACTGTCATATGAATAAGTAGTTCATTCTTTTTTGTTAAGTGCTATATTCCGTTATATAAAATATATGGCAATTTGTTCATCCAATCATCTATTGTTTCTAGTTTGGGACTATTATCAATAAGGTTGTCAGGACCATTCTTGTACAAGTCTTCTTGTGGACATATGCCTTCAATTTTGTTGAGTAAATACCTAGGAGTAGAATTTCTGTGTCATAAGGTTAGGGGTATGGTTAGTTTTGTAAGAAACTCAGACCTTTTTCCAAAGTGGTTTTACCATTTTACTCTTCCACTAAGAGTGGATGAGAGTTCTGGTTGCTCCATATCTGGGCCAACAATATGGTATTGTCAGTTTTTTAATGTCAATCATTCTTCTGAGTGTGTAGTGGTATCTCATTATGTTTTTAATTTGCATTTCCCTGATGACTAATGATGTTGAATAGCTTTTAATGTACACATTGGCCATCTGTATATTTTCCTTTGTGAAATGTCTGTTGAATCTTTTGCCCATTTATTAATTGTTTTTTTTTTCCTTACTGAGTGGGAATTCTTTATATATATCCTGGATACCAATCTTTTATCACACACACAGCATTTTTTTCCTCTTAGTCTATTAATTTTCACAGTGTCTTTTGGTGTGCAGAAGTTATTAATTGTTTTTCTTTCAAAGTGTTACGGGGATACAAATGTTTTTGGCTACATGGATCACTTTTGTAGTGCTTGAGTTGGAGTTAAAAGTGTGCCCATCACCCAGACAGTGTTCATTGTACCCATTAGGTAGGTTTTTGCCCATTCCCTCCTTTCCCCTCCGCTCTGCTTAATTTCCATTGAGTTTTACTTCCCTCTATGCACGTATGTGTTCATTAGTTCCAATTTAATAGTGAGTACATGTGACATTTGTTTTTCTACTTTTTAGATACTTCACTTACAGTAATGGTCTCCAGTTCCATCCAAATTGTTACAAAAGGCCTTAATTCATCCTTCTTCATGGTTGAGTAGTATTCCATGGTGTACATATGCCACATTTTGTTAATCCACTCATGAATAATTTTGATGAAGTCTAATTTATCTGTATTTGTGTGGTTACTGATTTAAGAAACCTTTGTCTACCCCCAAATTATAAAGATATTTTCCTATGATTTATTCTAGAGGTTTATAGTTCTAGCTTTTACATTTAGGTCTGTGATTAATTCTGAGTTAACTTTTGTGTGTAGTGTGAGGTCAGGATCTAGCTTCATTTTTTTTCATACCGATATCCAGTTATTCCAGTATCATTTGTTGAAAAGTTTGTTTTCCCCATTGGAATTCTTTGACACCTTTTATGAACAGTCAGTTGATCATATATGTATGAGTCTATGTGGCAGTTTCTAGCTATTTTGTTGATTTATTTGTTGATCCTTATGCTAGTACAATAATCTCCCCCAACCCCAATCCATGGGGGAAATATATTCCAAGACCCTGAGTGGATGCCTGAAACTGTGGATGGTGTGAAAGAACAGTGTGTGTGTGTGTGTGTGTGTGTGTGTGTGTGTGTGTGTGTGTATGGTTCTTTTGATCTGATAACCGAGATAGCTACTAAGTGACTAACATATGAGTAGCGTATACAGTGTGGATATGGTGGAGGAAGGATTGATTTGTGTCCTAGGTTGGACAGAACTAGATGTGAGATTTCATCATGGTGCATAATTTCAAAATTTTGAATTGTTTATTTTTGGAATTTTTCATTTAGTATTATCAGACTGAAGCTGTGGGTAACTGAAACGGCAGAAAGCAAAACCATGGATAAAGGGGACTACTGTCCCACACTGTCATGAGTACTGTAGCTTCAGCAGTAAATCTTCAAATAAAGTTGTGTAAGTGCCCCAGTTTTGTTCATTTTCAGAACTGCTTTTGGATACTTGTAGGCCCTTTCTATTTTCATACAAATTATAGAATTGACTTGTCAGTTTCTTTTTTTAAAGCTTGGTGTGATTACAATTTGCATTGTCTTGAATCTGGAACACCTGGGGTTCCCCAGGTTAAAACTATTTTAAAAATAATACTAAGACATTATTTGCTTTCACACTTAATATTTCAGGAGCATAGTGGAGTTTTCCTAGGCAAAATAACGTGTGACATTGCAATAGCTTGAATGTAGAAGCAGATATGCAAATCGAGCTGTCTTCTATTATGCTAAACTTTAATAATATTTGCAAAAATGTAAATCAGTGCATATCTTAATAAATTTTATTGTTTAGGAAGAATTTGATAAAATTGTTAATATTTAATGGGGTTGTTAATTTTAAATGAATTAATACTTTAAAATTTCTTTTGTGGAAAATTTTGGTAGCTATAACCCACATAAATAAAAGCTTTTTGGGATCCTTAGTTATTTTTAAGAGTTTCAAGGAGTCCTGAGAACAAAGAGTTTGATAACTGCTGCTTTATCTCAATTTGGGAACAACTCACACCTTAACAATATTCATTTTTCCAACCCATGAACACGATCTATTTCTATATTTATGTTTTATAGTTTTCAGCAGAGATTTTTGAACATCTTTTGTTAAATGTATTTGTAAGTATTACATGCTTTTTGATACTTATGTAAATGTAATAAAACTTTAAATTGAATTTTCCAATTTGCTGCTAATATGTAGATATACGTACATTTGATTTGTATTTAGTGACTTCGTAGCCCGCGAATTTCTGAATTGATACATCAGTCTGGTAGTTGTTTGTCAAGAACTGTGAAAGTTTTGAGGTTTTTATCCTGCTTGCAAGATAACAAATTAGCCTCCCATAGTTTCATGGATGTTGAAAGAAGACATGAAAATCATGGATAAGAGACAAAGAACTTTATTACTCATGGCGTAGCAGGCAGCATGAGCTTTGTATTCAGATTGGTTTCTTACAGCTCTTAAGTCCCATGGGTAAATGCTGAATAGCCCAGGTGGATGCTACTTATGTAGTGGGTTTGTGTCACAACTTGGGAACACTGAGCTTAGGAACTAGCATTCTTTAAAAGAGCCTGCTGGCAAACCTTGCCTAACCTTTGCCCCAGAGGGAGACGTTATTTTCGTTTTCCTGGATAGCAAATCAATCTGCCCTTTATACCAGAGGGAGACACTATCTATGTCTTCCAAGACTGTGTGCTATATAAACATCCTTGAAAAGATGGTTTAGAACAAAAGCTCATAAAGACATGTAGAAACACAGGAGACACATGAGGAATTGTTTCTCAACTTGTTTTATTGGGATTGGCTTCTTAAACAATCATGTCCTGTCAAATATAGTCAGTGTCACTTCTTTCTTTCCGATATTTATGCCTCCCCCTTTTGTCTATTGTACCAGCTATGACCTCTAGTATAATGCGGAACAGAAGTGGTGAGAATGGTTAATCTTTGCCTTTCTCTTGTAGGTCTTAGGGTGAAAGTGTCCATTATTTTACCAATCAGTATGATATGTTAGCTGTAGGTTTTTTTTTAGGTGAGGAAATTATATTCTTAATTTGATGAATGTTTTTATCATGAATGCTTGTTGTGTTTCTATATCAGAAAATGCTTTTTCTTTAATGTATCATATTTTTTTATTTATTCTGTCAATAGGATTAATCACATTGATTAATTTTCAAATCTTCAACTAACCTTGTATTACTGGGATAAATCCCCCTTGGTCAGACTGTATTAGCCTTTTTATATATTATGAATTTGATTTGTGGATACTTTGTAAAGGATTTTTTTCATCTGTGTTCATGAAGGATATTGGCCTGCCAGGTTTTGGTATCTCATGATGGCCTCAAAAAGCAAGCTGGGAGGTCTATCTTCTTCCTCTATATTTTGAGGACTTTTTATGAGACTGGTTTTCTTTCTTTCTGAAATGTTTGTTAGAATTATCTGGTGGGCCATTTGGACCTGAACTTTTATTTGTGGGAAAGTTTTTGATAAATTCATTTTCTTTACTACATATAGGACTATTTTTATTTTCTCTTTTATCTTGTGTCATTCTTTTTAAATTTTATCTGGCAGATGAAAAGAATCTGTTTTAAATAACAGTGAGGTTAAGTATTCATAGTTTATTGGCTGTTTGCATTTGTTTCTTCACATTCTTAGGCCAGTTTTCTACTAGGGCATATATCTTTTTCTTATTGAACTCCTGATATGATAAGGATATTAACCCTTTGCTGCATGTTATCAATATTTTCCCTAGTTATTTTATCATTTTTGTTTATATGTATTTGGTATGCAGAAGATCATAATTATTATGCAGTCTTATATATTTTTATATGTTTTTTGGCTCTGATGTCATAAATAAAGTTTTATTAGATTGTAGCCATGCTTACTTGTTTACATGTTGTCTATAGTTGCTTTCTTGCTGTAATGGCAGAGTTGGGGAGTCATGACAGAGACTGCATATAGCTCTCTAATCACTTTTGTACTGCAGCTTGGCACACTACAAATTACAATGACACAGTTATAACTCAACAGTGTTTTGAGTGCCATGTGTATTACTTTACAGTGACATTATATGTATTTTTTATGGGTACAAATCCTTGATATCAAGCAAGAACAGAAAAGTAGACTTTGAATATCATACTTTAAAGTCACAGTGGGGAGTGTGGGTTATTTTTTTTATCAAATTAGATGGCAGGCATTGCATTTATTATGTAATAAGACTGTGCTAAAAGAATATACTATACG
Source organism: Varecia variegata (assembly GCA_028533085.1). NCBI lineage: Eukaryota > Metazoa > Chordata > Mammalia > Primates > Lemuridae > Varecia > Varecia variegata. The sequence continues at coordinate 22,133,443 of CM052437.1, forward strand.
TTGACATTACCAGACTAAGCACTTTTCACATTATTTCCAGATCACAGAAAAGCAATGGTGAAAAATTAGAAAATTGAAAGTCCAGTATCTCATTAGAGCAGAATTTCTTCACACACACAAAAAAATTAGGGTGCAACCAAAGTAAGTTTCCAAGAGACTCCTTGGTTAGCCAAGCCAGGAAAACCATTTATCAATAGTGAGTTAATCAAATCATATTTGATTGCAGCAGCTGAAGATGTGTGTGTTTAGAGAAAACAGAATTGTTTAAGACTCTTAGCCTGTAGGAGAGAACAATTGCTGGAGGTGTTGAGGACACTAAGATTAATGTCAGTCAATGAGGCAAATGATTTTGAATGATTTTCCCAGGCTCTCAATGAGTTGACAAATATTGCTAATAATGCTCAGTTGTTTTTCAAGGGATCAGTGTAGAGTTTGAAGTGACTGAAAAGTTAGCCTCTGTGAGTAGTCTGTGTAGAACAACTACAGGCGAGAATGTTTTCAAACAAATTAAGAAAACATGAATCTACTACAATCTGAAGTGGAATCTACTAAGATGGTTTACAACTGATGGTGATAAATGTGTGGAACAAAAAAGGGCTTAGGTTGGATAAATTTACAAAGCTAGTGAAAATATGTAAGGTATTTAAGGTCTAAGGCTATTTATTGTTTTATCACTAGGTACTTTGCAAATATTTGAGTTTGTCTTGTGTTGTTAAACAAGTGATGCCACTGCCAAATGAATTTGATTTGATCTCTTGGACTTACATCAGTCCTGTGAATTTTTGTGAGAAATAGAAGGTGAATATGCTGAGTTGCCCTACTGCACAGCAATTTGATGGCTTAGTAGTGGTAAACGTTTGTTTTGTTTTGTTTTAGCCCAGGGCTGGTATTAAAATTTTTCTGAGCAGGATAAACTGCCTTTAGCCACTATTATTGAACACTGAAGGCCTTTGGAAATTAGCTTTAGCAGCAAACTGGATAATGAGTTCAACATAAATAGTATAAGGCAAAACAGTGCTTACCGGTGAAACTTAATAGTGAAATCATTTAGATGTCAACTAACATGGTTTGAATCGCTAGTAACACCAACCTGCTTTGTACACTTCCTATGCTATCAAAAATAAGAAATGTGATTTCTGTTCCCAAACCAGTGTGTAACAGGTACATTTTCTCAATTAAGTCCAGTTGACCCTCCATATCTGTGGATTCTGCGTCCATGGTTTCAACCAATGTTGGATCAAAAATATTAGGGGAAAAAAACTGTGTCTTTACTGAACATGTACAAACTTTTTTCTTGTCATCACTCCCTAAATAATACAGTATAACAACTATTCATATAGCATTTACATTGTAATAGGTATTATGAGTAATCTAGAGAGGATTTAAAGTATATAGGAGAATATCCATAGGTTATATGCAAATACTATACCATTTCATCTCAGGGACTTGAACATCCATAGATTGTAGTATCTGATGGAGGTCCTGGAACCAGTCCCCCATGGATACTGAAGGACAGTGGTACCAGCAGTGCTTTTTGGACTTCAGTGCAAGTACACAGGAGATTTCCATGTTTCAAAATCCATTTAACTGTGCACTTGAAGAGCTTCCACCCAACTTCGATTGGCAGGGAAGAATCTGAAATACAGTGACATGCTAAAAGGAAACCCTTAAGAGAGAAATCTAATAGAATTTCTTAAATGCCATCCAAGTGATGAATATGCTTAATTAGAAACGTATGTTCCTGGATTTTGGTATTTGAAACTATTACGTATTTGTGTGAAGACATTTTCAAATATGAAATAACTAAAATCGTAATATGGATCAGTATTAACAGTAACTTTTTTTTTGGTGTAAACGTGTTTTTATTTCTCTGTAATAAATGCCCAGGGGTATGGTCATTTGGTAGTTGCATATTTAGTTTTTTAAAAGTAAACTTTACAATTTAGATGAGTGTTAGGTTCATAGCCAGGTTGAGCAGGAAGTAAGAGGTGTTCCACATACTCATATACTCCTTGCCCCCAAACATGCACAGTCTCCCCCATTATCAGCATCTCCCACCAGAGTGGTATATTTGTTACAATTGATGAACCTACATTGACTCATCATTAGCATCCAAAGTCCATAGCTTACATTAGGGTTCGCTCTTGATATACATTCTGTGGGTTAGTTTAGACAGATACATAATGACATGGATCCACCATTATTGTATCATGCAGAGTAGTTTCACTGCTCTGAAATCCTCTGTGCTCTGCCTGTTCATCCCTCTCTCACCCCTAATCCTTGGCAACCACTGATCTTTTTACTATTTTGTGTTAGTCCTTTTTGCATTGTTATAAAGAAATACCTGAGGCTGGGTAATTTATTGAGAAGAGGTTTATTTGATGTACAGTTCTGCACACTGTATAAGAAGCATGGCAGCAGCATCTGCTGCTGGTGCAGGTCTCAGGAAGCTTGCCAGGGAGAGCCAGCATGTCATGTGGCAAGAGGAGGAGCAAAAGACAGAGGAAGGGGTGCCAGCCTCCTTTAAACAACCAGCTGTCATTTGAACTAATAAAATTAGGACTCACTCATTACTGCCGGGAGGGCATCAAGCCATTCGTGAGGGATCTGCTCCCATGACCCAGATACCTCCCACCAGGCTCCACCTCCAACACTGAAAGTTATGTGCTCAAAATTTACTCTTGTTCTTGAACTGTGTTGTCTGGGAGAGGATTGAACACAAGACAAGGTAGTTGATTCCTCTCCTTGTACTTTTTAGGTATCCCTGGTTTCTGAGAGGATGGCCCCATTCAAGGCCAGGTTTTTGAGAGCTTTTACTAAGAGGAGGAGGCCACTGGCTCTGTGCACTGATTCCTTCCTCCTCACCCCACTCTGTTGACACCCATACCCTACCTCTCTGGTCTGCTCCTCTTCCTCCTGTTCATGGGAATATCTGTAATCCCTAATTCCCAAACCTCCACAGGTCAAGCATGCATTCTGGTCATTCCCTCTGACAGTACATTTTCGGTCTGGAAGATAGTGTTATCTCCTAGGAAGGCAATAGGAAAGTCAGAGCTGCGTGCTCCAGAGTTTTTGCTGTTTCCTAAGGCATCTCTGGGATAAAGAGGAAGAGGAGGCAGTAACAGTGACCCTGCTGACCTTGAGGACCCTGGTGCATGCACAAACTGCCTGGAAGTCCTGGGTCAGGATTATTCTCAAGCCTTGTAGGCATAGGTTCCTAGCACAGACATCTGCTTACAGACTTTTCTGCTCACAAAACAAAGTTCTAGGGAGCAAAAATGAATACAGTGCAGTTTTAATTTTTGCCTTTCAATTCTCCCTCTTTTCCCTTTTCTCATCCACAAATGCCCACTGTCTTTACCATTTTGTGCAATCTTAATTTCTGTGGGTTATTTATGGGGGTGGGTGGGTGAATACAGTGCCTCTGTACTTAGAATGGAAGACACCATTCTCCGAAGGGCTCTCAGCTCACAATCTAGAGGAGGCCCTGTGAGTACATGGTCTATTGATCATGTTGGAAAGTGAGCTTAGCATGTGGGAAAATGACTCATGGATGTGACTTCACCATTGCCCTCGTTTTAAACTTCTTACAGTGAAAGCATAACCCAGTTCTGACAAAGATTTTCAGCCAGGGCTGGGCCTGTCTTTGACTCAGTGATGTGTCACATTCCCTCTGCCGGAAACTCGCATTCTTAACACCAGTCATCATGGTTCTGGCAAGAGACTTTTTGGAGAGGTGTTGGTATTTGGTGGATTTATTTTTTTTTCCAGCTGCCCACAAAAAACAAACTCAGGAATATCTATTTTTTTTTCCTTTGAAAAGTTTGTTGGAATAGTTTGTCATTTCTCCATCTGGAGTTGTTGTTGCTTTGCCAAGGATAGTTTGCTTAGGGCCATGGCAAGGTGACGGTGGCCCTAAGTGAAGGGTAAAGTAACTGGGGCGGCATGCCTGTCTGGGACAGTGAAACCACTTAGCTGGTGTTAGGCGGTGGGTGGCTAGCCATGGCTGGTGGCCACAGGTCCTCACTTCAAGTGTGGCTGGGATTTGCTTAAAGAAGTCCTTTAAGTTTGTTAAGTGATTCCTGCCCATTACTCACCTAAGTGGGTACCTCTTTACTGTTCAGTGGTTTTGTGCCAGGAGAATGCCTAGACTTGCCAACCCACGTTGGGAACTTCCCAGAAGTCTAAGGGCCACACCTAATTTACAAGAACTGGAGCCCCTATTCCATTCTTTGGTTTATTCTTCCAGCTTATGGAAGAGGCATGTTCTAACAGGCTCGTTTACTTCTAATTTGCAGATTCTGTGCAGGCAGCTCCTTGAAGGCAGGGCTGTGCCTTTCCCAGGTGCTTTCCCAGAGTGTTCAGCTCAGAGGGGACCCTGGTAGAGAAGTTGGGATGGTATGGGGGAGTAACACCTGTCTAGGAATCAGGTGAACCAGGTCAAAACTTGAAGTTGGCCACTAGGATCTTGACTTAGACAATTCATTTCTCTGAGCGTATCCTCGTCGTCTAATAACTAGTCTGAGTGACAGATTGTCCAAAGCAGTGGTTCACTTGCTATGTATCAGAAACACCTGTGGACTTTTTATTCTTTAAATACACATGACTGGGCCACATCCCCAAAGTGGGGTTCAGCAAGTCTGGATGGAGCTTGGGGAGTGAAGATTTTTCCAAAGTTCCCTTTGGCCAGGGTTGGGGACCACTATTTGCAATCCCTCCTGTCTTTTATGAATAAAGTTAACAATTGGCTAGATATGCAGTGAGACAAAGATTGAATAGTTAAAGCCACTTCCAACTTCACTCGTGGTTTTGGGTAGGTCTTGGTTCCTGACTGGCTCTTGGCCAAAGGCCTTCTTCGTGCCTCTCCCCAGGGCAGCCATCTGGGTAGCAGATGAGCAAGGGTGTGGGCACATGGAAGCCACAGTCTTTCTGTAACCTAATCTCGGAAGTGATGTACTATCACTTTTGCCACACTCTGTCCATTGGAAATGAGTCACTTGGTCTGCCTCACACTTTGGAAATGGGATTATGCAAGAACCTTGAGTACCAGGAGGCAGGATCCTCTGGAGCCATCTTAGCCGCTGCCCAGCACAGCATCCGAGAGAGGAGGGCTGCAGACTGCGTTCGGGGCAGGACAGTGGGGAGGCAAGTGAAGAATCAGAAGGGAGTGCTCCCACGAGCCAAGGCAAGGAGGAGAGAATTTGTGCCGTGGTAACAAACAGCTCATATTCTGAGGGGATTAAAATTACAGTTTTATTTCTTCCTCATGTAAATATTCATCACAGGTTGTTTTGGGCTCTGTGTCATGTAATCACCCCTGGGACATGTCCATTGCAGGTTATCTGGGGATTCTTTTCCATGTCATTTTCACTGTGAGGCCCAAGCTGACAAAGCAACTTGAATGTGGAAAGACTCAAACTGTGTTTCTTGTGCCAGACTCTCACAATGTGCTTCTGACACCAGCAAGCAAGCAGTCAGTTCCGCAGTAGATGCCAGCTGGGTACCCTCCAATTCAGTGCTGGTACTACTGACCTGGAGATAGTGTATATCCCACAGCTTGAGGGCTCAGTCCCCAAGACTGCCACACACCTCAGACACCAGTCACATGTTTGGGCCTCTAGAACTTCTGACTGACCAGCTTCAAGTTGGGGTTCCCAGGTCCTCATTTTATTCTGGTTTATTAAAAGGGTATTACAAAGAATACAGATGAAGGGGTGCAGAGCGTCTATGTCCTCCCTGGGCATGCCACCCTCGGGGAACCTCCAGGTCTTCAGCTATCCAGGTACTTTCTTAACCTGTGCTCTTGGGCCATTTAAGTCTCCAAGGAGACTTCATTGGATGGGCAGGATTGAAGCATGGAGTGGGGAAACCTCGCAAGGCCTGTTTGTTCAGATTCTTCTTGGCCTCTCAGTGCAACATTCCTTTCCCCAAGGTATGGGGCAGGACCCCTTCTGAAATGGGGGTCATATGACCCCTACAGTCAGACAAGGTAGGTCAGAGAATTTCTTTATGGCTGGCTCTAAGACGGACAGGCAGAGGGAAATTTGTATTAATAGATATTTTTAGTTTTGAAGGCCTGCCTTGTGTAGAAAAAGGAGCAGGTGAAAGAAGGGCAGGTGAAGGTCAGAGAAAGAGAGCTTTGTTTTCTGAGGCCTAAAGTGCCCCAGTGTTATATAACAAGGGCTATGGGAGTTACGAGCCACAATCCATGGGCGAAAACCCGTATATAGATCATAATATCACATAACTGCTATCTGAAACATTGCTGGTTGCCATGGCAGAGGGAAAAAGTTACGGAGAAGCATGTATTAGCTCTTAAAACCTCAGCCCATGTTATTTCCATTCACATTTCATTGGCCAAGTTATGTCATATGGCTTGTGACCACTTCAAAGGGGGTGAGGATATGTACTCCTGCCTTGTGTCCCAAGGGTAGAAATGCAGAGATATTCGATCAGCACTAAAGTAGTCAGGAGCATTGCCCTTCACAGAGGGGGCAACAGGACTCCTGAATATGGTGTTTGGCTTGGCAATAATGTGGTCATTGTTAATCTTAATCTTGGAGAGAGGACGTGTGTCCTGATTGCATGGGTTGAAGAGTGAATGGGAGATGAGAAGGTGGAGAGAGTGTGAAGGAACAGATTGTAGACATTTCTTTACCGGGCAGGAAAGAAGCTCCAATCACCAGTCTTTCCTCATTCTTTTTTATTTAATCATAAAATGATGTCATGGTGTTTTTTTTTTTTTAATTGTGTAGCAGATATATGTTGACAGATTTTTCCTTAACTTTAAAGCACTCTCTACATTTATGTTTTAATAATAATCTCAGAAAGGACCAGTGGGAGTTAATGTTGTGTGTTCTTTCAATATTGTATTTAAATAAGAAATCATTCCTTTTTTACAGTTTTCTTTTATGCCGAAGTCAGAGTATTATGAGAACTGCAAAGCTTTTTGAAGAACCCTACCATACATTTGTTCTTTGGTTTTCTTTTTTCTTTTTATTAACTGTGTTTGGAAATTTGGAAATAATTAAGTTTGATTCAATCTCTGAATTTACTCTGAAACATCAGTTTTCCATTTTTTTACTGAGTTCAGTGTTCAAGCAGGACTTGTGAAAGTGCTTGGTAAATTGTAAAGTGATGTACAGATACACATTGTTTTTGCCACTTTTTCTATTACTTTTGGGTGGCCAAGTAGTAACGTCGCTCACGTTTTATTTCTGTTGTAAGCCAATGGTCTGAAGTCAAAGTGTAGATGATCTGAAATTGGATAATTGAGATGTTGATTATATTTAACTTCACAGAATTTTAAAAAATAGATTTAACATATTATATGTTGTCCTGAACTAAATAATTAATTAAGCTGGTACTTCATAAACATTTAAGGATTGATAGAGAATAGTTGTAGCTGCAGACCAGGGCTGAATTTGCCCAACTGCAACATTGATGCTTATTTTGTCATGATTGTCTTCTCATTAGCCTCCCTTCTCTTGCCATGGCCTTTTCCACTTCTTCCTCCAGTTACTTTCTCTGGGCCCTGAATTGGTGGAGATACAGAAAGGAAAGAATTGGTATTACCTGTCTTCGAGAAGCCTAAAAAAAAAAAAAAAATGTGATATTGTCACAGAATTTCAGATAACAGATAGGGGCTGGAGAGAGCTGATGTCTGAGCATCCCTAAAATCTATCTTAGACACCTGCAATTGCCTCTCCTCAAGGGGCTAATCTTACACGGAATGGCTTAAGCTGTCAAAGAGAAATTAGCTTTGATTCAAATATTGCAGGTTTTGGGTGACCTGTGGATAATTGAGATTTGATATATGAATGATTAAAAACTATTTGTGAGGCCAGGCGCGGTAGCTCACGCCTGTAATCCTAGCACTCTGGGAGGCCGAGGCGGGTGGATTGTTTGAGCTCAGGAGTTCGAGACCAGCCTGAGCAAGAGCGAGACCCTGTCTCTACTAAAAATAGAAAGAAATTATATGGACAGCTAAAAATATATATAGAAAAAAATTAGCCGGGCATGGTGGCGCATGCCTGTAGTCCCAGCTACTTAGGAGGCTGAGGCAGAAGGATCACTTGAGCCCAGGAGTTTGAGGTTGCTGTGAGCTAAGCTGACGCCACGGCACTCACTCTAGCCCGGGCAACGGAGTGAGACTCTGTCTCAAAAAAAAAAAAAAAAAAAAAAACTATTTGTGGGGATAAAATTTTCTTAAAAGTAAATATTAGGTATACACATTGATTTATTACTAGCTTGGTATTGCAGTATTTGAACTTTAAAATTTGAAATGTATTAAAGTTATCAGTATCATAATGTAAAATAATGATTCTAGCCAGGTACCATGGCATGTGCCTATAATCTCAGCTACTTGGGAGGCTAAGGTGGGAGGATCACTTGAGCCCTGGAGTTTGAGACCAACCTGGACAACATAGTGAGACCCCCTCCCCCAATAAAATAATTTTCCTGAGATACCTGCAAAAAACATTTATTTGTTGGTTCTATCAAAGAAATTGAAATTATTCAGCCATGGAGTTAGACTGGATTTATGTTTATAAAAAATTCCTTTGCACTTTCTTGGCAATATGTAAGAATGATGGGCTGTAAAATTGAACCATTAAAATGGCCTTATGTGTGTTTGAACCAACATCTGACTTTGAAGTTACCCAACTGCCTGTTACCAATTTACCTGTTTTATTGGGTGTTATGTTTTTGTCAATGGGTGTCATTAAATTCAATGCTCAAGTGATATAATCCATACTTCTTAGAACATGATGGTATTCTGATAAAAGTCACTTCCAGGTGCTTATAAGTGAAATGCTTTAGCAGGCAAATCTGTCTAAGGGTTGTTTTTTTTCCTAATTAATATAAATGTGCTTATGTGTTTTTCTAGGCATTGGACTTTTTCAGGCTATTATACATACGATGTTTAGCTATTGAATTATTTGCATGCAGAAGTGGGCAACCAAAGCTTTATTGTTTCCTAGTAATAAATTAAACCTCTTTGAGTTGTTGAAATTATTACTGCCCATGTGTAACAGTAAAAAAGGATATGTTTGGGATTGTATGTATTTTGACTGTGAGTGGTTGGGAGAGATGAGTTTCTGTCTTTCCTCCTCTGCCAGTGGAAATATACTTGTAGGGTAAAGGAGATGGCATTCCTTCCTGTTACCTAGAGAAGAAAAACTGAATTCTAAAAGATGATGTGGTCAGCCATGATACTGTAAGATGGCCATGTGGCAAAGGTGAATGTCCCATATAAGCTTCCCAAACCAATCTTCTATCCAATGGAAAAGTTGTTGTATTGCTAGTTTAAAATTCTTTCCTTGAGCACAACTATAACTTGGATTCTAAATAATTTCTAAAGATGATAAAGAGCTTTCTCCATTTGCTGATTTGCTTTTGAAAAAGTATTATTTTTATTTCCTAGTTTTATTTAAAAACAAAAACTCTCAAAGGTTATATTGATTAAAAAAATTCTGTCGAAATTGTAGTATAGGTGATACGGATAAATTGTGTTCTTTTTTGAACTAAATGACTTTTGCAACACTTTGGATGTGGACAGTGAGGTTTAGGCAAACAAAAGCCGTGTAGTTTGGGTACTAGTTCACTGAAAAAAAGGGAAGTAGCTGGAGGTGAAGCTAATGAATTCACTGTTACAGATTTTGAGGTTGATTGGCCTATAGGATGTTCATTCAGGTGGAAATGCCAGGTGCTTGGAGGGAGGTCACATCTAGATGTATAAATTTTGGAGACATTTGTATGTAACTGAAGTCTTGGAGATGGGTGAGACTGTTCATTAATCATGAAATGTGATAACCACTGTCATTAGCAGCATGAACTTGGTATTAATCACAGCACCAGTATTATTAGATGATATTAAGTAGTGGGAGCAGAACCAACATTTTCTCTCAAGGAAATGGAAAGGCTGCATCTTTGACCTAATGAATAAATATTCTAGAGGGTAGAGTTGACAGAAGCAGCCATGCAGTTATCACAGGCCTACAGATCTGATTTTTGAAGCATTTACACCTTGCCTAAAATTAACCATGCTGTTAGGAGATGATGATGCTAATAGTGTGACCAGAAGCACTGATATTAAAGCCAAGCCTGTTTCGATTACATGTGTTCTTACTGTGGGAGGAATAATTGTCAGAAAAAATTGGGGAAGCAATAAGTACTCTTTATTGGATGGTTATTTTTAGTTCAAACCGAAATAACACAATAGTGTTATTTACAATCTAACCAGATTTTATAGTCAGTTTTAATCAAAGGTAAGCTTGAGTTAATTTTGATGAAATTCTTTTAATACATATTTATTTTTAAAGGTAGAAATTTCAGAGTAGTATATCACTAAGCTGGAGTTTATATGATATAGTCACTTTAGCAAGGTGATTATTTTAGCCCTCCTGTAGTATCAGGATAGAATAATTACTTTTTTGGTTTATCTTGTTAATTTTGTTTTGTTTATTCTTATGTATTCTGACCAGTGTTGTAACTCTGATTACTCAGCGCCATTAATTGAGCACTTACTTTGTGTCATGTGTAGGAGATACGAACGTGATTCAGTGAGGGTCTCAGTCCTCAAGGATAAAACGTTCAGGTGCAGGAACCAGAATCGCAGGACAGTGCAAGTGCTGTGATGGAGATTAGCACAGACGTATGGTTGGAGGAAGCTTTCTGGATGTTTCCAGCTGTAGTGCACTAAAATGGCAAAACCCACAAGCAGGAAAGTAGCAATTCGTTTATTCAAACTGATCATGTATCTTAAAAAAGTAGGCAAATCAGGCAATTTGGTGAATTAATATAGAATTAATATTATCAAGTCAGGAAATCCAGTGATGAATGTGAGGTTATTGGTGGTTATTCAGGCATTTCCATTTTTACCAGGGGGTAAAATCTGAACCTTTGGAGTGATACTTATGATTGTAATAGAAATATGTCTCAGTTGGGACTATCTGACTGCGAAAGATCCATTTTTTGGAATAACCAGTTGCACTGCAGACTTGCCCTCCCAGTTCTGGTTCTGCTCCCTCTAAAAGCAACCAGGCTGTCCTCGACTGTTGGAGACACTTGAAGCCTGTCACCCTGCCAGGTCCTTTGTGGCTCCTCAGGAAACTTCTCTTTGTTTTTCTTCTGTTTAATCACTTGCAACACAGTTAATTCCCCAACACATTGCCTTTTTTTCATATGTCCGTACAGTGTACAGTATTGAGGTGATAGATACCCTAAAAGCCCAGACTAGGCTGGTATGCATGTAACTAAATTGCACTTTTACCCCATAAATTTATATAAATTGAAAAAAGTTGATATTGCTATGTTAAGAAGAAGGCAGACCACATAGTCCAAAATAGAACCAGAGTCCTCATTTGCTTACACCTTTGAAAAGACCTAGAAGTCCTGCTTAAAACCTCCATGTCTTTCTCTGCCGCCCACTGAAGTCTGTGCCCTTCTTTTTACATCTGTGTTCAAGATAAAGTCTAATAGTTCTTTCTATTGTTTTGTATAAAATCTTTAAAAATATGCATTTAAATTATTTGTTTTTTTAATATATATAACACTCTTTCTTTTTTTTAATTTTAAAGAGATTTATTCTGAGCTAAATCTGAGGACCATGACCCAGAGCCATGCCTAAGAAGCCTTTAGCAAGTGGACTTGCTGTGGTTGGGTTATAGTTTGGTTTTATACATTTCAGGGAGACAGGAGTTATAGGTAAAGTCATAAATCATATATAACACTGTTTCTAGGAAAGACTGTTCTATTTTAAATAACTGAGATATAAATTAACCTTTGAAACCAATCAGTTCTTTTTATTCATTAATTTATCAATTTCATTTCTTTTTTAAAATTTATTCACTGAATAGTCTTTTTTGTTTTTGAGACAGGGTCTTGTTCTGTCACCTAGGCTGGACTGCAGTGGCACAATGATAGCTCACTGCAGCCTCAAACTCCTGGGCTCAAGCCATCCTCTCACCTCAGCCTCCTGAGCAGCTGGGACTACAGGTGTGTGCCACCACACCCAGCTAATTTAAAATTTTTTTGTAGAGACACAGGGTCTTGCTATGTTGCCCAGTCTGGAAACTCTTGGGCTCAAGCAGTCCTCCTGCCTAGGCCTCTCAAAGTGCTAGGATTCCAGGCACGGGTCACCGTCCCCAGCCTGTTCACTGCATAGTTACAGAGGCACTGTGCCCTGGAATCTCAGCTGAAAAAGTTATACCTTGTGCCCTTGAATATGTTTGTCCTGGGATAAAGCTTGCACATGTGTGTACACACACATACATGGAGAGAATGTGTGTCTCAGTCTTGGACTTCCCAGCCTCCAGAACTGTGAGCCAATAAATTTCTGTTCATTATAAATTACCAGTCTGTGGCATTCTGTGACAGCAGCACAAACAGACTCAGACAGGTGGCATAGTGGGAATGAATCTCAGCCCACAAAGTTAACTTTGGCAGAAGTATGACTAATTTTTTTTTACCACTTGGTTTATGTTTCAAGTGCATTTCTGACCATGCCATGGGAAACATCTCCTGGCTCCTGTTTTGAGCTCCTCTCTGCCTTGTCTCATGGTTCTGAAATCTTACTGTCAGCTCACTGGGTAGGCATCCTCTGCATCGTAGGCTTACGTGAGTTACTGCTTACGTGACATAAAACATCCCAGCCCTTCAGGCCCTCTGGTTCTCTGCTGCACGAGAATCCTCTTGTGGCTGTTGACTGCCGAGATCCAACACAAAACTCTTCCTTTGTTGGGGTCTTGTCCCTTCCCCAGTAGCTCTGCGCATGAAACCAGAAACCAGCTCTTCTCCCTCCTGCCCGCTGCAGCCGCTTTCTGGTAGAACTTGGTAGTTTTGGCCCAGTTACTTGCTTTGCACATGAGGACCGTCTCCCATCTGTGGGCTTAGGCTTTTGGAAATAAGTCAGGAACACTTGCAGGCTAGTTTTGTTTCCTCCTAGCTGCATCCTTCTCCCCAGACAACGGACATCAGGACCTGTTCCTACCTCGAATGAGGATGAAAGAAGGGGGATGTACCAGGAGCAGAAAAATTGGATCCTGTCTCAAAATATTATGTGTCATCCCCTCCTCCCCCACAGGATGGTCTCAGTTGAGGAGAGTCTTTGATATCAAATTTAGGAGTCTGGACTACACGGGGGAGGTGACAGGAAGCCTTGAATGACTCTGACCTGGGGAGTGACACGTGATGACAGTTGGGCTTCGGGAAGATCACCTGATGGCAGTGGGAAGCGTACAGGAGAGGGAAGAGTCTGGAGTTGGGGAGACCCCAAGGAGCCTCCTAGGGTGGTCTCTGCTGAGTGATTTCTGGTGCCCCAGGGATGAATTTCCTTATCACAGAGCACAGGGGTTAGTACAACTCAAACACTGTGGGCCTCACCCACGGGTTTAGTTCCTTGAACTCTCAAAATGAAGTTGTATAACTAACTCTGATGTGTATGTTACCTTAAGGCAGAGCTGTTCCTGTTGCAGAATGTCACCATTTGAGGTCAAGAAAGGATCAGTCACCGAAAAAGGAAGTTACAGAAGGTCATGCATGGAGGGAACATTCTTTCATTTCATGACTGCCTGATGCACTGTCAAATGGAGGAAGCTGAAATTCCTAATGGGTTTCTTGACCTGAAAGGACACTGGATACTTTAAAAGAGGAAGCTGCACTAATAAGATTGTGATAGCTAATAGTTAACTTGGGGAAACCTTGCTTGAGTGTTAATTAAATTTGCATCACAGGTGGAGGAATCTGATGTCTGGAAAAACTTTCTCATTTCATTGAAAGGCTAAGCTACAGATCTCCAAGGCTCTCTTTGTGACTCTTAAGAAAATAGCAGACAAAGAAGTCTTTTGTAGGATAAAGAAACATGGAAAGTTTCTTGGTGAAACTCGATGATTCCACATTTACGGCACATACATGTATCAGATTTTTTTGTATGTGCCTAGATAGGCATTTATGCTTTTAAATTTAGGCCGAGTCTGATTACCTAATTAGTTCAGATTGGCTCCTTCAGTAGGAGGCAGGGAGGAAAGAGGCTTTGAAGCTGTGAAAGGGACCATGAAGCAGACAGGCCTCTGGGAGCTGGGAAGGTGCTGCCGGCAGGAGGTGTCTTGGAGGCTTGTCTTTATCCTCGGTGCTCTGTAGCAGTTCATGCAGGGACTGCTTGGGGATCCCGGAGGATAGCAGTCGGCTTTAGGGAACAGTGTCGGATAGCCTGTAGGCATGCAGGTAAAAAAATCAAACTGTTCAGAAGTGCGTAACATACAAAGCAAGGTCACCATCCCTAATAGCCCCCTTCCTTACAACATCCTACTCTTTGGAAGCCACCATTGACAAGAGTTTCCTGTTTATCCCTGTACAAAACCTTCTTTTCACAAACAAGCACATATGGTTTTAAAGACACATGAATTTTCTTTGTTCCTGTTATTCAAATGCACCACCTGCACACTTGACTCTACTGCTCACCTCGGCCACAGTCAGTCCAGCCCTGCCCAGCCCCTCCCACAGCTACAGACTAGTCCACTGAGACCCACAGTTTGTTTAACCAGGTTTCCGTGAGAAACACCTTGTCTGTTTCTGGGGTCCAGCCTTTAGTGGGTTGAATGTCCCCCTCCCCAAAAGGTATGTGCATGTCCTAATTTCTAAAACCTGTGAATGTGACCTTACTGGAAAATTTACTTAAAGATCTAAAGATGAGATGATTCTGGTTTAACCATGTGGACCCTAAATCCAATGACAAGTGTCCTTATAAGACACAGGGAGAGGAAGAGACCTTGTGAAGATGGAGTGATGTAGCCACAAGCCAAGAAATGCCTGGGGCCCCCAGAAATGGGAAGAGGCAAGGAAGGATTGTCCTCTAGAGCCATTGAAGGGAGTGTAGCTAGTCTTCATAACTGTGAGAGAATAAGTTTCTGTTGTTTGCAGCCACCCAGTTTATGGTGATTTGTTACAGCCATAGGACACTAATACACTGCCCAGACTCTCACCTAATGCACATTTCTCTCGTCATTGTGAAAGATAACAAACACCTGCTCCAGACACATCTCTGCACACCTGCTAAAGTTCATCTGCAGGACAGGTTTCCAAAGGTGGAATCCTGGTTGTCAGTCCTGATAATATTTTCCTCCTTGAATGTATCACATATATCCTTGCCTTAGGATTAATAATGCAAGCAACAGTAGCAGCTGCTATGTCAGGTGCTTTTTGGGTGTCAAGCTTTGTGCCCACACTCTCTTACTTAATCCTCACAACAGCCCTATCACACATTTATCATCATCCTCATTTTGCAGGTGGAACATTGATGTTTAGAGTATTGAAGTCACTTGTACAATATCATATGCTTACATAAGAGACAGGGCCAGGATTCAAACCAAGCTCTAACCCCAAATTCTGTGTTCTTAGCCATGATGCTGGATTGAGAAGATAAACCAGAGTTTAGACTTTTTGGCTCTGTGTTGTACGGACATGGTCTGGCATGTCCTGACCCACTGCGTGTGGTGGGTTCTAGGAGGTGACAAACTCAGTTGTAACTATTGGAAGAAGTCTGGTCTGGCAGGTAGAATGTGGGATCCATAGGATATTAGGAGTCTGGTGAAACAGCACCATGCAGATGGTCCATCTTGGTACAGTAATGGGATCCCAGCAGCTGGACTGAAAATCCAGGAGTTAGAGCGTCAGTAATAATAACAAACCTTCAGTTATTATTAGCTCTTATTATGTGTCAGGCCTTGTTCCAAGTACTTTGTGTGTACTTGCCCATTGTGAAGCAGGTACTGGATCAGCATAGAAGAGAAGCATCAGTAAGTAGTGGAGTGCAACTGCTTGGCATTCAGATACAGATAAGTTCCTGAACAAGGAGGCTTCAGGGACATGGCAGGGCCCTAGTTTCCAGGAACAGAGGTACCAGGTAGGTTCATGACAGAGATGTCAGCTCAAGCTACCAGGTGGGTGTCCGGTTAATGGAATTGCGAGATGGGAATCCCATCTCAGGAGAGAGGCAGAGGTGTAGTTACAGGAACTGAGGCCCCTCACCAGAGGTCAGCGTGCTGCAGGAATGACCTACACCAAGCCCAGAGGTCACTTGGTGCCTGCTGTGAGGAGTGTAGCATCAGCAGGGCTGTGATGGGAAATGGTGGTGCTTGACATTGTGTTCCCCAGGGTTATGACCTCGTGGTGATGGTGACATACATGAGGCCTAAAACTTCATGGAACGAGTCCATGATGTCAGTGTGTTCTGTTCTCATTTATCTCCCCATTGTAACTAGGGAACAGAAGGTTCAGCTATATGATTTCTGGGCTGTACCGCACAGCAGACTCTCTATAAGCTTAATGGTGGGCTCCTTTGACCAATTTTCATTTTTAATAAAATTATTATCTTTACTGGCCTTATTGGTATCTTTTATTTCATTAGGAGCATTAAGAAGAGCAGTTTCTGTTGGTTCAGCAACCAGAATCATTTTCGCTTCCTTGTCTCGTTGGGCCCCATGCCATCTCTTGTTAACTTTTGGCAAGGAAAATGAAGTAACACGGTGTCTTCTTTTATTTTTGGTGGAAGAATATCCCCATCTTGTGGCTCTGTGCATTGTGTTTTAGCTTCTGCAGAGGTAAGTAGAAATTCACCTGGTTTGGGCATTTTATCATAAAGAGAGTTCTTAGAGGCTTCCTTGGCCTCCAGGTTTGCCATCGTGTTGGTTCTGGACGTGCAGGCACTGGACAGGCTCATGTGCTCCGTTTACCTTCACCCCTTGCTGCATTTTCACCATTTTCTGAGTCCTCTGAAAATGATGATTTCCTTTGCTTCTCCAGGTGGTCTTAAGGAATAGGATGCATATTCTAAGATGAGGAGATTTTAATTTCAATTTTATCTTAATATGAGGGAATTTATTGTGTAACACAGAATAAATCACTGTTAGACCTGAGGGCAGAAATCTCTGATTCTCTTGCCTTAAGATCACTTCCCAACCCCACGCCCCTGCCCTGCCCTGCCCCCAACTTCAAGCGTGGAAGAAGACACAGTGTAAATGACAGCAGTATCTCAAACTATCTTTCAGAAAGCTGACCACAAATATAAGTCACTTGGTTTGTAAAATGCCAATAGAGTTTATCCAAACAGAATTTCCTTGCCTTAATTATTCATTAAGTACATTACTCCAATTTGCAGAAATTGAACTGAGTCTACTTTATAAGCCATACCATAATGTTCTGATTACTATTTTAAGAAATTAGAGAACTTCAAAAATTGGATATGACTTAAGGGCAAGAGTATATGGTAGGGGAGCACAGATTGGGGACTCAGAGTGATTTTGTTTGGTACACAGAACAAAACTCTATTACATACAGTTAAAATGAATTAAAAAAACTTGGTGCTAAAATAGTAAACTTCACTCTTGAAGCATTCACTTTGGTAAAATCCCTAGATAGCACCAGGCATATGAAGTGCTGTTATAAAAGTTTTTACAAATAGAGGATTTGAAGTGATTACCTTCATTGCATAGAATAATGCAAAAGAAGTCACTTGTTAAATGTAGAAAGAGCATTCCTGGAGACAGTGTCTTGAAGCAGAAAATGCTAGGACAAGGTTGTTGATTTGCACGTGCTGATGCTTTCCTGTGCTGCGTTCTGTTTGGAAATATTGCACTAGAGTGTAAACTCCATGATGGCAAGGCCGCTGTCAGTCTTGTTCATTGCGGGATCCCTTTGTCTAGAACAGTATAAAGTGCAGACTTAATATATATTTGTTGAATGAATTAATAAACGGGTACATAATGATGGCAAGAAATGAAGGTAGGTCTTTATTAGTGACAAATAAGTGAAACTGTAAAATTCAAGAATTAGGGACTTGTATACTATTTGATCATGGTCATGGTGATGAGAATATATCATTTGAAATAATATATCATCTAAAAATAATTGTGCATTGTAAATACATGATAAAGTTGATAAAGTGGGGAAAGCTTGAGGTTTGGAGCTAGAAAGACTACTCTATGGCCATTTTTTATAATGGTCACAAAATAGGTTGTGCGATGGATGTCTTAAGTCAGTGGTTCTCAAGCAGGGTGATTTTACCCTCCGTGCAACATTTGGCAATGTCTGGAGACATTGTGAATTGTCGTGACTTGAGGGTGGGGGTACTACTGGCATCTCTCGGACAGTGGCCAGGGATGCTAAGTATCCCACAGGGCAGGAGCCAGCCCCCCCCCCCCAACGTGAATTATCTGGCACCAAGTATCAGCAGTGCTGAGGTTGAGAGGCCCTGTCCTAGTCACTCATGATGGTGTATTAAAATATTGAGCCAGATGAAAAGTCTGTGTTATTGTATGTCGTCAAATCAGATATTACTTATGAACTAAAGTGTGTTAATATGTAGTAAATAAGTGAATTTTTTCATTTCTTGCTGCTTTGGTTCCTGACTTAAGTTAATTTTGTTTTTAACTGATGGTGTCTGTTAATATCAGGGATTCTTTTTATCAATATATTTCAAAAGCTATTATTTGCTTTCCAAACAGTGCAATAGATGTATACCTAATGAATGGTTGCTGAGCCCAGCAGACACTATTATTTGATATAATTATAGCAGCCACACCAGAATGAAATTATTAACTTATCAAAAAATACGTTTGATAGATTTTCTGACATTTATTGAAATAAAACTTAGTTGACATTATTTATTTTAAATGCATTTAACCTACATTCTAGATCTGGTAGTTTTTTTTTTTACATTTGTAAAAAATTTCTCTTTTCTGTGGAAGAATACTGTGAATTTCTGGGGCAGAAGAGAGCTGGAAAATTAGGGTAATTCCATTGTTTCATTTAGTTTCTCATTCAGACGTCGTGAAATGTATCATGTTTGAGTAACTGTATTGAGTGGAAAAGACTATGGAGATCTTCTTGTGTTTATTAACTTTGGCTTGAAAGAAAAGATGACCCTTTTCCCTGGGTGTTTCATGACACATCAGTAACTCACTTGGTAGGATCACAGGTGTTGCCTTTGGTGATCTGATGTTTCTCATAATAGGCATCTGCTACACTGTATGCGGAATCTGTTTTCATGCTTGCGACATTGTTCTCAACTCTTGGGTGCCATCTCTTTCTTGTGGTGAAAATCGATACTTACTGAGTGCTGAGTTGGTATCAGGCACGGTACTAAATGCTCTTCATGAATTACCCATTTTATCCTCATCACAATGTCATGAGGTTGCTACTGTTATCATTCCCATTTTAGAGATAAGGATGCTGAGGCTTGGAAAGGAAGTGACTTGTCCACAGTTGTATAAATAGGACACCAGAATAGGTCAAGTTACCCTGTTAATAATCTTTGCTGTCTTCAAAGGAGGGGTTGATGTGGTGGTGGTACTTTGAGTGGGATACACACAGAAATCTGCCCTTAACTCTAAATTCCAACAGTAATACAGTATCAGTGAAGTATAACTCAACACCATTTCTTATAGCTCTGCAAGGAGAGGGAAGGCACTTGCTGGTAGAAGAGTTAGGGTTTAAAAGGATTACCTTGTTAAGTCAATTTTCCCTCCCCTTTCCTAGCAGTTGGAGCAGAATGTGGAAATAAAGACTTGCAGGAATGCACATGACCTGAGAAGAAGCTGCTTGAGTCAGATTTAGCTTCTACGGTCTAGACAGACCTCTTCGTGCTCCACGATGCTCTAGTTGTACCTAACAGCCATCCAGGATTGCAGCGCCTCTGGGTAGCAGCACTTTATGGAGCCTGCATGTCCAGGAAGCTGTGTGATTTGAGGTTTGTTTTGTACTTGATGTGTGCGTGTATGTGGGTGTGTGTGTGCATGCACCTTTGCGTGACTCCCAGTGGTGGTGATGGGGAGGGTAGAGTCTCCTCCCGTGGGCACTTCGTGCATCCCTAGTGGAGCTCTGGTCCTGTGAGGCTGTAACTAGTTAACTGTTTCTAGTCCTCTCTGATCTGTGAGCAACTTAGGGACAGATGCTGTGTTAATGCCAGTAATAACAGAGGCTCTTTGGATTCTAGGCTCTCTCTGTTTTGCAGATGAAGCAATTGAGCCAGAGAGGGGTAAATAATGCCTGAGGTTACTCCTCCAGTGGCAGGGAGAGCTGGGGCTCCCACCCAGGACTGTCTGATGTCAACATCTGTGCCTTCCTCACCAGTCTCTGCTCTCTCTTTTATCTTTGCATCTCTGGCACGTGGTAATTAATCAATAAATGTTAGTTGAATGAACAAATGCTGCTTGTGAACACTTCTAGGTGGGAACCAAGTATAACACATAGTGGTAATATGTTCAAGGATAGTGGCAGGAATCCCTGGTACTTGGTGCCTGGCTGGGTACCAGGAGGAAGCCCGCTGTTCTCAGGGCCTCTGCCCCATATGCGTCTCTTGGGTCTGGATTTCTCAATCTCTAGTCCAGTTTCACAATTTGCCTCCTGAGCTCTTCCAGGGAAATTTGCCGAACTTCTCTTGATGTTGTTTGGACTTTCACTTTCAGTATGGTTTTTCATTCTGACATTCCCTGATTGGAGCCTCCCCTGTTGCCCTGGGAGGGAGGTCTTCACCCCACCCCAGGCTCGAAGACACAACACTGGCCAGCTGTGGGGCACCCCTAACTGTGTGACTGTGGGAGGGTTTGGCCTTTTTGCATCTTGAGTTTTTTATCTACAATGTGAGGGACTTACAATAATAGATAATCTAGTTCTATAGTTCTTTGCCATTTTTAAAAAAATCATGGACCTTTTTAAGAATCTTTTTAAAAATACACATCATGCTTGCACACACACACACAGAATTTGTCACACAATTCCAAGTGACCCAGAGACCCTGATCACTCAAAGCCCATCCATTTGCCAGTTATCCCATATGTAAAAGATCTTTTCTTTATTGGGTTCTATCCATCTTTGACAGTGTATGGCATGCCATCTAAAGTTCTTTTTTAATTACCAAATTTATTGAAACAGTAGTCTTCTGTTAGAATTTGTAAAACTCACCAACCTTTCAGCCTGGGCTTTGAAGCAAAAAAGGAAGGTTTAGAATTACGGGGTAGACTCCCATCAAATAGGTGTTGACAACTCCAGACATTAAGACTTCTGGACAATTCCCTGCTCCCTGCCTTCTGACTTTTTAATCCCATGCTCTCATTGTCTATATTATATACAAATAATGGGATGAATGTTTCTTCCTCAGAGGAATAAATAGTGGAGGGTTGTTTCGTAGGTAGAATTTTAGCTTTAGAGGAAACATCAGTTTTAGTTTTAATAGTTAATGGAAGAAGAGCTGCGGTGTCCCCCAGAAGAACTTGAACGCCTCTCTTCCTATTGCTCTTGAACTTCACACACACAGCTATCTCCAAAGGGTCCCCATTTTCACGACCTTAAACTCTTTCAAACTGTTCTCACCACCTGCCCTCCCTACCCTCCCAATGTACCTGGGTCTGTTTTCTGCCAATATATTTTGTTCTTTATTGTATAAATCCCACCCACCCTCAAGGGTCTGTTTCATGGACCTGGGCTCCCTCCTCTTACTGGGAAGATTTCATTCACGAATAATTTCACTTATTTCTTTCATTCCTGTCACAGAAACCTAAGGGCTAAGAGGAAACCATTCCACAGGGCATCGATGTATTAGAAGACCATGTGGTACCCACACTGACTCTAGCAGACATTTTTCTAAAGTGGAACAGATCTTTCAACAGACTAGCGTTTTGTTCATAACATTCTTACCAGTCCCTGGTATATTTGAATCAAGTCTTTGTTTCACTTACATGTATTTTCAAAGGGAAATAAGTGCACAAAATCAAATATTTGATTTACGGCAGTTAAGATGGTTAAATGCAAACGTTTTTGGCTTCCCTGCTTTCTCCTCTGTATTCTTTTGCTCCTGCTCTGCCTCCCATTCAACGAGATAGCCTGTTGCTCAAGGACTCTAATGGGATTTTATTTACTGCCTGGTGGAAACAGTTGAAAAAAATTACACAGAACAATCCAAGCATTTTGAAACATTTTCTTGGCAGTTTTTTTTTTTTTCTTTTTGGCAGCTAGGATACGCCTGCTCAAAACATTTTTAATGTTTCACCTTCTTGGTTTCTGCATTTGCCAGTGTAAATGTTTTCAAATTGTTCTCTTAATTTCATTCTTAAGACCCTAGGCAATGAGTACAACGTATATACACACATGAACACATGTGTGTATATGTATATATGTGTATGTAAAGAGAAATTACTCTTGTTCTTTTGGTTTAAAAATGCAATTATTTCTTTTGAGGAGAAATAAATGATTGTGAAGTTACAGATATCAGAAGTCAGCTAGTTGAATTCTACCAAGAAGAACTATAGTAATCATATAAAGTGATGATGATGATCTCATAGAACTTGCCTTGGAATTTATGGAAAATCTCATGATAGCAGTACATCTTAGAAATGAGGAAATCACCAGTTTTCTTTATTTTCCTTTCAACATTTCAGCAGATAAAGTGGGGCTTAGAACTTAGTATCTTTTGGGTCCCACATGGGTAGTTTAATGTGGAACTGAAAGATGTGAAAAGAGATTTTAGCAGGATAAATGGGTTCTGGCAATACAAGGTAGTAGATTAGCAATGTGAGTTAATGATATGTAACTTTCAGTATAGCTTTTATAGTTTTTCATATTTGCAAGGTATTTACACTTTTTATTAATAGTTCTAAAAAGTTTGTTTTGCTGTTTCTCTTCTTTAATGATGTAAGAAGATTAAATGCCCAATCATGCCAAGCAGTGAGAGAGTCAAAACCTAGGGGTTTCTGTTTCAATTTCCTTCTTCCTTTAAGATTTTTGTCTCTGATTCTTTCTTTTTAAATTTTTTTTTTTACTAGATCTAGGTAGTGTAAGGTATTGGAGCAAGCAGTTAGCTCTAGGCTTGTTTCTATCATTGTTGACATTTACTTAATTTTTTGATGTTGAGATAATTACTTAATTTCTTTGACCTTCAGTTTCCTCATCTGTAGAATAAGGTGACTGGACTAAATGATATCCTAAGTGCCTTTTAGCTGTCTGAACACTGTTTTTCATCAATGAAGTTATAGCTGGCCTCCTTGATGAATGTAGAGTACCAGACCATTATCACATGAAATGCAGATTAAGTCTAGGGAATTGCATAAAGCCATTTAATTGGCTTGCAGTACTCTGTGAGTACCACATAATGATGTTATTTTATTGTTTGGGGCATTAGAGCTCACAGATTCTCCAGTTGCCAGAAATGTGACGAATCCCTTTGGCCTTGGCAAATGGACTGCTTTCATGAGTTGCATTGCCCATGGTTATAAACCCCATGGTTTTCTGAGCTAATGTGCGAGGTAATGCTATCTTCCAGATGAAAAAAATTACATTTACTTGTTCCTCTAAAGAGAACATATTTTTCCCCACTTTAAAAATAATTCCATTACCAAATGTAAACATGCATTATAGGATAGAATCATTTCCAAATTTATACTCCATATTTTTGTTCTATTGTGAGTAAATAGTTGCTATGGAACTGAAACCTAACAGACCTTTACTACTCTGTAAGTAATCTAATTACTTAAAAGTTAACAAGGAATGTTTCTATTCCATGTTTTTTTAAAGCACAAAATGTATAAATATCAATGTAAAATAATAGTGATCATGGATGCAAGAAATATGTTTATAAAATATAGACGGGGAACGTTTTTGTTGTCAGAGTAACCTTATTACAGATAAAAATTATAAATGCTGGACAAAATATAAAATCAGCTATTTGAGGGTATTGGAGAGTAACCAAAAGCAGACAGAAATTGGAGGAGAGCCGACTCTTGAAATAAAGGGGCCCCAAACATCTGTATAGAAACTCTGCCCAAATTCTTGGCTGATCTTTGGGAGACTCCAAAGTTCCCAGTGAAAAGCAACAGCTGGAAAACTGAAAGAACTCAGTAGTTCCAGCCACTGCACACTATGGAGAAAACAATGTGAAGTTTGAATCCGGCCAAATAACTTGCTTGTGCAACAAAACAATTTTTGAATCATCTTCAGAATAAGATTCAGAGTCTCCACAATGTAATATTCATAATATTCTATGTATAATAACAATCATGAGAAGAAAAGGAAATATTTCTCCTAGTAAAGAGATAAAACAGTCAATAGAAAGCAATCCCAAGATGACTGAGATGTTGGAATTAGTATGTAAACACTTTAAAAGCATCTGTTATAAATATGTACAAGGAATTAAAATAATGGTCTTAATTAAACAACAGATGGGGAATTTTAATAGAAAAATAGAAATAAAAAATATGGAAGTTAGAAAACATAAGTGAACTTGATAGATCAATAAAAGTTATTCATTCTAGAGAATAAAGAGAAAATTATTAAAGAAAAATGAAAAAATTCTCAGTGCTATTGGGATAATAT
>CM052437.1:22158302-22179871 GCA_028533085.1 Varecia variegata
GAGGTAATCTGTTGTTAATATTATAAAACATCCTAAAAATAGGTAAAATAGATGAGATAAAAATACAAATAAATATTAAAATAGATATATAAAGTTCTAGTGTTTTCTTCTTGGATCCCAGAATTGTATTTTCTGCCCTTTGGTATGGCACCTAGTTTGAAGACCACCACCTAGTTTCTGATCATCTGTTCATGCATCTATTTATGAAATACACATATAATTGGAATATATGCTTTTAAAAAATAACAGACATCTTTAAAATTCAATTTTATTTTTTTTAGCTTCTACTCCTTACCTTAACTGTACCACTCCCCTTCACAAATAACTAATATTAATAATTTGATGGATAACCTTGTGTTTTTCTCATATCTATATAATCATGTTTAACTTTTTAAATTGCTTAATAAACAATATGAATATAGTAAGTAAATGTTTCTGCATCTTGATTTTCTCACTTAAAATAGAACATAGAAATTCCTCCATAACATTGATATAATTCATTTTAATGGTTATATAATATTCCATTTTGTAAACATTGATTTATTGAACCATCCTTCTATTGGATATTCAGCTTGTTTCCAGTGTTTTCATTTTTTTGCTATATGAACTGTCATTCAATAAAGATGTTAAATATGTATCTTTACATACTAGAGTTTTGTTTCTTTAAAGTAAATGATAAGAAATGTGATTAGTAGGTCAATGGATATGTTTATTTTGAATTTATATTTTTCTAGATTGATTTCCAAAGTTTGTTACAATTCATGTTTCTACCAGGAATCCCTAAGAGTATATTTCTCCCTCCACTTTATATCCCTGTCGGCAATAGTTCTATCTTGTTTTTTCCCCAAATTTTCCTAATTTGAAAAAATTAGTGAAGTGTTTGCAAAATGTAATCTTGTTAAGTTTGCATCTTCCTGAGTACAGGTGAGGTTGGGCATGGTCATTTGGCTTTATTCAGTGAATTGCTTAATCACGTCCTTTGTCCATTTTCCTATTGGGTCCTGGTTTGTCCACCTTGGGTTACCAATTTGTTTTGTTGTCAATTTATAAGACTCTTCTGTATCTTATGCTCTCATTTTTCATGTGCAATTGCAGATATTTTTTTCTAATCTATTATTTAGCTATTAACTTTATTTATGGTGTCTTTTTATACACAAACCATTTTTATTTAAAAAAGTCAATATAATTTTTCCCCAAAGTCACATTTGAAGTATTTGCTAGGAAATTCCAATGTTAAAGAGGGCAACTAGCCTCAGAGCAAGGCTCTCCTGGTATACATGGAAGCTGGAGAGGCACTGCCTTCACCATGTTCTCTGACCAGACCTACCAAGCTGGGGCTTAAATTAGGTGTATACCCAGCTGAAGTTTGGCTATGAGCCCTAT
This sequence comes from Varecia variegata, assembly GCA_028533085.1. Taxonomy (NCBI): domain Eukaryota; kingdom Metazoa; phylum Chordata; class Mammalia; order Primates; family Lemuridae; genus Varecia; species Varecia variegata. The sequence goes on from CM052437.1 coordinate 22,159,686, forward strand.
TGTCCTAGCAGAGGAAGATCCAGTATGGGAAGATTTACTCAGTCAGATTTTGCTCCTTCCCATATAGTTTTATACTCATTGTACTCCAGACATATTGAAATAAACCATATTTTTTCCTTTTTACCAGATATATTGGCTTTAGGGGAAAAAAACCTAACATTTTCAGCAGTTACAGGATCTTGCAGATCCTGAAGGGCAGTGGATATTTTGTTTCAGCTGGATCAAGCCCTAAAAGAGGATTGGAACAGATGTTTGAATTTGGTTAAATGCTTTCAATATTTATTACTTAGGTGACCTAGTTTAGCAGCAATTGTAATAGAAAAAAACAAGGCCATTTGGGAAAAACAGAGTTTATTGCATTCACCTTAAAAATTGAAAGAATTTTCCCTTTTTATTTATCTAGCTTGAATGTGGGAAAATAAAACCCTGAGAGAGTCTCTTCCTACTTTGAACAGATATCTACATATATATTACATTAAAAAAATCATCCCACATGAAATATTTTTTGCTGTGATGGGGGAACAGTTTTGGAACACAGTTCTCGATGTGCCGGTTTAACCCTGGAAGCTGGGGAGCTATGGAGGCCATTTCACGGAGCCCTGCACCTTCCAAATGAGGAGACGGGGACCTGGGGGCGTTTGGTAACGTGTGAGTCAGGGTTGTCAGAGATTCAGTGGCAGGGGCAGACGTGTGATGTGAATTTCCCAGAGCCTTCTTTGTACTGTTTATCCTGCCTCCATCTGGAGCACCGTGTGCCTTATGGGTGCCCTGCCCTGCAGGAGTGGGTACTCGCATTCTCTGTTGGTCCTTGAGTCTTTGGATGCCTGTGGTAGTGCTTAGTGTGAGGACGATGCTGGCTAGTAAGAGGGAAAATTGTGAAACAACAATTTGTCTGACATGTTCCCACTGCCTTTTCCATTCTTCCAGGCTTATAGGTAATGAGGGGGAATTGTATAAAGTTAGCGTCCAAAACCAAAATCCACGAATGTCTCTTCCTGCTTCCATTAGGGTGTGAGGTGGAGGGCTGACTGACGCTACCGTGGAAATGCAGTAGCTGCAGCAATGCAGTGGGAGAGGAATTTGGAGAATGAGCAAAGTTAGGTGTAAAAGGCTTCCCAGGCACGCAGATAGAGGTTATTGCCCACATCTGGCAAACCAGACCTTCATCCCTCACAGTGCTGTAAGAAGAGGATGGGTGGAGAACGTGACAGCTGATGGTGACAGAGGCTGGAATCTCCCGACGTGGTTCCAGCCATGGCTGACATAGTGAAGAGTGCTAGAATGCAGGAGGGAAAAAACATTGACGTGCGATGAGGGATAGAATCATGCAGATAGTTACTACTGTAGAATTGGCATCGCAAACAAACAATTGGCTAAATAGGGATAAAAACATATTTGAAATTGGCTGAGATGAACAAGCCTTACACTGTATCATCCTGAAATGTAGAGGATGGGGGCAGGGAGGTAGGAAACCTGCCCTCCTCCTTGTTCTCTGTGGTGCTAGGTTCCTTTGTTTGTTTGTTTTTTTTTAAAGGAATCTGGGGTCTAATTGCTTTTTTCTGAGTAGTTTTTTTTTTAATTTTGGTGACGTATATATATTAATAATATAAAATTTGCCATTTTAATCATTTTAAATGTACAATTCTCTGGCATTAGTTATATTCACACTGTTGTACAACCATCACCACTATCTGTTTCCAGAACTTTTTCATTACCCCCAAAAAGAAACTCTACGTATTAAATAAAAACTCCCTATTCCTCTTCCCCTAATCCCTGGTGATAACCTCTATTCTATTTTTTGTCTCTATAAGTTTGCCTATTCTACGGTCCTCATGTAAGTGGAATCATACAATATTTGTCATTTCTTGTCTCATTTCACTTAGCATAGTGTTTTCAAGATTTATCCTTGTAATAGCATGTATCAGAATTTCATTCCTTTTTATGGTTCAACAATATGCCATCGTGTGTACATAAGGCATTTTGTTTATCCATTCATTTGTCCAAGGACATTGGGTGGTTTCCACCCTTTGGCTATTATGCATAATGCTACAGTGAACATAGGAGTGTAAGTTATGTTTGAGTCCCTGTTTTCAGTACCTAGGAGTGGAATTGCTGAATCATATGGTAATTTGGTGTTTAGCTTTTTGAGGAGCTGCAAAACTATTTTCCACAGTGGTTTGGTGCCAGATTCCTTGACTCTTTTACAGACTTGGAGGTACAACAGTATGAACAACTGACCCTAGGGTTGCTGCATTTATTACTTACAAATAATTTCAAAATTTTTCCTAAATAATGCTTTTATTTAATAAAACTTTAAAAAATAAGCTTCGCATTTTTCTTAACTGTATATTCAGGCAGTCTTTGAATATGAACTCTAATACTGTCAAAGGGGTGGAATTCTGTCTTTGTTTTGTCCTTATTGGAAGAGGGGAGAGGAAGAATCGAATACCCTTGTGTGTGTATCGGGTATTGTGGTAGGTATTTTCACACTTAGAAAAAATACCACATTTCCTGATTGTTTTCACATAACTTTGTGAGATGATGTCATTACCCTGATATTAATTACAATGAGGAAATTGAGGTAACTCTCCCCTTCCTTCCCACCATAAGTGGTAGAGCTCGGATTTGGTTCGGGTGTTAGGATTCTGTTCAAAACTCTTGCAGTTGGCATTTCCACAGTAGGCTAGGAGCCTTAATTATTGGTTAAACTGTTTACATTTTGGAATTTTTTTTGCTGGGGGGATTGTATTAGTTAGGTTTTCTCTGGCACCTCTTAGTTTCGATAAATAGGAGATGGCTGCAATTCCTTTTTAATTTGGGTTTAGAGAGGCTGTCTTAGGTAACCAAATGTAGCAGCTCATTTTTGAGGAACTCAGGACTTTAGTTACTAATAATATTTCCTTCAATGGTTACTTGTTAAATAACCTATTCAGTTCAAGGTTTTAATGATTTTAGTCTTTTGTGTTTTTCAGAGCTTTTGAGTACAGTTGCCTCATCCTTTGAAGATAGGATATCTGCTTTATTAGCATGTAGCTTTAATGATTAAAAATAGAAGAGAAAAGGGTGTGCCTCGTGTCTAGGCCACGTGAAGTTAGGGTCACCTCTCTGGCCTAATGGGGCTTCCAAAAGACACTTTAGGAGGTTCTTTGGTTTTGACCTTTCTTCTCTAGAGTCTAAATTTGTGTATGCCTGGTCCCATCATTTCTGTAGACCTGTCAGGGTCCATTGGCTCTTTATTCCTATATCAGTTATAATTGTTTGGTGGCCCATGTTTAGAACAGGATTTATCAACCTCGGTACTATTGACATTTAGGCCAGATACTTTTTTGGGGAGAGGGGCTGTCCTGTGCATTAGGGATATTTAGTAGTGTCCCTGGCTTCTTACCCACTAAATGGCCATATGCCATCTCCAAGTTTTGACACTTAAAAACGTGTCCAGACATTGCCAAATGTCCCTGAGGGGCAGATCCACCCCCTAGTTAAGAACCACCAGTAAAAGGAAAATTGGTTTCACAACTACTTGGTTGTGTTGACCATGCTTATCACCACTATTAACGTTGCCTTATTTTCTGTATTTTTCCCTTGAATAGCTACCTTCTTTCATTTTAATTTCTCAATTCCTTTTGTCTCCTTTATTTACGTCTCAGACAGAATTTTGATTGGTCTGTCTCCTACATTTACATTTTCAAAGGAATCTTTTCTTTCCTCCTGTTCTCATGGCTTTGGTTTGCTTGTTTCATTTTACTTTTGCTGTGTTTATTCTGGCATCCTCCAGTTCTCCCTTACTCTTTTACTGGCAGTCTGTACGTGCTTCCCTTTCGTCTGCTCATCAGCAGCCTTTTATGTCCCCATTCTTTTTTGGTCTCAGAGGTATTTCCTATGAATGGGGTCACTGACCACAAATACTAGTCTCTCTTTACGTGTGTGTATTACGCTGCCACAAGGCGTAAGGGTTTGCTTTTTCCTTGTCATTCCCTGTGTGCACATTGTCCTTGAGTACTGTCCATGGGGAAGAGGATTTCTCCATCAAACCACAGCTGACATTTTCCATGTGCTCTGGTGCCCACCCTGCTTGTTCACTGAGTAGAGTTCACTCAGGCTCCTCAACAACTGCAAGGCAGGTGATGTGGGGACAATCGCTTGAATTTTGTAGAGAAGCACTGGCCCTGAGAGACTTGGGGTGACCCCCTGTGCCTTCCTCCTGCATTACTGTTTCCTCTTCTGCTTTTTCTCACTCCTGATTGTAAACCCTTGGATTCTCAACATAGCGGAAAGGGTTAGAGCGTGTTGGATCACCATCTGTGGGAAACTTCTTATAGCCTGTTGGGGCTTCCCTTCTGTGAGGTCCAAAGCCCTTTTCTTAAGTGGAAATAGCCTTGTGTTTTGCCAGATCCTCCCACCCTCTCTGCAGGTCAAATAATGGATTTAGTAGAAATATGGAAAAGTTTAGTCCGTCTGTGTGCCAAAATTGCCACTAGGAAGGCAGCAGTGTAAACAGTGTGTGACTAATCCTTTCTTCTAAGGAAAGCAGTTTTAGGCGATTGTTTCCCCTCTGCTTACAAAGATAGAGGTATCCACAGATTTGAGTCTTCATGTGGCCAGCTGTACCCCAGCCTCTGGCCCGTTTCTCATGTTTTCTGTGTGTCACCAGCATCTCCCCATCACATATCTCACCTATGCAGTCACATGTCTACTCCTGGCACTCCCAACACTGCACTGTTGGTGTTGCCAGAGACCTACTACCCAGCCCAGTTCGTATCTCCCTGCTCTTCTGCAGCAGTTTGTAGGTGATCCTCTTCCCCTTCTTCCTAGAAACTTTCATCCACTTACTTCTGGACTGACATTCTTGTTTTTCTCCTGTATTCTCTTCATGCCCCCATCATTAAGTGTGAATATCCTCCAAGGCTGTGTGGTTCCATGTTTGCTTTTTTTTTTCCTGAAACATTTTTGCCCTAAAGAGGTTGGTCCCTCTTGGGAATGTTACCATTCCTAAACTCAGGCTTTCCCTGACTGTGCCCTAGAGATCTGGCCCACATTTCTGTCTCTAAATTAATGTCATCCTCTTCCTCAGAATGGCCCTTTCTTCTGACTGCCATGACTTGTCACACCTCTTTGTACTAACTTTTCCCTCTGGCATTGAACCAAAAATATTCTTCCAGTCCACCAGGCTCGAGACCTCCCAGTATTGCAGGACTCCTTTCTCTTTTGTCCCCTCACTCGTTTAATCCTCAAGTCCTGTTAGTTCTTCTGATAGTTACTTCCATGCAGCTGCTTCTTGATTTAAATGTTGTCACTTTAGATGTTGTCTAAAAGCTTCTTGCTGTAGTAGGTGAAGATTTAACATACTTACTTTACCCCTTGTCCCCAGCCTTCCTCCCAAAGTCATCGTAGGCATACCTCAGGGACATGGAGGATTTGGTTCCAGACCGCTGCAATAAAGTGAATGTCATAATAGGGTCACACAAATTTTTTTGTTTTCTAATGCATATAAAAGTTCTTTTGACACTAAACTTTAGTCTGTTATGTGTATAATAGCATTATGTCTAAAAAAAATCCATATACCTTAATTAAAAAATAATTTATTGCTAAAAATGCTAATGATGAATTGAGCCTTCAATGAGTTATCCTCTTTTTGTTGGTGGAGGGTCTTTCCTCATTGTTTTGATGGCTGCTGGTTGATCAGGGTGGTGGTTGCTGAAGGTTGGGGTGGCTGTTTCTTAAAATAAGACAACAATGAAGTTTGCAACATCAACTAACTCTTCCTTTTGTGAAGGATTTCTTTGTGGTATGCAATACTGTTTGATAGTGTTTGACCCACAGTATAACTTCTTTTCAAAATTGGAGTCAGTCCTCTAAAACCTTGCTGCTATTTTATCAACTAAGTTCATGGAATATTCTAAATCCTTTGTTGTCATTTCACAATGTTCAGAGCATCTTCACCGGAAGTAGATTCCATCTCAAGAAACCACTTTCTTTGCTCATCCATAAGAAGTAACCCTTCATCTGTTCAGGTTTGACCATGAGATTACAACAATTCAGTTACATCTTTAGGCTCTAATTCTATAATAATTCTAGTTCTCTTGCTATTTCTATCACAAGTGTAGTTACTTCCTCTACTGGAGTCTTGAGTCCCTCAAAGTCATCCATGAGGACTGGAATCAACTTCTTCCAAACTCCTGTTAATATTTGGACCTCCTCCCATGAATCACCAGTGTTCTTAATGGCATCTACGATGGTGAATCCTTCCCACAAGATTTTCGATTTGCTTTGCCCGGATTCATCAGAGGAATCACTATCTATGACAGCTATAGCCTTACAAAATGTATTTCTTAAATATTAATGATAATACTTAAAAGTCAACATTACTCGTTGATCTATGGGCTGCAGAATGGATGTTGTGTTAGTAGGCATGAAAACAACATTAATCTCTTTGTACATCTCCGTCAGAGTTCTTGAGTGACCACCAGGTGCATTGTCAGTGAGCAGTAATATTTCCTGTATTTTTTTCTGAGCAGTGGGTTGTAACAGTGGGCTTAAACTATCCAGTAACCCTTGCTGTAAACAGATACACTGTCATCCGGGCTTTGTTTTTCCATTTCTAGAGCACAGGTGAGTAGATTTAGCATAATTCTTAAGGGCCCTAGGATTTTTGGAATGGTAAATGAACATTGGCTTCAACTTAAAGTCACCAGCTTCATTAGCCCTAACAAAAGAATCAGCCAGATACTGACTTCTTTTCTTTAGCTATGTAAGACTTAGCTGGCATCTTCTTTCAATATGGGGCTGTTTTGTCTACGTGGAAAATCTGTTGGTTATTGTAGCCACCTTCATCACGGGTCTTAGCTAGATCTTTTGGATGACTTGCTGCAGCTTCTCCCTCAGCACTTGCTGCTTCATTTTGCACTTTTACGTTATAGAGATGACGTCTTTCCTTAAACATCATGAACCAACCTCTGCTAGCTTCAAACATTTCTTGTGTACCTTCTTCACCTCTCTCAGCCTTCATAGAATTGAAGAGAGTTAGGGCCTTGCTCTGGCTTAGGCGTTGGCTTAAGAGAATGTTGTGGCTGGTTTGATCTTCTGTCCAGACCGCTCAGACTTTCTGCATGTCAGCAGTAAGGCTCTTTCACTTTCTTATCATTCGTGTGTTCCCTGGAGTAGCATTTTTCATTTCCTTCAAGAACTTTTCCTTTGCATTCCCAACTTGGCTAAATGTTTGGTGCAAAAGGTCTAGCTTTTGGCCTGTCTTGGCTCTTGACATGCCTTCCTTACTAAGCTTAATTATTTTTAGCTTTCGATTTAAAGTGAGAGCTGTGTGACTCTTCCTTCACTTGAACACTTAGAGACCATTATGGGGTTATTATTTGGCCTAATTTTAATATTGTTGTATCTCAGGGAAGGCCTGAGGCCTGAGGAGAGGGAGAGAGGCAAGAAACGGCAGGTCAGTGGAGCGGTCAGAACACACCCAGCATTTATTGTTTAAGTTTGCTGTCCTACATGGATGTGGTTCGTGGTGTCCCAAAACCATTACAGTAGTAACAGTAAAGATCACTGAGCCCAGATCAGCATAACAGAAATAATAATAATGAGAAAGTTTGAAGTATTATGGTAATTATCAAAATATGACACACACACAAAGTGAGCATATGCTGTTGGAAGATGGTGCTGATAGACTTGCTTGATGCCAGGTCGCCACAAACCTTCAATTTGTAAAAAATGCAATATCTGTGAAATGTAATAAAGTGCAATAAAACAAGGCATACCTGTATTTTTTTTTTTTTTTCTTTTTAAGAGGCAGGGTCTTACTCTGTTGCCTAGGCCAGAGTGCAGTGGTACGATCATAGCTCAATGTAACATTGAACTCCTGGGCTTAAGCAATCCTCCTGCCTCAGCCTCCTGAGTAGCGGGGACTACAGGTGTGAGCCACTGTGCCTGACTACTTTTTAAATTTGTTGCCCAGACTGGTCTTAAACTCCTGGCCTCAATTGATCTTCCCACCTCATTCTTTCAGAGTGTTGGGATTACAGGCGTGAGCCATTGCGCCCTGTGTACTTGTAATTTTTTTTTTGTACCTGTATTTTGTACTCATTGTTTTTCTGTCTCTACAAACTCAAACAGCACATTTAAACCTTGATTTTCTTCTTCTGTCAATTTTATGTGATGAGATCATGAATGTTCTCTCATGACCCTTCATTTGGTAAGATGAGGGCACTGGCCCTCCTAGTCTTTCCCCCACTTCTTCTCTTCCTCTTACAGAATTTTCGAGCCTCTTTCAGCCAATTCTGTACATTTATATCACCAGAGTTGCCAGCACGGGTTGCTTCTAACAGTCACATCATTGGCACTATGTTGTCTATGTATGAACCACTCAGTGCAAAGCCAGATAGGGTGCTTGGGTTTCTTCCCTCTATATATGTTCATTGCCAGCATCCTTGTGCTTCTTGAAGGAGCATATTTCTAGCATCTCATTTGAATGGATTCTCTCTTTTTCTGTATTCATTGCATTTTTCACCATATGGTCAAGTGTTTTCAAAAATCTCAGTCATATTTTCCATTCTGATGATTCCCCTTTCTTCCTCCTTCCCTTCCCAAATCATTCTCCTGCAGCTCCCTGCCTTCCTGGTTGCCCAGCAAGCTTCCTTTTACAGGAAACATATGGGAAACCAGCCTTTATGCTGGGGGAACTCGAAATGCCAGAACAAGGGAACTTTACTCTGGTAGAGTAAGTTTTGTGGTTCGTCCCAGATAATTACATTCTTTTGGAGAAGAATACCGATTTTATTCTCTGAAGGGTGATAAAAATTTGACTTCTGGATGGTCTGTTTGCTTGAGTTGGGAAGAACAATTGTCTTCATATGTTGACTTTCACTTGAGACACCAGTGTTAAGCCCTACATCTCCTCATGACCCTTTGTGTCACTTGGTTTAAGTGCTCAGAACCTTTCTGTGGCATCCTGACAAGGCTGCTTTGTCTGCGTCTGTCCTCTGACAGAGTGAGATTCTGACCCGTGTCCTTAAGCTACGAGTTGCAACTTCATTAGAGAATCCTGAAGTCATGAAATAAATATGGTGGTTCAAGACTGTATTATTATAAAAGAATCGATCAGCAGAGAAAATATCAGGGTGTCCTGCACATAGTAAGGTACACACTGTTTTATAAAATTTATGTTAGTTATATAAAACCCCAGACATATATGTAGCTATGTACTGGATCTCCATATAAAATATACTTCTTACTGTGGGTTGAGGTAAAAGAAATTAGAATATTTTTTTGGGCCATCGTTTTCTCCACCCTGTTAAGACAGTCAGTGTTTCTCGGTGTACTTTGAATTTCTTAGAAATTTATTGAAATGTCTCATGTGTTTATTAATGGGTGATACGAAGCATATTTAGTAACCTGCATGGCACAGGTACTGACCAAGCAGAAGGAGCAGAGACCCCGAGGTCTCCAGCTCTGCCGTATGTTAACTCCTTGTTTACAGGATTGAGAGGACATCTTGGGGGGCCCGGTGGAAAGGGCGGTCCCCCAGTGGAGGAGGCTACGTAGGGGCTCGGGGCAGCTCTTCACCAGTACAGAGTCTTCAAATATTTTAAACTGCTAGTGTGGCTGTACTGTTGTGTAACCGCCAAATATCAACTCTGGTGTTGTATCTTTTATTTCTTACCTATAATTTTAAGGGCATCTTTGGAAGAAGGGGAGATAAATAGGTGTCCCCCAAACCATTTTGAACCAGAAGCCCTACAGTTTTTATTTTTAATCTAATTTTATCTTAAGTTTAGTTCCTCCCCTTTTAAAAAAAATAGTGACATTGCTATAACTAATCTCATATTCACTAGTGATAGTTAAGCCTTTTTTTTCTGGGAGAGGAGGAAGCGGGGAGGAAATCCCAACTTAGTTAAAGGGAGAGAGATTTTTCCTGAAATACTAGGAGTAAAAGAGAAGGAAAGGAAAAAGAGCTAAAGAGGATGCGTATTTGTAAGGCTGAGAGGTGGTCCAAAGTGGAAATAATTGTGAATGATGAAATTAGGGAGAATGGTAGGTACCACCTATGAAGGGGCAGGTTAGGAAGAGAGAGGAGAATGGTGATTCCACTTAGTAAGTGTTGGTGGCATGAGTGATGGGGCAGTTTCCTCTGCTTGCCCCAGCTGGTGCCAGCCACGGCTTTGCTTCTGTCTCTGGGGCTGTGAGGCAGAGCGGCAGCAACCTGACTGCAGATACCTGCCACAAGAGAAGGGGGGGAAGGTGGAGGAATGGGGGAGACCTGTGTGTAGCTCCATATTTGCAATGTGTTTGTAACCTGGGGAGTATTTATATAGTAGTGGGACCCAAGTACTAATTTCCTTAGTGGCTGAGGGTCATTACTCAAGTTCTAGACTTGGTGCCATGTGGTCTTACGTGTTTGTTTATTACCTTGCTGTTCTGTTTAGGGGAAAGGGGCCTGTGCATACATATGGTTCAGCTCATTTCTGGCTGTCCCTGCTTCCTCAATTTAGAGGGGAGAGAAGGGAGGACCTCGGTTGGAAGGCAGACCCAGCATTTTCACCTTCCTGGCAGTGATCAGGGCAGGAATTAGTTGTAGCAGCCCAAGGTCTCCTGGAATGCTAGGTTTTCTTTTCTCTTTTCTTTTTTTGGGACAGAGTCTCACTCTGTTGCCTGGGCTGGAGTGCCGTGGTGTCACCCTAGCTCATAGCGTAGGTTTTCTTTTTCTGAACAGGAGCTAGTCTATATATCTCTCAGTGGGTCACAGCAACATAGTGACAGGGTGACAGCGTGCCTGGAGAGCAAGTGGCTTCTGAGGTGAGTAGGAGGGCTTCTCCTTTCCACAAGGCTGACAGCAGAGAATTGTGGTCCTTATCGGTCACCACCAGATGTGTCCAGCTGTTTCACTTTCTACTCTGACCCAACCAAAACATATTTAAAGTTTAAAACAACACTTACATCATCAAAATAAAAGTGTTTACAATGTTAAGCCTTAGGCTTTTAGTAATTTAGTCATCAGTCTGGTGACAAAGGGAGTGCCCTTGCGTGGTATTGCGTCTGGGAAAATCCAGGCCCAAGATGAATTTTCCAGGCTTTCTTGAGACTACAGGGTTTAATGTGATAGGTCTAGATGGCCGACTGGTTAAGAGGGAAACACCCTAATCCCAGCCTCTTCGGTTCCTTTCTCTCTCATGAATGCCTTGTCCCACAGAACAGGTCATTCATCAGCCCCAGCTAGAATGAATTCAATGGAGTGAGTCTATTCAAGATTCTTTTACTGCTTTTGGTGAGACATTGTATGGTGGCTTGACAGTTTACTTTTTGCACTGACCTGCCATGGTGTCATTTCTTCCCCTTGTCCCTTGTTCAGTTAGTCCCTCCCTTAGGGTTAGTCTTTTGGGTCAGATTACACTAAACAACAGGTTTCCTTGCAAAGGTTTCGTTTGCTGCTAAAATGCACCGTTCTAACCATTTCAGTAGCAATTTTGCGTATTCTGGAATTAGTTGGTATATCTTCTTTATATTTTTCATTACTTATTAGTCTTAGCTAATGATTTCATTTCTCTCCCTCAGGGAATAATTGAATCTGGGCAAAGGCTTGTTATTTTAAAGTATGCATTACATGCACTTGGAAGAGCTCTGTCACAGAAAATAAAGGGTTGGGCCAGGAGTGTGAAAACATGGTAATCGTGTTCAGAAGTCCCCAGAGGTCTTGACTTGCGTGATTGAAAAGATAATGAGATTATGATTAGTTACTGTTCTTGTTATTCTTAGGAACTAGTAATTATAAACCATTTAACTCTAATAGTACAATTTATATCATTATGAGATACAGCATAAAAAATTAAGTGTTTCCCTAAGACATCACCATACTTTATATTTCAAAAGGAAATTAAACTTATTTTATTATTTTTTTTTAAGTTTTTGTGTGTTCAGATTTTTATGAGCATCTTTTTTTCCTCAGCCCTGTGTGGCAGAGATTCCATTCTACAGATTAGGAAACTGTTGAGCAACTAACCTTCCCGTGCTAGGCAGAGTTAGAAGGTGCCACTGTACCATAGAGACTCTAATTGTTTATGGTTGATTTTGCTTAACTCATCCAGCTGGGCATTTCTTGCATAATCCCTTTCCCATACTCTCTTCCCCATTTCCCCCTTCCCATTTTCGATGCTGCTCACTTATTTATATATGTACCTGTTCGTATATATATATCTTTGTCTTTTTCTTTTTCTTTTTTTTTTTTTTTTGAGACAGAGTCTCACTTTGTTGCCCGGGCTAGAGTGAGTGCCGTGGCGTCAGCCTAGCTCACAGCAACCTCAAACTCCTGGGCTTAAGCGATCCTACTGCCTCAGCCTCCCGAGTAGCTGGGACTACAGGCATGCGCCACCACGCCCGGTTAATTTTTTCTATATATATTTTTAGTTGTCCAGATAATTTCTTTCTATTTTTAGTAGAGACGGGGTCTCGCTCTTGCTCAGGCTGGTCTGGAACTCCTGAGCTCAAACAATCCGCCCGCCTCGGCCTCCCAAGTGCTAGGATTACAGGCGTGAGCCACCACGCCCGGCCTGTCTTTTTCTTAAATATAAATGCTATGTATTTTGCATGAGGGCTTATGGTCGCTGTGCTATGAATCCTCTGATAAAATCCACATGTGATGATCTATTTATTATTATGCTTCTTGACTGGATGGACAGAGTTCCTTTCATGTTGGAGATTTCCAAGGATAAGTTGTTAGTTCCTTCCTTACACACCGCAAATGGTCAGCTACGGTATTTGAAGGGAAGCATGAGCTTTGCGTATAATTTATGCTCCTTTCTAAATTTAACTAATTTCTTGTTCTTTCCTTCTGAGTTGACTTTTAATAGGCCATTATTTATTTCCTTGTCTTTATTTTGTTTCTTCCCAGAGTGACACCCCTTTCCTCGCAGAACGTGAGGATTCATCGTGGCCAGACCCAAGAATACGTGCTCCAGCCCAAGTACTTTCCAGCCCAGAAGGTGGTTTCGGGAGAGCAGTCCACTGATGGTTCCTTCCCTTTAAGATACGGGCAGGATCAAGTCGCAGCACCTTTTCAGCGTGAGTATAGTCCAGTCAATCATTTTCCTAAGTTACAATATCATAGTTTGGAAACACTTTGTTCAGTTTAGATGGCTTTCATGTGTCACAGTAGATAAAATTCAAGAGTCATTAAAAAACCCACAGCGGTTCCTAAAACAACCAGACAGCAGATGTTTAGCATGGTTTCCTTATTCTGAGGAAAGGCAGTATTCCTGGATTTTGGAAATGAATCTGAAATGACCAGCCTGCAGTTCTGTTTCTGCAAGATGGCTCCATTTCTAAGATATATTTCCTCTAATTTTAGGCACAGTCGTATGTCTGACATGTTTACATTGATAAAATATTTTCTTAGTAAGCCGGCCAGGATTCATTCCTTGTGAAATGTCTGAAATGTCCCGCGTGACTCTCTGAGGTTCACCTACCGTGGATATTTTTATGTTACAAGGTCCACCTACTTTTTAGTGTATCGAGCAGCTGGCGTGGCAGCTTTGACTCTGAAGCTGTAAAGCACTATTGTATCAGTGGCAAGCTTGGTTAGTATCTCGCTATGTGGGAAGCTCAAGGACAAGCCCTGGCTCAGAGGGCGGGGAATGTGATGATTTGTGGTTTAGGTATTACAGAGTGTCTGCTGGCAGCATCTGGAGAAAACGTTCTGGAGTGAGGCGCAGACCATCCAGAGGCGAGAGCTGGACGCACACTCTCGTTCCAGCGGCTTCCTGCCCTGTCGCATGTTGACTGATTGCCTGCTCCATAAGCAGTGAAAGAGAGTGACAGTTGTGATGTGGGAAAGGACTGTCTTTCACCACCAAGAATAGGACGAAGGGCTGAGGGAGACTTTTTACTACTGTTTGACACTTGGAGTCTATATCTGTTGTGTGTTGGATTCCCTAGGTCCACTCCCACCTCCCGGTTTCTGTACTGAACCTAAAGTGATTTATTCTTCCCTCATAATTGGTCATTTGACAAAACGAGTATCAGATACAGGCTTGTACATGCACTTTTCATCTTTTGAGAGTTCTGCACAGTGACTGGTGGCTGGACCCCAGAGCAATAGTTTGGTGTGGTTTTTTGGGAGGATGAGGAAAGCATGCCCTTAGGGAAGAATATAGAAATCATTTAGATCATCTCCTTGCCTTCAGGCAAGATCACTTCCAAGTCATCTGCAGAAGAATAGATGTACTTATCTTATTTTTTAAAGATCCTTTGATTTCCTTACTTAATAGCTTGTTTCTCTTATGTGACTATCCCTTGAGTGTATAATAATTTTCTAATCTTAATTTTTTTTTTTTAAAAGATACTTCTTATTTCCTTTGGGGTTTCATTTAGATGATATTTTTTTAGAAGCTCTCCAAAATTAGAGTGTGATGGCAAGAGAGTTTTTGAAAGTTTATGACCATACTGATGAAGAAGAGAATTCTGAATTATGTGGAGGTGTCAGAAAAAGAATTGAGAATTGTTGGTATTAAGACTAGAGACTAGACTGCTTCAGTTTGTTATTGATGATTTGTTATTGGAATGAAAATTCCTACTGTGTATGTGTATGTATTTTAAACTCTGAGAACTTGGTCGAGCTATTAAATGTGTCGTGGAAGATGAAATCATATTTTAGAATTATAATTATCTGTACTGTTCATAACTTCCCCACTCATCTGTTTAAATGTATTTTCTACATAGTGGGGATCTAGCAAAGGAATGTAGACTAACACGGTATCACAATGATGGAGTTCTCAGCTCAAAGCCCCCAAAACATGGCTCTTGTTCAAAACGAGGCCCAGAAATTAACTGAGAGCAGCATGTAGGAAGGACAGGAAGGGAAATGTGACTATTTTTGCTGAGGCCAGAGCTTTACCGAGAGCTGGAGGGCTAATTGGAAAGTTTTAAAAAGAGGTAGTTTGACAGGACCATGAAGGATACTGAAATAGCAAAACTAAGGAAGAACCACAATGGGAAGACTAAAACTGGAAAGGAGGTGCGGATAGTAGGAAGGACCTAAAAGTATTCCGTCTCCATACACTCCCACTCGAAGATGGGGCTCCAGGGAAACCTTACGTGGAACAGAAAGGAAGGAAAAATGAATAAGGAAAGTCTAAGGAACAGTAAAAGCTTTTAGTATCTTTATTTTCACCTTTACAGAAGAGATCAAATGCAAACAGATTAAATTCTCATTGTGCTGAAGGATTTGAAGATCAAACAGAAGCTGATAATTCTGACTCTTAAATAGAAGATACTAAGATTAGTTGCGCATGATGTATCTTTGGGTGAAGTTGACGGATTCATTGGTGTGTGCCCTAGCAGTCCACTGCTGTTACTTTTAAGAGGCTACTAGGACTAGAGAGAACATTTAGGTTGGCAGGAACAAGTGTCATTTTCCCCCTTTAAAGGAGATAAAATAAAAAGATGGTTTACAGTAATTAATTACCAGTTGGTAGGCTTACTATTGTTGTCCTGCAAGCAGCAATGATAATGTATACCTAAGCTCTAAGCATTGTGTAACTTAGTAGCTCATCATAGGAGGAGACAGCAGTCTGCAAGCCAGGGGAATAAAGATTTGCTATTGACACCTGGTGAGAGAAGAGAGCATTGGTCAGAATAAGCAGGAAAGGGAATGAAGCAGGAAAGGTGATGAATAGGGTAATGTGCCAAGTGTAGCAGTCTCCAGATAAAACAAATTAGAAGGAAACAAACCATCATGTTGCTAGTGAGGTGCTCTCTTTTGTGAGAAATGCATACTTTATTGGAATTCCCAGAGTTTTGGTGTCATAACTGGACATCCCTATCCAATGCACACCTAGTACTGTTCCTGTTTTGTTTCTGTGTATTTACCTGCCTTCAGAGTCAGTTTCTAGGTAACTCGCCATCCTGGGTTGGTTCTCCAGTCACTGCTAAAGGATCAGCTATAGTGATAAATTAATACCTTGGTGCTCTGCTCTATGCATTAGTCTTTAAAGAATTTAGTTTGAATGAGTATCACCTAGAGCAGAGGTCAGTACATTTTTCTTAAAGGTCCTGATAGTAAATATTTCAGGCTTTGTGAGCCACTGGGTAAATTGAGGATGTTATATAGATACTTATATAGCTATTTAAAATGCAACCACTTAAAAATGTGAAAATCAATCTTATCTTGCAGGTTGTAAAAAATTGGGTGGCTGCCTGGGTTTGACTAATGGGCTATAGTCTGTCACCTCCTCATCTGCAGACTCATAGTCTCTCACTCTACTGAAAACTTCTAGATTTTGGACCTGATCGATTGGTGCCTGGAACATGCTGCCCAAGGGACCATGCCTGTAACCACTGCCCTTCATTGTCAGGGTCCTGCCAACTCACCCTCCACACCATGGTACTTCTCAGCTGTAACTCCACTTAGTTTGAAGGCAGCCAGAAAAGCATGAACTATCCAAAAACTACTGTGCCAGATAAGTCTAGTTACTTTTAACGTTAGAGTGGCAGGCCATGTAGCAATTGGGAAAGTGATGGATGTTACTCCTGGTTGTTTATAGAAAACCTTTTAATATTGGTGGAAATGACATTTTATTGGATGAACCAGTACTGGCCACATCACTGCACAGTATCACATTAAGATACTACTTGAGTTCCTCAAAAAAGTTAAATATGGAGTTACTGTAGGGCTTAACAATCCCATACTTACATATATACCCAGAAGAACTGAAAACTTATGTTCACACAAAAACTTGTACACAAATGTTCATGGCAGCATTATTCCTAACAGCCGAGAGAGTGGGAACAGCCCAAATGTCCATCCAACTGGTGAGTGGATTAAAAAAATGAGATATATCCAAACAATGGAATATTACTCAGCTTTAAAAAGGAATAAGATACCAATACATGCTACAGTTTGGGGGCCCTTGAAAACATCCTGAGTAAAAGAATCCAGACAACATACTATATGATTCCATTTGTATAGAACATCCAGAATAGGCAAATCCATAGAGAAAGTAGATTAGTGGTTGCCGGGGACTGGGGAGAGGGGAAATCGGGAGTGGCTATTTATAGTAAGGGGTTTCTTTTGGGGTGATGAAAGTATTTTGGAATTAGATGGTCATGGTGGTTGTACAACCTTGTGAGTATACTAAAAACCATTGAGTTCTGTACACTTAAGGGTGAATTCTATGGTATGTATATTATTTCTCAATTAACAATCACAAAAATATGTATAAAAAATTATTACTGAATAGGTAGTTATAGATGACTCAGTATCAGCTCCAAGGAATGGAGCTCATTAGCTCTCAGAAGTCCCGAGCATGGTGTGTGGTGGAAGGTAACTTCCTTAGTGACTTGTAGGAAAAAATTCAGCATGTAAAACAAAATTCTATTGTGCATAGTTTAGTAGTATTTTTAACTCAGAGGAAGAAAAACTGAAATGACATACATTTGAAAAAGATCATCTTTTAAAAATGGTCAGTCGAGATTAGAACAGCACATGCTTAGGAGCAAACCCAAGTAACACACATGCGGAGATTAGTTTGGCACAACCCACCAGAAAAAGACCTTGAGGGTAGTAAGTGTCCACATCATACTATCTACTGTTGCAGTAAAAATATTATGGGATGCTTGATAATACTAAAACCAGAAAATAATATTTCTGTTATAGTCTATGGCATAAGGACAGTTTTATCATCAGGGTTATAAGACACTGGGGAACTTACTAAGAGCATAGAGTTACTTTTAAAGAGATCTTTAGGATGAGCAGCAGTAATATCCATGGAACTGAAATGGTTCCCTAGACAACTGGTTTCCAGACTGCACAAAGAGGAGTCCTAGAACTGAAAGATTAGGGAATCTCCAATTTAAACATTTGCTTGTTTTGCCCTCTTTTTTACTATATCATTTTAATATTTGAAATGATTTAGAAATTTGAACTTCTCCACATTGAATTTCTTATTGCTAATTCCAGTTGCTTTCCTATCAAGATGGGCTTAGATTTCAAATACGTTACTTATTTCTCAAAGTCTTCTAAAATTTTAGTTTTTTAAATTCAACAAAGCAGAAATTTTAAATTGTAGGAAAGGCAGATGTTATGTTTTATATACTAACTTCCTGAAGGTCTTTTAAACAGGTACAACTCAGGCTTGTTAAAAAATTGCCAGTGTATTTTCTGATGCATAAGATTGGGGGGCACAGGGGGGAAGAAATGACTGGCATTTGCAAACACAAAGTACTGTTAGATTGCAAAAAAAATAAAATGAGGACCCCTACTTTTTACTTAAAGTGTTAAATCTAACCCTTTTTGTTTAAATGAGCAGCCATAGAGGTGAAAAAGCACACACATGGCCCCCAGTAGGCCACTTCCGACAGAAGAAAATGTAATTCCTGCCTGCGCTGGCGCTATGGGAGAATCTTAGCCCCGAATTCTGGTCTGTGCTGATCTCTCCCAGTCTTTGCAACAGGCCACTCAGCTCAGCTCCTACCCAGTTGTCAATCATGGGCTGACTGAAATCTCTCACCTCTCCTGAGCTCTGGTCTGAGAGGGATGCAAAGAATCTGTTGTTCTTGGCAGCCTTGTTGCCTGAGCCCCTGCATTCCAGTTCTGGCCTGACACATTCCATCGTCCCAGACTAAGAAGAGTGTGGACTCTCTGGGCACGCAAGGCTGTTTCTTAACACTTTTAATGACACTCCAGTTGAATGTGTTGCTGGTAGCATTAGCCTTCAGGCTTGTGTTCAGACTGACACCAAGAAGTATGACAAGGCATGAAAGCATCTCCAAGTTTGATGACAAATGGTTATGTTTCCCTTTGAAAACCGTCTGTGGTTGAAGTCTGGTACGGCAAAGAGGTTACCAGTAAAATTGTCTGGGTCTTTTCGGTTGTCCTGAGTGAGAGAGCAGAGTAGTTCTGCAGAAGGTTAGAGAAGACATCCAAGATATTTGCTTTGGCAAAACAAATCTGAACATTAGAATAGCCAGTATTTGACCTGGACAAGTCTGCTTGTGCCAGCCACTTCAAGGAAGTAGGCAAGAACATTGATGAAAGGCTCTGGATGCCTAATGCCAGTTACTGAACGTTCACAGGGGAAGATGTCTATGGCTTAGTTGAGAGCACCTGTGATGGATAAATGCTTGGCTCCAAGTTCATCCTTTACTTATTGGCCCTTTGCAGAAGAGAGAAGAATCCCTGGAATGGTGACTGGATAAAGACAAACATAGGTATGATAAGTATAGTCAAGGAGAACTGGAGGCAGATTCTTATGCATGGAATGAATTGCAATATGGAGATCTTCAGCATTAGAGGATGCTAGTGAAGAAGAGTCTGTTCCTAGCCTCAATTTGGATGTAGAAGTTGAGGATATGGGTGGTATTACACATCATGCCATGAGAGAAAAGAAGCAGCAGGAGGAAAAATCTAGTGTGTTGGCAACTCCACT
Source organism: Varecia variegata (assembly GCA_028533085.1). Lineage (NCBI taxonomy): Eukaryota > Metazoa > Chordata > Mammalia > Primates > Lemuridae > Varecia > Varecia variegata. The sequence continues at coordinate 22,179,104 of CM052437.1, forward strand.
TCTCTGAGATACTCGCACTGATGGTTACTGGCAGGTTGACTGGGAGAATCAACCTTTAGGGCAGAGCTGTGCAGATGGACCAAGAGATACATTTCTGCAGCACTGAAAGCTTTCCCTGTGTGGAGACTGCTTTAACTTGTGTGCACAGAAACATGTCTTTGGGATTGGCCCCACACCAACTCAGTGGGTACTAAATGGCAGTGGAAGTTGGACCAGCCAGAAGTGACCTTACAACATGATGAAAACAAACTAAAAATGCTTAAGCATTTAAGAGGAAAACTAGGTGTGGAAGCAGACTGCTTTAAGGAAGGAATGATGGTAAAGCTTTTTCTCTTGTGAAATCAAGAAGTTCCTGAAGCTACTGGGGCACCCATATGCAGTTCTGTGTGGGAATCAGGAAACTTGAGCCAGTTTCTCAGCAGTATGGTGGGGTGGATGTTAGCACTAAAGATGGCTAGAGGAAAATCACCTCGTTGTTGGTGATTTCTGGCAATTCCTTGGTTTGAGAGTCTAGACAGTAGAACAACATTACACTGTGTACAGACTGATGCCTGAGAAAGCATTCTGGTCAATGTGGATGGACAAGGTTCTGCTGAGCTGGTATCCTTGGCAGTGCAGATTTTGTTGAAGGACAGGTTATATAACCTATTGCAAAGAAAGTTGCATGAGCAGTCTTGCCATGGATGGTGTGTTAGGGAGGGGGCTGGGTGGGGATAGGGGAGGATGGTATGTTTTATCTGAGAGTTATTTGATAACATCCCAGTTCAG
>CM052437.1:22186002-22204212 GCA_028533085.1 Varecia variegata
AGTGCAACCTCTGTGGAAAGTAATATGGAGACACCTCAAAGAGCTAAAAGTAGAACTACCATTTGATCCAGGAATCCCATTACTGGGCATCTACTCAAAAGAACAAAAGACATTCTATAAAAAAGACATCTGCACTCGAATGTTTATAGCAGCACAATTCACAATTGCAAAGATGTGGAAACAACCCAAGTGCCCATCAATACATGAGTGGATTAATAAAATGTGGTATGTGTATACCATGAAGTTATACTCACTCACAAAAAACAATGGTGATCTAGCACCTCTTGTATTATCCTGGATAGAGCTGGAACCCATTCTACTAAGTGAAGTATCACAAGAATGGAAAAACAAGCACCACAGGTCCTCGCCATCAAATTGGTATTAACTAATCAACATTTATGTGTACATATAGTAGTAACATTCATTGGGTGTCAGGCAGGTGGGAAGGGGGAGGGAGGGGATGGGTATATACATACCTAATGGGTGCAGTGCGCACTGTCTGGGGGAGGGACACCCTTGAAGCTCTGACTCGGGTGGGGAAAAGGCAATATATGTAACCTAAACATTTGTACCCCCGTAATATACTCAAATAAAAAAATAAAAAAAATAGAACCTTTGCTTATATTTATAGAGAAGAGATTGGTTTTTAAAGAGGGAAAACACTGAAGAGAAAAAGGAAAGATTAAAACAATGCTGAATTCTCAAAGTGTGCTGTTTAAGATCCTACTGGGGGCAGTGGAGTCAGGCTGGCAGGGCAGAATTGATGGTGAGAAAAAGCATATTCTAGGTGAAAATCATAGTCTTTAAATCTCGAGTCAAGATAAAACAAAGATTAAACAAGTGAAATGGGAAATTAGACCTGACCCCCAAAATAAGTGGAAATTTGGGATGATATCTACCATCTTTATTGCTGGACCTTTGGTTTGTCCCTTGGCCAGTCTCCCTGAACTGTGAACCAAAATATATTTCTCTTTTTGAGTGAATTTTACAGCTTAGTAGCAGTTCCCGTAAGAGTTGTAGCATCTGGGTAGTGGTGTGTGAGGTTTTCTTGTTGTTCTTTGCCTAACAAAGGAAATGAATACTTAGTAAATCAAGAATATATTAAAAATTAAACACCCTACACAGATTTTATCTAGAGAGTTAGAAGACATTTTTATCATGTGTAAATAGGATTCTTGCATAATACGTTGTGAAATTTTGGTAGCAAATAATTTTTTTCTTTTGAAAAGTGCTTTAGAAATTGCTATTTCCTGTTGCTTATTCAGTTATTCTCTTTGGCATATTTAATTAAAAATTGTTTTACTATTTGAAAATATCATTGGCCATTTGTTTGTAATGATTTAGGGGGAAAAAGTGTTTTGTAATGGTTGTAGGGTTCCAAGCCATAGTAACTTTCCTTTGATCTGAGACTTTTATGATTAACATATTTCTCTCTGACAAATATATAAGAAATATCTTTTGAAGCTAAAGGTTTTATAGGAGTGTCCTTTTTTTAAACACTGCTGACAACTACCCCATAGGCAAATACTAATATTTATTTAGTTCCCTGTCAGTGAAGTTTATTCCATTGTTATTTTTTGAGCACAGTAAACATATGAAGTGTGCTTATAATAAATAGAGAAAGTAAGGAAAGGTGCCAGGGATGGGTAATGTGAGGAGGGTGTTGCAATTTTATGTCAGATAGGAAAGTTCTCCATGCTAGTATGATATTTAGGGCCTTGAAGGAGGTAAGGGAGGAGGCTGTTCATATCTGCGGAAAGTATGCAAGCAGAGGGAACAGCAAGTGCAAAGGCCTGAGACGGGTTGTGCTGGTGTGTGAGGAATAGCAGGGAAACCAGAATGGAGCGGGCTGGAGAGAGTTGTAGGAGATGAGATCTCAGAGGTCACAGGGACCGGTCTGTGGGGAGCCCCACAGGTCATTGTGAGGACCCCGGCTTGTCTTCTGATTGAGCTGGGAAGCCAGCAGAAGGGAGGAGGGCTGTGATCTGACTGCTGTACACTGGAAAGGATGCACTGAGTACTGTGTGCAGCATAAACTGTAGGACTTGGGTGGGAGAGGGCAGTCCAGCTAGGAGACTGATGGTGTATTGCACCAGGATGCTTGCCATGGAGGTGGTGAGAATCTGTCACCTTCTAGAAACAGAGCTACAGGATTTGCTCTTGTATTGATATCAGTTGATGAAAAAACAGAGTCAAGAATAGACCTGCTGTTTTCAGAAACAGAGAAAGACTTGACGAGCACAGGTTTGGATGTGGGTACAAGGAGAAATCAAAGCTTAATTTTGAATACATTTTGTTTGCAATGTCCGTTAGACATCTACCTAGCCAAGTCCTATAAGCAGCCGGATTATTGGAGATATATATATGTGTGTGTATGTACATATGCGTATGTGTGTATATATGTGTACATCTCCAGTACATGCATGCACACACATACATAAAATGTAGAGGTGATCGAGGCAGGAGTTATACATTTACTATCCAGAATCCTATAGGTGGTATTTAAAACCGTGGGATAGGACAAGACGATGTCATCTAGGAAGTCAGTGTAGAGAAGAGGAGACTACACATGCTGAGCTCTGGGGCTCTCTCTTGGGTAAGATCATGAGGACAGGAGGCCAGCGAGTTAGGAGAGAACCTCAAGAGAACAGGGTGAAGCCGAGTGGAGAGAGTGTGTTGTGAAGCAGAGTGCTCCACTGTGTCAAATGTGCTGAAAGTCTGAGTAAGAGAGCCAGAGAGCTTGTCATTGGATTTGGCAATGTGGAGGCCACTGGTGACCTTCATCAGGGAAGCTTTAGCAACGTGGTGGCAGCGAAAGCCTGATTGCAGCAGGTTCAAGGGAGAATGGGTAGGGCAGGTAGCAGAGACAGCCAGTATAGACAGCTCTTGGGGGAGCAGTTTTGCTGTAGGAAGAGCAGAGAAGTAGAGTACCGCAGCTATGGAATGCAATGGGGACAGTGGGATGGGGGTGTTCTGTAAAGAGGGGCCGGAGTCCAGCATGTCTGCTGGACATGTCTACTGGGAAGAGCAGAGGGGATCTGCTGCTTCAGGAGAGGCCTTTACCTTAGATGGGACCATGTCCTTCATCAGGAGGAAGGCGGGACAGCCACAGATACAGGGAAGTTGGTAGTAGGCGTGTGCCTTTTAGCTTCTATTTTCTCAGTGAAATAATAAGTAAGGCTACTCTGAGAGTGTGTGATTAGGTAACTGCTGTACATCTATCTGCTCGAGTGGATATTTTGGGGGCTGCTTTTTCAAATATGGTGTACATTTGAAACCTGTTTTTCTGATGAGCCGTCAGCATTTCCTTAGGAAATCCGGAGTGTGTCCAGAAATTTATTCTTGTATGAAATGATGTAATATCTCTTCTTTACCTCTCTGTAAGGCTGTCTCCTTAAATGTGTATAAATGGAAGGAAATGATATGTATTATACAGGAGAGAGGAGGAATAACTGGCATACAGTTTCCTCTAGTGAATATTAAGGGAGGACTGAAAGGGAGAGAAAGAGAAAGCTCAGATGTTCCTTCACTTAGATTTCTATCACCTGTGTAGCAGCTGTTCCACTCATTACCTCCTAATTTAGTTCCTCCTACCTGAAAAACTCAAGAGATGGAGCTGGAACGTACCTCCAGATTCTCACCTGAGGAGCTGCACACATCAGTACTAGTGATCTCATCTGAGTTTCCCTCTTGGAGGGTTTTCCAAGACTGGGGCAGCCTGGTGAAGTAATAGATTTGCTATTAATTTTTATTTACATAGCACCTTTCTCGAGGAACACAGAGCACTCTATGGGCAGTATGTTAATAGTCCAGGAGGAGTTCAGCAAGCCTGGGGAGCTGAACAATAAAGTCCTGTTGTTCTAAGCATTATTTAATGCTTTTATGATTTGTCCTTCAAAGAATTCTTGGCCTTCGGGCAGGCGATGGACTGCGATTAGCTCAGTTTCTCTCACACCCAGAAGAGAGTACATGTGACCTGTGTATTGACTCAGCCTGTAGGTCTCTTTAAACAGGGTGGTGGCTTTGAGCCACCGAGAGAGAGGTTGCTTCTTCCCAGAGGATATTGCCTGTGCCAGTTGGTCCCTGTTGTTTAGGTTGGACGAATGCTGATGTGCTGTCACAGCATTCTGGATGAATGCTGAGGAGACAGTATTTGCTCATGACATCTGATGTGAGTCTTGAACTTGTTACATTTATTTCTTTGGCTGTCTTTGCTTTTGGTCACATCCTCCTCTAATGACTGAAAGATGGCAACTGTGCTCTTTTCTAGACTGAAGCCCATTTGTCCAGAACAATTTTCCCATTTTTGTATTTTCCCCCCATCGTTAATGATTGTGAAGCAGAAATGAAAGCTTTTTATCTTGGGGGGAGGGGCGTCCACTTCACTTCCATCCCATTTGCCATTCACTCTGAATATCTGTGGTTTGTTTTAAACCATGTGCCAGTTGCCTGTTCTTGGAGGTATGAATTTGCACGGGGCCTGGCAGAAGCTGCAGACAGGATGTTGCCTCTTGAGTGCCTTGACTGACCGACAGGAGGCCCAATGGAGGTGCTACATGGCTCCAGGCAATCTGCACCTCTAGCCAAGACCTCTAAAACTCATGGTTTTAAAGCGCTTGCTTAAGATTTCTGGGGCTGATTTACCTACAGGGATCTAAAAATTACATTTTTTTTCTTCAGAGGGACCAAGCACAAAAGCTGTGCCAACGGTTTCCCTGTTAACTCCTGACTGGCCCAACTTTTGCTTCTCAGATTTGTAATTCTTGGTTAATTCCTAATGAGCCAGTAGGTGCTGCTCGCTGGGGGTGGTCTTCCACCGCTGGTTGGTCCTGAGCTTGTCTCCACATTGGTGAAGCAGGCAGGGCCTTAGACCAGAGTGACCTCCAGCATCCTGTGAGTCCTGGATCTCTGTGGGGTTCAACAGTCATCCTTGTTCCATGGACACCTTCAGGTCACTTCATCTATCCCACATTTGTTGGGTACCTACTCTATGCAAGGCACCAGGGGTCCCTCAGTATTAGCTTATTCAAGGCATTCAGGGAAGATGTCTCTGATATACCAAATGGCCTATGGAAGAGAGTTCGAGTCCTACCAAACTCTTGAAAGGTGAGTGGTGTTGTCTTCAGCTTATCACATGAGGAATTTGAAGCTCAGAGCAGAGAGTGGACCTTTGCTTTGTATATTTTAAAACATAAACTCTTTATACCCTAGATATGTGGGAATGACTTTTAAATAGCAGGGATGGGAGAATGTATTTTCTAACCCATTCAGTATTTATGGAGAAACTTATTAGAGATCTGAAGGGCAGTTTAACGTCAAAAGCAGTTGTGAGTTTTACCACCAATTTTGAGAAGATTGACATGGAAACCTAAAGCGAATAATAATGAAGAAACAAATGCATCCTGAAGAGATGAGAGGACCCGGGAATACAAGTGTCTGTTTTAGAATTAGATTACTGTGTAGCTGAATGCTTGTAAAACACATGCATTTTTATTTTTATATGAAATAAAATGTATCTTCTGCTTCCAAAAAGATGTGAACATTGTAAAAATCAGAATTAAGTCATATGAAACTGTCTCTGCCTTTTGAAAATCCAGACGATTCCAGGCCAAAAAAAAAATTCTTTTGGCAAAGAAATATAAGAAGTTTTTAAAAACAATAGGCTCTGAGAATCTCCAGTGCCTATAAAGTGACTACTGTAGCTGGGAGGTGAAATGCGAATGATGATTAAGTGCTTGCTTTCTTTGGATGTCTCAGTTTGCCTAAGTGAGCATAATTTAGGTGACTGTATGAGCATCTGCATGGCAGCTGCTGGCGCTGCAAGTTAATGCCAGAGAAGACAAAATAGTTGGCACACCGTTTCCAATTTCATCATTGTACCAGGAGCCAGAAAAAATGCAAGTTTATATTCTTTTGAAGTGGGAAGATGTTGTCTCTTTTTTTCTTGGGCTTCACACACTTGCACACAGGAAGTATCCTCAAGATATTTATAAGCATACTCTGACAATTTAGGGTATAAGCTGATTTGTTTGTGCTCCTGTAAAAAAACAAACCAAACTAGGTAGATTTTTGTCTGATTGTGGAGTCACCATTCCGTGTTATTTTTTTTTTTTTAATTTCTGAGGTAAACTCCTAGATAATTTTGGAATGTCATATAAGCATTTAAAGCAGTGACCAGCAAACTCTGATTCTTTAAAGTTTTATCGGAACACAGCCACACCTGTTCATTTACATATTGGTTTTGACAGGCTGCTTCTCAGCTACTGCAGCGAAATTGAATAGTTGCAGCAGAGTTCTTTCGGCCTGCAATCTTAAATTATTTACTATTTAGCCCTTTGCAGAAAAAAAGTTTGTCAGCCGCTGATATAAAACATCGATAGCTTCCTGTTGGGTGCCATTTTGCGAGGTGCCAGGAGGCCCGATTAGCCAGTAGGATATCTCCCCACCTCAGACAGCACGTCCCGATCCTCCAGTGTTAGGGTCACCTGCGAAGGAGAAACTTTCTTGGTAAAACATTTGAAAAGAATGGAGGGCTTCGTCCTCCTGAGGAATCATTTTTCTTCTGTTAAGTGAGAGGGCCAGCCCAGCTGATGACTTCAAGTCCTTCTAATTTTAGCTTTCTTTGATTTTGTGGCAGTTATCGTTGAGTATTTGAGGGGCTGTCATGTGGAAGATGACATGGTGAACTGAATTAGGATGAATGTTTGCAAGTTACTGTGACACTGTATTTCAACTCAAGAAAGAATAGCACCTTCTAGGGACTGCCTATGCCTAGGATGTGCTTTGTGGGTAATGAGCTCCCTGTCACAAGAAATGTTCAAATAAAGTCAAGGTGACCACTTGATACATGAAATGCAAGCAGTGGATAAGAGTTGGTTGTATCGGACAACTTCTGAGGCCCCATTCCTTGAAATCCTAATAGCTTCTTTGGTTACAGTTCTTTGTTTCCAAGCTCAGATTTTGACCACAATTTGATTTGATCTATAGAGGCATCTTGGACGATTTTCTGAAAGTATAATACTGGCCAAACCAAAGAGGTATATGGGGGAGAAGCTTATCTGGTGGGCAGAGAAGGCAGCAGAAAGGCTGACCCACAGCCAATCTCCCCTTTTAGTTATGTGCAGGCAACAGAAGATCAGTGCTTCTTACAGCCATAAAGCCTCCTAGATGAACCATCTCTCTTCAGCTATTGCTACCATCTTTGCTTTCTGCCTAGTCTCCTGGAAAGAGGAAGGACCTGGCTGGAGTCATATCACAGATGTAGAAGTCAAAAAGTGTTTTTGTATCACAATTTTTTTTTTTTGGGGGGGAAATGGAGTCTCACTCTGTTGCCCCAGCTAGAGTGCAGTGGCGTCATCACAGCTCACTGTAGCCTCAAACTCCTGGGCTCAGGCAATCCTCCTGCCTCAGGCTCGAGAGTAGCTGGGACTACAGGCACACACCACCACACCTGGCTAATTTTTCTATTTTTAGTAGAGACAGGGTCTTACTCTTGCTCAGGCTGGTCTTGAACTCCTGAGCTCAAGCGATCCTCCCGCCTCAGCCTCCCAGAGTGCTAGGATTACAGGCATGAGCCACCGTGCCTGGCCTCTGTATCACAGTTTGCCAGAGAGTTTAGAATAGCAATGAAGGGCAGGTCTGGGTGAGGCCATACAGTCTCTGTGCAACTCCACTGTCATAGCATAAAAGCAGCCGTAGATAATACAGAAATGAATGAGTAAAACTTTATTTACAAAAACAGGCAAAGGGCTGGGTTTGGTCCCTGGGCTATGGCTCACTGACCCCTGTGTAGACACTGAAAGTCAGAACTGGCTAGACAATGTCAGCTGTAGTTCTCTCACGTTTTGGAGAAAAGGTGAAATGACATGTCCAAAGTCATACTGTGATCGAGCCAGGATTACAAGCCAGAATCTGCTGTTAGTCTAGTTCCCATTTTGTGATACTGTGCTGTCTCAGCTGTGCGCTCAGATTATATTATAGCATTTGGTTTTTAAGAGAGGGCCACGTGAATGAAAGAAATACCTGTTCCAGGTGGGCTATGAATAGCAACAGCCGGAGCTCAAGGATGGTATTTCAAGGGAGGCACCCCTTTTCCCCTGTGACCTGGCCTGCCTTTTTCTTAGATGGGCCCTGTTCACGGTAAAACAAAATAATATGTTGCATAAATTCATATGGAGAAATAGTGCCCCAGAGTTGTGAAAAAGAAATGGGCTCCCGTAGCTGCGTCACAGGATTTGATCACTTCAGCGGAGAGTGCCAGGAGATTTGAGACAGATGTTTTCAGACATGCCGCATGCCTAAAACATTTCCAGGGGTCGGGCTGCAAATAGTGACTTAATAAGTGGAGAAACAGGGAAAGTATGCAAGTTGAGGACACAAGAGTTTATTCACCACTAGGTGCACGGCCAACCTCTTTGCATTACATCTGCCTGTCAGGGTTGGCTCTTTAATCTGTCGTGCCCTCGGTATTGCTCTTTGTCTGCCCGTGAATAAAGTGCAGCATTGTGGTTAGTAATCCCACTCCAGTGACTCGACTTCAAATGTGGTTTTGGAGTGCATCCCAGAGTTCTGTTTGCTAAGCTTCCTACTCCTGTTTCAGAGACACCACTGGATACAGAGCAGCGAGCACTGAAGGCTTCCCTCTTTCCTTAAACCTGTCGGGTTGTGGGCTCTCTCTTTCCCCCTCTTGTGCCTTTCTTTTCTTTTTTCTTTTCTTTCTTTTTTTTTTTTTTTTCTTAAACCTTCCAAGGCAAGTTCATGGATACTAAGCTGATGTGTTTGTTGTTCTTTTTCTCCCTTCCTCCACTCCTAGTGAGTAACCACACTGGCCGCATCAAGGTGGTCTTTACTCCGAGCATCTGTAGAGTGACCTGCACCAAGGGCAGCTGTCAGAACAGCTGTGAGAAGGGGAACACCACCACTCTCATTAGTGAGAATGGCCATGCCGCCGACACCCTGACGGCCACGAACTTCCGAGTGGGTGAGTTCCTCCACGGTCCCTAACTGTCCTTACTGAAGAGAGTTTTATGAGACTGTAGCATTTAGACGCCCCCTCCATGCACACTGCTCCCTGCTTCAATGGGTTTCTGTCTAGGAGTACGAATATGCTTCTTTCTCTGAGATCTTTTAAATTACTTTCAGAATAACTTTAAACCTGATTTTGATTTCCTAGAGAAATGTCAACTGGAATATTTTCCCTTCTTGCTTAGCATTTGTGCAGTCCTGTGGTAATGGGAATATATGTAGTAGAGCAGCAGAGAATAGGTTTTAGATTAAAACCTGAAGGTATAACTTGCACTGATCTGATCAGCTTCACATTTTATCGGCCCAGTGATAAGGAGAATTTGTGTTAGATTTGACTCATGTTACAAACTCTTGGAAGGTGATGATGAAATTTAAATTGTTACTTCAAAAATAGCCAGACTGTACAAAACCTCTAAAAATTGTCAAAAGCCTGTTTGTAGAAATAAATACAGACTTGCATCTTTTGCCACGTTTCTGCTCTGTATCATAAGACTGAATTATAAATTGATATATAACATGGATTTGGGGGAAGATCCACTAGCAGATTACTGTCAGCAGTCAAAAACTTTAAATTAATTTAAATATGAACCAGTAGTTACTGACTGCAAGAAAAAAAAGCTTTTTTGTCTCTTTTTAAATTTTTGTTTTTTACTTTTTTGTAAACGGAGAAGAAAGTATTATGGTCCACTGAGTGGTGTCATGCTGACATGTTGTCATGCAATACGGTATTTTTGTCACAGAAAAATGTCTTTTATTATTTTTTGACCAATTATGGTTTGCCATGTGTACTCAAATAATCGCAGACACCCACGTTACTTTATGAGTTACTCACAAGAATAACCCAAATGTCAGACAGATAATAACACTGGCTAGATCTGGTCTTTTTATGGAATATTGCTGTTTAGTCTTGGGAGTGTGTCTGGGGGAGGGTAGGAAAAAGGGGTGTCTATTTCAGCTGATTTCCATCAAGACAAAATACAAGGGACAGCTTGAAGTCCTTATTAGCTCTTTGATTATTTTACTGCTTTATTGTGATTCCTAATCCTTACGAGCTCCAAGCAGTATTTTTGATCGTCTGTACTTGGAAAAAACAAATGCCCATAAATACGATTTAAAAGGGCATTGTAAATTTCCTGGCTATGATAGGGGTACTTTGGGCATATTTTTAAAAGAATTTAGCTGTTAGGTGCCAAATGGCACATTATGCTTAGCAAGGCAGGGAGCCGAGTCTAATGGGAAGTGTGTTGAACTGATGATCAGGAAACTGGATTCTGGTCCTGGTTGTGCTACTAACTAGCTAATCCACAGGGCATGCCAGTTAATATTTCTGGGCCTCACTTCTTCTCATTCATAAAATAAATGGGATTGTGTTTTGTGACCTCTCAAATTTAGTCCATCTCTAAAATCCTACAACTTATGATCAGCAGTAAGTAATATTATTTTATGTCTTTTTTGGAGGGCTGGAGACAAGGAGGGGAAGGGAAAAGGTAATTCCCAGTAGGTTATTATGGATATAATGGCTTTTCCCCACTTTCCTTTTTTTGGTTGCCTTCCTCACTCACTGCTTCCTTTCTTCCGTCCTCATCAACAGTGTCTGCTCCTCCTTGCATTTATGGTAAATCTTTACAGTAGCAATGCCAGAATAATTGAATGGGTGGTAATTTTTTGGCTTACAGTGTATTCATTTTGAAACTAAATATTTGAAGTCTTTGAGAAACAGAGGAAGTCTACTTGTTAAAACACGCTGCACACTTTCCTTTCTGGCAGTTAACCAGATGTTTAGGAACAGAACATACATAGCCTGTTCAAAATACGAAATGGAGCAAAATTATTTACAAAAGCATTTCAAAAACAGAACTCAACTCTCCACGAAAGGATTGGCAGAGAACTTTAATTAAAAAAAAAGGTAGGGAGTGGTGAGGAGGGGCTGATAATAAATAGTTTCACATTGGAAATCGTGGGAAATAATTTCATTAATATCCTGAGCTGTTTCCCTCTCCTATTTACATTTTAGTTCAAATACTGGATAGTGTGAGGGACAAGTTTTATGATTTTTCTTTACTGAAGAATGATAATTTTGTAGAACTTATGGATTGTGATCTTTCAAAGATACAGAACGTTTTTAAAATTCATTTTTGTGCATATACCTTTTTCAGCCTTTACTGGTTTAATGTTATTTATAAAAAGTGGTTTTCTGATTTTTTTCTCTGTATTATATTTGTTTATAATATATTAAATCTTTTGAAAAATAAAATATACATATGGAAATTAGTTCAGTTTGAAGAAAATTCAGAATTTATTATCACTTGTTAACTACCCTCTTTGTCATCTGATAGTTAAAGACACTAGAAGGTGGGGGCTGGCAAACTTTTTCTATAAAGGTCTAGGTAAATATATGTTTTAGGCTTTGCAGGCCATATGGTCTCCGTTGCAACTACTTAACTGCTGTTGTAGTGTGACAGCAGCCAGACAGTATGTACAGGAATAGGCGTGGCTGTGTTACAGGAACAGTCATTGGGCTGAACTTGGCCCTTGTTTGCCCACCCCTGCTCCAAGGAGTCAAAATAATACAAGGAAGATCATATGGACTTCCTAATTGAGGCACCTTAATTAAATAATGCATTTTGATAATCAGAGCAATAGAAATAATTTTGAACATTGTGATTTATAGGTTTTTTTTTTTTTGAAGGAAGTACAACAGATATTATTGTCACCATTTTTTTTTAATAAGGAAATTTAAGTAGAGAGGGTTAAGTGAGCTTGCCTTAGTTAACACAGCAAGTGAGTTAGCTCAGACTAGAACCTAGGTCTCCTAATGTCAGCTGTTTACTTACCTCCCTGGAGTCTGACCATGATGTATAGGAGAGACAAGGTGAAGGAGTTCATGGAGTTGGGTTTTATGGGAAGGCCAGACAGTATAACAGAGAGAGAGAAAGCATCTGAGAGTCCAGCAGACCTGGGTTCGAATCCTGGCTTCGAATCCTGGCTTCATTATGGCCATCGGGCATGTTCTGGCTCTGTATCCCCTCGGAACAAGCTCAGCTCATCCATGAGTGCAGGGACTGATAGATATATGCAGGGTCGCTCTGTAGCAGGCTCCTTCATTCGTGCTGTTTCTGTGTTGATCTTCTGGTGTGTGGTGACTGTGAGTCTGGGACACACAGATGTGAGAGGCAGCAGGTCCTCTTCCCATGACTAGTAAGCTATTCTTGCATATTCAGTGGTAGAAATAGTAAATATAACCTCCACTTAATATTAATCTAAAAGTGAGGCCCAATTGAAGATGATATCCAAGGAAGTAGTCTGAGATTCTAGAATAAACTCATTTTTATCAGTGGCGATATTGGTATGATGTAACAGAATATTTATATCAAATGGTGTTTCCTGTAAAGCAGATTTCTAACTATAATGACTTTTTTGGCAGCAATCTGAACTCTACCTCTCTTTTTCCTCTACCCCTGCCTTTTTAAAAAATGAAAACATATCCCTCGTTGGGTGGGCCAGCAGGTTCACCACTGTTGTTTTAATGGATTCTTAACATTTCATAGAGATATAATGAAGATGATCTTCTGGGATTTTTAAGTTGTTTATAAAGCCTTAAGTTCCTCCAACAAGAAGAACATATGAATTCATGTTGTCACAACTAGAATATTTCAAATACAGTAATACTGTCACTTGGCGTAACTTATTTGTAGAGACATTGACAAGCAGTCATGATTGCTAAAGTAACACATTTGGTTTGTATGATGCTGCTTTCTCTGAGGAGTTACAAAAGACTCCTGTTCCATTAGCACTGACTGAATAATTATAACAAAATTGATAATTTAAAAGGTGCATTCCCATATGTTATTTAATTTGATGCTTACTACTTCTGAGAGAGGTAAATGGTAGTAGACACAATTTGCAAATATGAGTACTGAGGCTTTAGTGGCTTGATTAAAGGTGATTTAAGTTAGGTTTTCTTTTCTTTCTTCTTCTTTTTTTTTTTTTTTTTTGAGACAAAGTCTCTATTGCCTAGGCTAGAGTGCAGTGGTATCATCATAGCTGACAGCAACCTCAAACCCCAAGACTCAAGTGATCCTCCTGCCTCAGCCTTCTGAGTAGTTGGGACTATAAGCGTGTGCCACTACACCCGGCTAATTTTTCTTTTTCTTTTCTTTTTTGTAGAAATGGGGGTCTCACTATGTTGCCCTGGCTGGTCTCAAACTTTTGTCCTCAAGCAATTCTCCTGCCTTGGCCTCCCAAAGTGCTAGGATTACAGGTGTGATCTGCTGTGCCCAGCCCTAAGTCAGGTTTTCTTACCCTAGAGTCCCAGTACCTCTGTTTATCCCATGTTGCCTCTTATGGCCATAAATTAAGGGATTATGTATAAAACGCAGTAGTAGATTTTCCGAGATAAGCAAATCATAAACCTGCCCTCTAAGAGCTTATGCTTTGAGGAGGAGATGAGAAGTATGTGTAAATAACCCTAAATCAAGATAAAAAGTTCCTAGCAGGAGCCCAGAGAAGGGAGATACCACTTCTCTCTGAGGGAGGATGGTTACAGAGAAAAGGGCTGGCATGCAGTTTTCTGTTTAGTTCCCCATGCTGTCCCCTACACACATTCTTGAACACATCATTTCATGGTGGGAGCTGAGGAAATAAATGCACATTTGCCTGATTATGGACTGGAAGGGCCAGCGGAACCTGAAACATGGCTGAGTTCCACAATAAAGATGGATGGAGGAGTAGAGGGACGAGAGGGGTGAAGCTGATGTGGGAAGGAGGAATTTCCCCATCAGCACTAGGCATGGAGGCCAGAAGGCGCAGGTGGTTTCTGAGAGTTGGGAATAGCTCCGCTGAGATACAGGATGCCTGAGAGGCAGTAACAGTAAATGACAAGTCCGGGAAGGTGGGTTGGGGCAAGGCTGCAGAAAACCTTGGATTTCAAGCTTAGGAATTTGGATTTTACTCTTTCAGAACTTACTAAAGTTATCTGCAAAGGAGAAACTGATATCTGTCATTTCAAAAAAGAGAGAGATGCTCCCTGTTTTTTTGGTAGGAATCGAGTGTTTGAAGAAGCTAACTATGTTTCTGAAGGAATGACAGCCTCCAGCCTCCTCCAGCGAGCCGTTCTGAGGTTTGTCAGATGCTCTGCACTGGAAACCTCCCCACATACTTCACAAAACCAACCTAATACTACGAAGCTTTGATGAGGGATAGAAACACTTCATGTTGCTAAACTCACTCCAGAGATTCTCCTCACAAGGAGGGAAGAAAATTCCCTCTCACTGAGGCGTTGAATAAACTGACATAACTGCCCAAGGAGCGGGAAGCATTTAGATTTTTTTCTGGCAACGTAGTTTAGTCACTGAGTCCTATATCCTCTGCCATTTGTCACTGTTCGGACCCCTGATGTTTATCTGGGACAGAAACCAGTGGAAATGCCAACATGTCATGCTTTGATTAACTGGCAAATATATTTTCCCCTTAATGCATTATACAGGTATTTCTTATATTTTTTAAAGATGATTCAATACAACACTAAAAATGGTTGCTTTTGATTTGGGCAATTGAGAATGCCTAAGAACTTACCAAAGAAACTACTCCCAAATATATTTAGTGTTATCAAATAATTTTATTTGTTAATACTGAATAAATGTGATGTAAAACATTTCCTTTTTTATTTTATTTAAGCTGTAGAATGCCCTCAAAAGGCTGGTATTGGGAATAGTCATTCATTTAACATATATTGATTGAACACAAGCCATATGCCAGGGATTGGTTTAGGCATTAGAGATACAGCATGGCTACACCATGCATGAACCTCGGATACATTATGCTAAGTGAAATAAGCCAGTCACAAAAAGACAAATACTATATGACTTCATGTACATGAGATACCTAGAGTAGTCAAATTCATAGAGAAAGTAGAATGGTAGTTGCCAGGGCTTATAGGAAGGGGGAATGGGGAGTTGTTGTTTAATGGGTGTAGAGTTTCAGTTTTGCAAAATGCAAAAGTTCTGGAGATTGGATGCACAACAGTGTGAATGTACGTAACACTGCTCAACTGTAAACTTAAAAATGGTTAAGATGGTCAATGTTATGTTACATGTATTTTACCACAATTAAAAATAAGAATAATTTTTAAAATACAGTATGTGAGTATACTAGGGTCAAATATATACTGCAAAAATGTACTATAAGGAACATTATATGTGGTATAATGTCAGGAAGTGATTAATACTATGAAGAAAAATGAAGCTGGGAAGCAGGGTAGAGAATGGGGAATGTTGGCAAAAGGCATGGATGGCTATTTTAGGGATAGCTCCGGAAGGGCTGTCTGGCAATATGACATTTGAGCAGAGAGCTATTGAAGTGAGGAGTGAGTGCTGTGAGGGGACATCACAAACATTATCACCTGGCTTTGTGACTCTGCTTTTTACTTTGTCTAAACTGTGGAGCACCTCCAAGAGGCTGGCGTTAGCAACACTCTTCTAGTCTTTTCCTGTATGTCATCTTGGGTTAGGTTTCATTGACCTGTATTGTCTCAGGGAATCCAATTAATAATGTCTGTAACTCAAAAGTCTTATTCACAGAGGACACAGGCAAGCAGGTGGTGTCCTCTGGGTGAAAAACGGATGTAGTCAATGGAATTATTGCAGAAGGAGTCCTGTTGGTTTATAATACAAAGTAAAAGGTCATAGATGTAAAAAATGAGTTCCCAAAAAAGCATTGTCACCTTTCTCCAATATTCTTTTATATAGAGCAAATCACATGATTTTGGTTTGGAGCTTGCTTTTAATCAAATAAAATTGATTGTTGCTTGTGAGTGCAGGTGTGTGTGTGTGTATGTGTGTGTGGTTTGCGGGGGAGGGGGTTCCGGGCAGGGAGAGGCACGTGCAAAGGTGGTTCCAGGGGCTGGTTGGAACAAGTTGAGGCAATAGCTTGGCCCTAAGAGCCAAAATCAGGCGAGAATGAGGTCCTGTTTGATTGAAGAGGAAGATGCCCTGCCCGAGGCGGAGAAGGTAAGCGGCGTCCGAGTGGTTGTGTAAGAAAGTATGTCTGCAGCCAGGACGGTTTTTAAAAAATTAACCTTAGGTAAAAGAGGGTTCAGCAGTTTGCTAGATCTGGGAGAAAGGCACGTGTGATAGATTGTTCCTTTTAAGCCATGCCTGGCCTGTATCATGGGAGTGGATGGGGCTCCTTCAAGGGGTTGTGCTAGGCCAGACTGGAATAAATAACCTTTCAACATTCCTTGGAGTCTGTAACACAATGTCACAAAGTGTATATTCTTTCCGAGTCTGTCGGCTTGAGCGTACGGAGTGATCTTTGGAAAAGTCCAGACTGCTTAGCATAGCGTGCAGGGCCCTCCAGGATCGCTGCCACCTGGCTCCCCGGCCTTCACTTTGGCAGTGCCCTTTCTTCCACCCTCTTCCTCCTCTTCTGCCAAACTGAACCTCCACGGATATCAAAGGTCCCCAGATGCTCTGGGACCTCTGTGCTTCTGTGCCTCTGTGCACACTGCTTCCCCGGCCTGGAGGGCATGTTTCCCCACCCAGTGTGCCTGGGCAATCACCCACATCACCCACTTCTTTTTCAGTTCTCAGCCAAGTGATGATCTTGCTGCAAAGCCTCATTCGCCTTATTTGCTGACATGCCTGTTTCTTCCACTACACTCTATACTGCTTGGGAACAGGGAACTGTCTACTTCATCTGGGTATCTCAGTGCCTCACTTTGGAGATGCTTAAGTGCATTTTTCTTGACCATAAATTGTATATGCAGGTGCCCAGGTCATGGGGGCATGCACAGACCTTACCTGATACAGCTTCCTCATTAATTTCAGGCAAGTAAATTCACAGAAATAAAAGTCATCAACTGAGAAATCCATAGAGACTTCAGAGGCACAGGAAGGAGGGTATTTCACTGACCACAAGATACATGAAAAAAGGCACCCTTGTAGCACTTTGCACGGAGTTTTAAGTTTTTAACACTGGCTGCATTCTACTTTCTACTCATGGCAAAGTGCAATTAGATTTTCATACCTTTAGTATAGCTGTTCCTGCTACATGGAATCCCAGCTCACCACTCCTGCCTCTATCTAAATACTGCCAGTCTTTAAGGAAGAATCTTAGGATCTTAAGTTGCATTTCAAATGGTTCTGCCTGTGCTGTTTTTTTCTTTCCTGTAATACCCCTAGTCATTACTGTGTCATTTGATATTCAGTTGCCTAGCTCAGGTATACTGTTGGCTGGCTCCAGGACCCTGGGTTGGCAGTCTCACCACTTTGATTCTCGACTTCCACACTGGTAAAATGAATCATATGGTGCCCTGACCTTCCTTAGAGAGCTGCTCTGAGGCGCACAAGGAGGTACAGGCTGACGGTGCACATGGGCTCCTTAGATTGATTTGAAGACCTTTGTCTTGTTCTGAAGATGATAAATCTCAGTTCTCCTGATTCTCAAACCCTGTTGCCTGTGCTATGGAGTGGAGGCCTGGGGGGCGGTGGGGAGAGGGACAGGGGAGTGGGCTTACTTACATCTTCTGGAGCTTGGATAGGGGATGTTTCCTGTGTACCCCAAAGATAGTGGTTCCTCCATTTGCTGATCCTGACAGTGCAATAGCATCAAGGTTGTTTCTATCGCTCCTTCACTTTGGTACTCCAGTAGGAGTGCACGGAAGGCTCTATACTTGTTCACATTTAGGCTTGCTCTGAGCAGGTTAGACCTTGCACAAAACAATGTCATATGGCCAAGACAATTTGTAGCACCATGTCCTCTCTGCCTTGGATCATGTTCCTCGTTGAGGAGATCACTTGCTTACACAGGAAGCTCTTGCCTGTTGCCAAACCTGCTGGCAAGGGTAAAAGCATTTAAACAGTGTAATACATTTTGGAACCAAAAGCTGTGGTCAGGAGGAAAAGTAATCATCTTGAATAGATGGGGGCATCTCCAATGATGTATGATTATAACATTTGATCCTACTTTGTGCTGTTCACTTTGCTGTCAGTTGTGTAATTTACCTCTGGGCTCCTAGGTTAGAGTAAATTTAAGGAAGCTAGACTTAAAATAGGTATTGTAACCACATTTATGTGATACAGTATATACCTATGGCATTTATTGATATATGAGTTGAGCTCAATTTTGCATTTATAGTACAAAAGTCAAATATGTATACCGACTTTTACTATCAAGGTATATATATAT
>CM052437.1:22204712-22226927 GCA_028533085.1 Varecia variegata
TATATATATATTTTTCCAAGTGGAGAAAGAATAATGGATTTGTGTATTGTTGGAAAAACCTCCTGGAACTAACGTCTCAAATGATGTGAAAATGTTTTTGAGGGCAGCCACACAGTCATCTTCATGCTAAGCAGTCCAGGAAAATAAAATAACTACCAAATGGGAAAGGATAAAGTTAGTGAGGAAGTTTGGTCGAAATTCATTCTCCAAACTTATATCACAAATAAAATAAAAAGATCCAGATCCCCTTCCAATTGCCAATTTAATGTAATGCTGTCATTGATACACTTATTGAAACTTGATTTTCTATTTAGTTGAAGGGTGTGGGCTTAAGGAATGGTTTACTGTTCAACTTCATTATTTTGAATCTAGACTCAAGCAATAATTACTGAAAAGCTGGCATGAGTGCAGTGTTGGCTTTTCCTAAGATTTGTTGGGGGAGAAACACCCAAATTTATATAGTAATGAGAGATTTCTTTACTCTGAGACCAAACTTTAGATGCCCATCAGATTCAATAAGAATTGGGACTTTCTAAGTTTTCCTAGTGCAAAAATTCAGCCTAATTTTTATCAGATTCTCCCTAGAAGAAGTAAAAGGGAAACTTGACAATTAGAGTCTTTCACAGCGAGGAAAGCAGACCACTGCCCTTTTCCTGGCAAATTAGGAAATGCACTAGAACATTCTTAGCTAAAGTCTTATTTAGCAAGATTAGAATATGTCACTTTTTGCCACTGCATTGTCCCTTTCTGAAGAAAGGGTGATTTATGAGCCCTCTGGATCTTCTTGTGGTGTTAATAACATCTTGAGCCAGCTGTTTTATTGGGTGTACACAGAGGGTAATTAGAAACATCTGAGAATCCCATAATGTGCCCAGAAAACCATGACTTTGTGTGGAAAAGAAAAAAAATAACATTCATGCCAAAATTTGTGTACTTGGTAAATAGATGAATTAGTATTAAACAAAATTTACTTTGTATTATACCATTTTCCAGAAAGAAGCTAAAGTCTTCAGGCTGAAAATATCCTTTTATTGAAATACACCCACTGCAAAAAGCATAACCTTATTTGGTAAAAGCCTTCTGACTGTGCTGTTCGTACAGTAATTATCATTTCCCTTCTGTCAAACTCCATCATATTATAGACCATTTTCTGCCAGAAGAAGTATTTCTTCTTTTTACCTGGCAGTTCCTTGAAGATTTTATACTTCTGAGAGATCTCATTTAAGGAAATTAACTCTTAAAAACATGCTGCACCAGGGACTATATAGTGTCCAATTTGCCTAATAGTCTATCCTAGAAATCGGGTTGGGCTGTAGAAACTTGGGCTGTATTTCAGCTGGTTATTTGAAATTTGACCTGTTCCAGTGGTGGCTGAGTTTGAAGCATTTGGGTGTGCAGCAACAGCAGCAGCTAAGTTAGGGCCTGATTTAAATCAGACACTGTTCTTCCTTCCCCCAAGACACAATCTAGACAAGAACACCTAACAATTTGCTGGTAGCTTGTGAATGGTTCCTTTCATCTTCATTCACAAATAACAAGCCCTTCTGAGAAGTCAGGATTGAGTCAAACTGACATATCCCAGGCAGACATGGACAGAGTTGAAGCCGGAGGCCTCCAGTGTATTTTCGACCTGTCTTGCTTTACATGTCCCTCCTGGGTTTGCCATTTTTGTCTTTTTTGATCATTTTCAATAGGATTCCTCATTGATCAGGGACGTGAAATTGTAGCTAATTGTTATCTTTTGCTAGAGATTATCAGTGACTTAATGAAGCATCTGGAATAAGAGGTAGATTCACCTGTATAAAATGCTTGTAGGGTAGGACACTAGTTAGTAGCTGTGGCTGAAACATGACTTCAAATGCCTGCCTTCTTCCATCCCTAAATCAGAGGTTCTTGGTACTTGGTCATACGACAGAATCTAAGATTGCATAAAAGGTACAGATGCCCAGCCTGTGCCCCAGGCTCCCTGAATCAGAATTTGTGGGTGTGGTTTGGATGTGTGTATTTTGAAAGCAAATGATGCAGGCCATTGTTCTATGTAACTCCGGTGGAGAACCTGTAGTCCACACCAGTGTTCTTCACCCTTTGCTATCCATAGGAATCACCATCAATGTTGTTAAAATGCAGATTCTGATTCAGGAGGTCGGGGTGGAGTCTGAAATTCTACATTTCTAGCAAGCTCCTGGGGGATGTGATGTGGTCCACCTGTGCATCACCCTTTGAGTCACAAAGATCTAAAGTGTTAATTAATCCATGATAAATAATGGTTTTACAAATATATGTTATCACAAATTAATGATATTTATTTATTGAATTCCTATGTGGGCCTGATGCTATATTAGGGAATGATTTATAAATTACAAAAGGGACTCAACCGTGTAATCAGAATATGTCAGCCTTTTTCAAATCTCCTACCTCAGTTCCTGTCCCTAATAAAGCTGAGATTTCCTCACCCGGCCAGGCAGCCCCTCAGGCAGAGTTCCCCCAGGGTGGCTTAAGCCTGTGGGGAAGTCCTGCATCCCTGCCACCCTAAATGCTGGGAGGGTAGGCTGCCTTCTCCCTTCACCTTCCTGGTTCAGCTTGCCCCACTCTGCCTCCTGTCTTCAGAATTTTTCAGGGAACAGTAAGAAAGTTTCATTGTTCATTGTGTCCCCTAAATTCCAAGGGATATGTATCAAGCTCTCCAAAGAATTTTCACCTTCTCTGCTCCAATAGAACAAGCTGGTTTCTGCAGCACAGCCAGCATCCTAGGAAGTGAAATGACAGTTCCTGCCAGTTGTCCTCAGCTTTGGGATGTAGTGCAAATCCCATAACAAAAGTTCAATTCCATAGTCTGCACAACATTCCAACAAAACATTACCAACTGCTGATAGTGTGGTATTCTTATATACAAGGATGATACTTTTGGTTTACTAGTAATAGGACAGATACTCCTGTTTTTCCAGGAGAGGTAGAAGGGGGGATGTATTTGCATAGATCCATCCTTATTCTAGTTAAGTGCTACTTGTGATTAGTATTAAACATTTTGACAGTATTTGAGGAGACGGTTTTCTGAGATAAGAGATGGTATACTCGAATCACTCGAATGAGACCGATTAGTCCAAACTTGTCATGCAACCATCATCCTTTTGGATAACATATGATCTCTGTGCTGAACTTGCCTACATAAAGTGCCTGGATTTCGACATATAAACATGATACTTAATGGGAGGATTGCTTGAGCACCGAAGTTTGAGGTTACAGTGACCTATGCTTAAGCCACTGCACTCCAGCCTGGGTGTCAGAGCGAGACTCTCTTTAAAAAAAAAAAAGGCTGAATGGTATTTCATGGTGTATGTATACACCACGTTTTCTTTAACCATTTATCATTTGATGTGCTGACGGACACTTGGGTTGGTTGCATATATTGGCTATTGTGAAAATGCCATAATGAACATGGGGATGCAAATACCTCTTCACTCTGATTTCATTTCTTTTAGATATATACCCCAACGTGGAATTGCTGGATCATATGGTGGTTCTATTTTTGATTGACTGAGGAACCCCCATACTGTTTTCCATAATGACTGTACAAATTTGCATTCTTACCAACAGTATACAAGGGTTCCCTTTTCTCCACATCCTTGACAATATTTGTGATCTTTTTTTAATTAATAAAAGTCATTCTTACAGGTGTGAAAAAAACCAAAACATGGTACTTGAGAGCACTTTGAGCACAGAGAAGTTGAATTAACAGAAAATAAAATAGAGTGACTATGAATTCATCGGCTGGTGAAGCAAAGCTGAAACTTCCCCTCCCTTGTGCCACCAAAAGCCCATTGCATTTCGTTTACCTCACTCTGGTCTCTTCCTCTTCCCACATGGTGTACTGATGCCCAGGTTCTGTCTCTGATTCCCTCTTATTTTACTTGCGTCCGCCAGGCATAGCCTTAGCTGGTGCCCACTCAGCTCTTTCTGTTACTCTGAAATAGCTGCTTCACACCCATAATGCAGATGGGAAGGGGAAAAGCTGTTTGTCTGTCTCATGGTTTTCAACTGGGGTAGTTTTGCCCCTCAGGAGAGACATTTGTCAATGACTAGAGACATTTTTGGTTGTCCAGACTGAGGGGTGCCCCTGGCATCTAGTGGGTAGAGGCCGGGGATGCTGCTACACATCCTACAGTGTACAGAAACCCCCACAGCAACGAATCATACTGGCCCCAAGTGTCAATAGCTCCAAAGATGAGAAACCCTGCTCTTCTAGGCATTGCTATGTTTTCCTATCAGAAAACATCTTAGACTCTTTCTCTGATATTTTGTCCATGGAAGACCCTTAATCGCAAGATCATTCTCTAGAGATGAAAGCTCCAACCTTTTGTCACAAATGTACTTCTTTGGTGATGGTGCTGGCTGGAGCACAGACTCATAGCTTGCCTTTCAGCTGTCCTTGTACATGTGTAACCTAATAAACTGGACCCAGGATCCTGGAGGCTTGATTTACATTTGGCAATTTATATGAGAGGATCACATTGGATTTCAGAGGGTGCAAGGGTTGAGATGGCTTGGGCTGTGAGTGGCCTTCATTGTGAGCATTCTCCAGAAACTGAAACAAGAAATAACGAATGGGAAACCATTCAGCACGGGAAGCATTTTTGCATATCTCAGAAGTGATTGTATAATAGAAACCGCTTTTCAACACTTACCATGGCTACCGTGGAGATTCGTTTGCAACGTGTCTGAGCTGCGGCTGTTGGAAAAGGAGAGAATGCTGAGTGTGTTTATTTGATCAACAGCATCATCACATGTTCAAATAAACGTAGCACCTTGGGAGGGTACAGATTTGTTATTTCTAACCCAAACATCTTTACACATGCCTTTGGAAGGGTCATTTTGCCAAGTTTGGAAGAAAAAACTATCCAAGCATTAGAAGTCTGACATATTATTTAACTTGTTGAAAAAAGAAAAACCTCTTTGTGGCCAAAACACTCTAGGTCAGCTGGACAACGGTGTATATCATGTTTTTAAAGCATTCACTTTTGGACCAAGAAACAGCCCTAGAGAGCAAGTAAAAGACATTGCCTTCACCTGCCTATAAACTCATGTAGCAGTTTTCCCTTATGTTTTGGCCATCTTGCCCAGGAAACTTGGAATTTTCACAGTTGTTTCTTTCGTGCTTTTTTTATCTGAATGAAATGCCTGTTCTGAATTCCATCGATGTGTAGGAGGTTATATAGTTCATTGCTTATCTTTATGAGACCCCAAATCCATAATTTATATGACTGATTCTTTTTTCAATTCCTTTTTTTAGTTGTGGTAAAATATATATAATATAAAATTTATAATTTTTACCATTTTTAGATGTACTTTTCAGTAGCAATGAGTACATTCCCAATGTTGTACATCCCTCATCACTGTCCATGTATGTACTTTTTCATCATCCCAAACAGAAACTATACCCATTAAACAATAATGCCCCATTTCTCTCTTCCACTAGCCTCTGGTAACCTCTGTTCTATTTTCTGTCTCTATGAATTTGAGTTTTCTAGGGACCTCTTACAAGTGGAATCATACAGGATTTGTCTTTTTGTGGCTAGCTTATATTGCTTAGTATAACGTTTACGAAGTTAACCCATATTGTAGCAAGTGTCAGAATTTCCTCTCTTTTTAAGGCTGAATAATAATTTGCTGTATGCATATACTACCTTTTGTTTATCCATTCATCTGTTAATGGACATTTGGGTGGTTTCCACATTTTTTGGCTATTATAAATAACGTTGCTATGAGCATTGATGTACAAGTATCTGTTTGAGTCCCTGCTTCAAATTTTTGGGGGCATATACCTAGAAGTGGCATTGCCGGCTCATGTAGTAATTTTACGTTTAACTTTCTGAGGAGCTGCCAAACTCTTTTCTTCGAAGACTGTGCTGTTTTACATTCCCACCAGCAATGTTTGAGGGTTCCAGTTTCTCCACATCTTCAACAATACTTATTTGCCTTTTTTAAAAAGTAATAGCCATCCTAGTGGGTGTGAAGTGGTTTTGATTTGGAATTCTCTAGTGATTGATGACATTGGGCCTCTTTTCATGTGCTTATTGGCCATTTGTATATCTTGTTTGGAGAAATGCCTATTCAAATCTTTTGCCCAATTTTGAATTGGTTTGGTGTAGTCGATTTTTTAAAAAACTGGAATTTTCATTTACCAAGCTAAATACTTATTGACAGCATTATTTCTACCTGGTAGTGACTGAATCTTTTGGGAAACCTGATTCTTAATGCTGGTTGGTCCTGCCACTTGAACAAGACTCATTTTTAAATCTTAATTTCTTCATCTGCAGAAGAGGGAGTTTAGGGAGTAGTTGTTCAAGATCCCTTGCATGCCTCAAATTCTACTATCTTGCCTAATATAAAACCTGGAAAAATGGGGAGAATGATAGAGTATAAATGGGATTAGGCTATCTTTATTGTGTTTTACTCTGAAAATATTTTCTGTGATTTCCAAGTATGTACAATGTGTTCCCTTTTGTACTTTTTTCAGCCCCGCTTTTGACTTTGAATCAAAGTATGATTTTGCACAACCCCAGTGATATATGGTGTGGTGATGTGTCATCAGGCTGACAAGTTTGGTCAGAAAACAAGTTTGGCCTGAAACGTTTAAGTTTACAAATGACTTGGCCTTTTTAATTTTTTATTTTTATTTTTTTTGCTTAGTTTTAAAAATCAAAGTTCTCAGAAGAGTTTGGCCAGAAACAGAATGACTCCATGGTGGCCTGAAGGCAGCACAGCTTGTTTGGAGCAGGATGGAAGGATGGAGTCAGGTTGGGCCAATAAGGTTGTGGAGGGCTAAGTTTTGTTTTCTTTTTTAAAGAAAACTGAAATGTGAGGCTGCATGCCTTAGAATGTTCTGGAGCCCTGCTACAAACTATATAACATATGTATCATTTAGCATTAAAAATGTGAGCCATGAGGATTTAAATTCTTCACTAGGGGAAAAAGTCTAAATTTAAATCCTTTGCTGGGGCGAAGAAGTCTAATGTCAATTTTAAACTTAAGGAAAATAGTTTTATAGTAAATGAAGAGGTAGTTTTTCTAATACATATTTAAATTCATTTATCTCTTGCCAATTCCCAGGGTTATCTTAATTTACTTAGGTTAACAGCTCCTTGAATTTTTTCTTCTCGTGGAGTTAACAGGCCAGACACATGAGCATTCTTCAGCAGTTAAAATATGGAGTTTAACAGCATTTGTGCTGGGACTCCACCGGCTGTGTCCCTGGAGGCATCAGTGGCTCTAGGAGATTGGAGGGTGGAGGAGGGAAAGGACCCCTCCTCCTGCAGGGTCCTGGGGGTCTTTTGTGTTTCTCTACCTAAGGCCAAAGCCACTGTCTTGAGGCATTCTCTGTGCCAGTTCTTTGCTTTTGCAATCCCAGGGTTCTCCCTGTGGGTTTCCCAGAACTTTGCCTATACCTTTGTCACGAGTCTCTTTATTAAACTGTCTTGAACTTTGCTGTGCTCGAATATGCCTCTATTTCCTGACTCACTCTTGACTCATACTAGAATTACAGTTTAACTACATTTGAAGGTAGATTTTTTTTTTAAAAGTTGATTTGTATGCCATCTTTAAAGGTAATTAGCTTTTTAAAATATGTAACACGTGGTACAAAATTCAAAAGGGATAAGAGGGCTTACTGTGGAGTAAAAAGTAAGTTTTCCTCCCATTTTGTTCTCTACACACCCAGTTCCTTTTCCTAGGGGCAAATGCTCTTTCCTGTTTCTGTCTTCTCCCAGAATCTGAATGTACTTCACACCCTTGAAACTGCCAGACTGTTTTATTTATTGTATTGTACTGTGCTTCGTTCACTTAGCAGTCCTTATCAGCACAAATAAATCTGCCTTGTTTTTTTAAAGGCTGCATAATATTCCATCCTGGCGTATAACTTATTGAATGAGACTGAATTATTGGACATTTGCCTTTCTGCTTTTGCTGTTATCCAAGCTGAAGTGAATAATGAAAACCTTAGTATATGTTTGCCAATATCTGAGGATAAATTCATAGAAACAGAATTACTGCATCAAAATTGCTGCTTGTTTAATTTTAACAGATATTTACCAAATTATCTACTATAAAAGGTGAACTAATTTATATTCCCAACAATGTATGAGATTGTCTATATCACAATACTCTTTCCTATAGAGGTTAATCATTTGAACTCTGCCACTCTCATAGCTTGGAGTTTTAATTAGCATTTTGCTTGTGCATGAGATAAAGTCTCTTTTCATGCATCTAAAACAGAGTTTCTCAATCTCTGTGTTATTCATATTTGGGCAGATAATTTTTTGTTTCGTGGGGCTATCCTGTGCATTATAGGATTTTTTTTTTCATTATAGGATGTTTATGGCATCCTTGGTCTCTACCCATTAGATTCAAGTAGCAACCCACACCTCCCCAGGTAGTAGCAACCAAAAATGTCTCCAGTCATTGCCAAATGCCCCCTGGGGGCAAAATTATCCCTGGTTGAGAACCACTAGTCTAAAAGTTTTTCTTTTCCACTGCATTGTTAGGTGTTTTAACTTTGCTTATGGTGGTTTTGCTGTTTGTTTATTTCTTTTTGAAGGGACATACAAAAATTTTGGATTTTTTTAATGTAGTAAGATTTATCAATCCACTTCTCACTTACATACAATTGATAGAGAAATTGATTTTTGATAACATTTTGTTAAATAAAAGTACCAAACCAAATTCTTCTTCATTTTATTTTACTTTATGTTTTTAGAGACAAGGTCTCACTCCGTCATCCAGGCTAGAGTGCAGTGGTGCAATCATAGCTCACTGCAGCCTAGAACTCCTGGGCTTCAGTGATCTTCCTACCTCAGCCTCCCAAGTAGCTTGGACTACAGGCACACACCACCATGCCTGACTAATTTTTAAATATTTTGTAGAGATGGGGTCTTGATGTGTTGCCCAGGTTGCTCAAACTCCTGGCCTCAAGCAATCCTGCCTCAGCTTCCCAAAGTGCTTGGATTACAGGCATGAGCCACTGCGTCTGACCTCTTCTTCCTTTAATTAGCTGTTATACCTCCTCTCTTCAGTCTTAGACAACAAACCAGGGGAAACCAGAGTAAGCCCTGAATTTTGTTGATGAGTAGCATATAGATGTATTGGAGAGGATCAGAAATCGTAAATTAATAACAACTATTATCATTGAGTTCCTTCTGTATGCCCAGCACCATGTTACATGCCTTGCATGTATTATGCCTTAACTTTGCAACAGATCCCTGAGTGATCAGGCTGTTATGATCATTTTATAGATGAGGAAGTGAGGACCAAAGAGGTTAAGTAACTTGGCCAAGGCCACAGAGCAAGCAAGTAGCACGGCTAGGTTTCAACCCCAGATCCCCCAGAATCCGTGGGTCGTGCTTTACCCTGTGCACGGTGTTGTCTCAAAGCTCTCTGTGCTGGGGCTAGCATGGAGCTTCAAGGGACTTCTCAGGGAGAAGACCATATTTGGCATCCCTGTGAAATCCATCTTCTTTCTGCTTGGCTTGGAGAGATCCCCAGAGTACTTTCCTCCACTGCATCTGACTCACGCTGTTCACCGAATCTTGGGTCTTGGTCTGAGCTCTGTCATGAACTGGTGTGAACTGCTTCCTCATCTGAAGAATGGAAAGGACAATACCCGTCTCATAGGATGTTGAATGGTTAAATGAAAGCAAATGGTTTGCATAAACGCTTTATGATCAACAGAGCAGTTTCCATATGGTAGGTGTTACTGTGAATTAGTATTGCTTGATTACCATATATCATACATTTGATTACATCAAAATGCAAATTTGTTGAGCTACAACAACTGAACATATTTCAATGTATTGTAAGATATGAGAGATTGGTATAAACAAATGTAACCAGTGTATGGTAAATTAAACTTACAAAATAGCATAAATTGATAGATAGCATTACCTAATACTTCAATATTTTCATGTCATTTAGCTACAATTTCAAGTCTGAATCAAAGAAATTGCTTGTGCTACATACAGTTTCGATGAATTTTAAGAGAATCTGAAGAACTTTGATTCTATTTGATTTACTATTTGGGGTTTCCATGAAGAATTTAAAAATTTGACAGTTCTGCAAATGACAGATTTTACGCAGTTGGCAGCCGTCCCATTGGTAACTAAAGAGCGGAGGTTTTGTTTGGACTCAAGGCATGCATGGGAAACACACATAATTTTCTCCTTTTCTAGAGTTCTTGGCCTTAGAAATTTAATATATAATTTAACCTTGAAATAAGAGATGCTGAAAAATATGTATGTCAAACATCAAAGAAAGGTAGTAGAGTAATAAAGTACCTTAGATCATAGAGACTTGTTATTGTCTGTGATTATTTAAGACATCGTTAGAACTGAATGTGGCTAATGTACGTAGGCGGATGAAGAGCTTCGAGGGCTGTAGGCAGTGAAGGGAGGAAAACCGTATTTCAGACGTGGCTCATTTACTGTCATTGGTGTGTTTCTGAAAAGTTGAAGCCTGAGGATCTTACTGATTGTACAAGATGATCCTGGGTGCAAGAGGAGTGGATGTTTTGTGGACATCTGTGGAGAAGTGAATGGGAGACTCTTAGAGCTGAAAAGTAGCATTCATTTTTTTTTCCATTGTATAGATCAGAAAATTGAGGCCCAGAGAGGGAAGTGAGTACAGGTTACAGTTGGTGCCAAAACTCAGACTTGGACCCAGGCTTTGGATTCCCATTGCATTGCCAAATGAGATTGTTTTTGTAAGATGTTTATATCTGGAACATTTTTAAAGTGTCCGTCTGTAGGATGATGCTACTGTGTGGAGATTTGTAATGCAGTTTGCATGTTTAAGACAGGAATATCGAGAGGGATTCTGCCCCAGCTGCTGAAATGCAGATGTCTTTTTCTCACTGATCCTTGTTCTCACCCAAATAAGGTGAGGGTGAGAGTCTTTGGGTAACTGGGAAAGCTAGAACGACCATACTCAAGGGAGAATAGATATGTAAAACAGTATTCCTCGGTCATTATGTAAACCTTTGTTCAACAAAAGAATGAGTAGATTATGTTGTGTAAACTTCAGATAGAGATGTGTATGGAATATCCAAGCTAGTTATCCAGGGATTAAGAATTGAAAATGCAAGTAGCCATGCAGAAGAAATATCCCGTGACACTGACAGGCCACAGAGGCTACTTACTGTCCACAGGAACTTCAGCAGGGCTTTGTAAAGTGGACACCACAGTTTCTGGAATTTACCCAGAGGAAGAATTGAGACAGGGCATCCCAGATGAGCTCAAGTCAGGGAGACTTACTTTTCCCTAGCTAATTCTTGGAGGGGGGTCCTGAATGACATGTTTTTAGATCATGGAAAGGAAGTAGAGTAATAAAGTACCTGTGATTCATTGACATTGTGGTTATCGAAGGAGTCACCTTCTAGCCTGAAAATAGAAGATTTCTTTCCAGTGATTCACACGTATTAACCAGAACACTTTGACTTCCTGGAATTTAAAACATAAACTCAAGTCTCTTGGCAATAACTTTTAAACACTGCAAATCAATGAATCTCCCCCTCCCAGCTCCTTCTCTCCTTTCCCCTCCCCTCTAAGCCTGATCCTTTAAATGGATCATAGCATACCTACATGGTAGGTAGCCGTGATGATGAAAAACTTCAGAATGTCTTCAACATATGGTACACAGAGTGCACCTTTTTTCTTTTCTACAATACTGATGCTACATTCTCAGTCTAGCACATCATATAATGAAATAGGAAACCCATTTCTCTGGAGCGCTCAGTTAAGTGAGTTGAAAATATCTGTTGGGCTTGTCTCATGGCCAGGCAGAATGCAATAAGACGGGAATGTAGGGGGCTTAGGGTCTGCTTCATCCCAGCCTGAGCGTGCGTGAGTGAGGAACAAAGCATCGGCCTAGCACGCTGTGGCCACGGTAGTGACAACTACGTTGCATTGACTCCCTCTCCCCAGCCCTGACCGAGTCCTGCTTGTCTTCACGGGGGAAGCAGTGTGCTTGCAACTGTGGCCCTGCAACTCCAGGGTGTCTGTCGCATCATAAACAATGAAAAATATGGATCCTTCAGGCTGCAACTAAATTAATGGTAACAATTGTCCCTCAGAACATGAGTGTTTGCTGTAAGGTCAAGGCCTAGCCAGTCCAGCAGCCACTGCACCAAGCTGTTGAGTTTGAGTTAACAAAAAGCTGTCCCTTCTTTTGCTTCCTGTGCAGCACCTTTTAAGGGTAACATCAATGCCTCCTCTGCCAGACAAAGAATTTCTGTCCCTCATTTCTTCCATTTCTTATTCTTTGTGTCCAATTCATTCAATTCTTTAAATAATAGAAAGAGATAAACTTCACTGGTGTGAGTCTATTTAAAGGCCCCCCCACTGACCTACTGAAGCTACTTACTTACTCTGCCTCTTGGATCTATGGGTTGGTCCAGTGTAGGCTTCTTCAATTGCCTCTGTGTGATAATCTACAGGATTATTGGAGGAGAAGAATTCCTGGAGTAAAACTGTGGGGAAAGATCTGGTTCAGAGATAGAAGGAAAGGAAAACCGTTTACTGAGTACCATCTGTGTACCCAGCATAGTTTTAGCCATTTTCCCAGGCTATTTCTCTTCATCCTGAGGACAATGGGTATGTTATTTTCATTTACCAATTAGAAAACTTAGATCTATTAAATTTAAGTAGAATATTCAATCCAAAGGGGAAAAAAAATCCAACTGTAAAAATAACCATTATGGACAATTTCCATTTCTGTAGCCACACAGAGAAAATTTATTAGGGTCTTGAGGAGACTTGCCCTCTTTAATTGTTGGTAGATGAATAACAAAACTTGAATTTAATGGAATCCAAGTGCCTTGGAATGATTTGGAGCAGGTCATTCATGTGGTTAGGGCAACACTGCTTCCAAGGGAATGTTTTGATTGATTGTGTCAGCGTCCTTGGGTGGCCCTCTCAAGAGCCTGAGTGCCTGTGCAAGTTTTGTTTCCTCTAGCTAGTTTCTAAGCTTTCACAGATGATGTGTCACATCTTCCCTCTGTTTTGTTCCTCTCATAATGAATTAGTATAATAAATTAAATAGTATGGAAATTCAGCACAAGCGGGTTGACCTAATGTAGCTATAAGCTTTCCCAGCTCTGTTGAGAATCACTAGATGTTCTAGATAAGAATACTATCAACTAGGTATTTGGCCTTTGTGATCAGTAGCAATTATTTCTGCTTCATTATTATTGGTCATTGTATTGCTTAAGTCAGGGACGGAAAGTAGATTTTATTTTGTATCCACTCTATCTGTGGCTGACGAGCATACTATGTTGAGAAGGATTCAAAGTCTACATCTAGGCCCAGCAAGAGCCATGATAGGTTAGTATTTTTTTTAATAGGCAAGGAGAGTGTAGCACCTGCCCTGTAGCTGCTGCTCCCATGGGTGTTTTCAGCAGCCCAGTAGTCATGGCAGTGAAGACTTGATCTTTCTGTCCCCTCCTGGCCTTTCCAGAAGTTATTGGGACAGTGTATACACTTTGGAGATAGCAGGGTAGACTTTGAATATTGACCCTGCCATGAAGAGTACTACATGTCTCAAAAATCTCAGTTCTCTTCTGTAGCTTGGTGTAAGACAATGAGTTCACAGAATTGAATTAAAAATTATGAATCATTTGGTTAGTTACTAATAGTCCCTTCTGTACTTCCAGACAGTTCTCATTCAATTACTCGTTTTTCTCCTATGGCTTTTAAATTGCTTATTTCAAGTGGAAATGGAGTGACTTGTTAAACGTGGGCACACTTGCTAGCATTCCTTCATAGCTTCACAGAGGCTTGAGAAACACATGCTAAAGAACTTACTTGATAGACTTATTAGTTTTGGAATAGAGTGACAGCCATAGATACATAATTTCTGTGTTTTGTCTGGCTCAAAAGAGTAAACTTGGAGGGAGACAGTAGTATTATCTACGTTTTGTAGCTGAAGTGTTAAATTTAAGGTACCAGAATGAAGGGTGAAGTTTATCAGTTCGGGATGTTTATTTAATAGATTTTCATTTGTTTATATGTGTGTCAGTAGATTCATATATAATAAATAACTATAAAGATAGTGGTGAAGCAACATCCTAGAAAATCAAAATTAGTTCTTCCTTAATGGTTATTTTTTGTGTTAGCTCTAGGAATTCTGACTGGATGTCATGACCACAGATCTAATAATTACTTGGAAAATTCTATCAATCTCTGATTTTTCCTCTTTCCATGGGGTATTGGGCTATGAAAACCACAACTTTCCATTTCAATTGTAAGAACACTGAACACTTTTATGCTGATGATGAAAGCAGAAATTTTGTTCTTCCAATAAAGTTTAAGCTTTCCTCATCTAGACCATATTGATTACACACATACTTGACAAGCACGATTCACTATCTTTCATCTGGCTGGCCGTTGATAGCTTGCTAGCAGCTGGAAGATCTAGTCGTGAATTGCTCAGGGAGATTATGAATAAGCTGTAAGTTTATCCACATGTGTAGCCTTTCTCCTCCAGTGATATAAAGGCTTCATATTCAAGGAGATTAATGATAGGATTTTATTGTAGTTTCTGACTCTTTTTTTTTGAAAAAAGGAAATGAACAACATAAGTGAGCAATTAGTTGAATTTTGTAGGAAGGATTCAGAAGAGACCTGCTAGATATAGACAGGAACCACCGCCGTTAGACCCAGGGCCAACAGAAACAGCGCGAGTATATGTTAGAAGCAAAGGCAGCAGGGCCTCGGTAAAGAGTGTAAGAAAGTGTTCCTTTTAGATCTAAGGAATAGGAAGCTTTAGGAGACTTGAAATTGGCACTGGACATTGGAAATATTCCAGTATGCTAAAAATGATGGAAAGAATACAAGATATGGTCTTAAAAGTATTCTGGATGTAGTAGTAAATGGGCTAGGACAATTTGAGACTTGCAACTAAGGTAGCAGAACTGTTCAATCTTTCAGTGACTGTTGCTGTCTTATGGTGGAAAAGCATTGGAAAGAGTCTAAAAGCATGGAATGCTAGTTGAAAATTATTGCTTCACTTAAAGCATTATTACTCTACTTATTTTGGTGTCATTTGGAATAACAAATAACATAAAAAACTGTACTGGGAAAAATACTCTTAATTGACCCACATATGGGTTCAAAGAGAATTTAACTTTAAAGCCTCTGATGTCTGTCAGAAGGCTGGAGAGTTGGCTCCACTGAGGTTCATTCAAACCTTTGACATTTATTTGGCACCCATTTAGGTCTAAGCAGTTTTCTAGGTATTCCTGAGAAGATGTGCATCCTTGAAGCTTGCATGTAGACGATTGCTGTATGTTGCATAGCTGTGCAGATGTGTGCAGAGAAGCAGGTATGCCTGAGCCTTCAGGGCACTGTCACATGGAGACCTCACTTAAAGGAAGGACATGGAGTGGCGGTGGGCCCCCAAAACTGAAGAGACTGAAGAGTGGGAAGAGAAATTCTTCCAGAATCTATCCAGAAGGATGGCATGTGCATTGGCATGGATTCAAGACTGGGAGTGTGTTATGTTCCAGGAATCACAAGTGGTTCGGTTCCACGGTTGCAATGGATAGCCATAGAAAAATCCCGTGGGGAAATGAACTGACTGGTCGAGTATATGCATCAGAAAGTCCATTCTGGCTATGTGGTATCGAGAGAGCATATTGGAGGGAGGTAAGAAAAGAGGTAGGGACAGTATTGAGGCTTCACTATAGTCTATGAAAGATGTAATAGCCTGAATTTGGATGAAGGCACCAGGGAGTGGAGAGAAAGAAAGAAATGGGTGAGATACTGACGAGAGAAAAGCAGCAGAACTTGGTCGTCATTGACATCAACTTATGGGACAGGGAAGAATCTAGGCTCCAATGTTTATGGCTCATAAAGAGTATTCTTTAAAATTTAATAGATTACAGGACCATAAAAACTTAATACGGAGAAGGAAATTGTATCTATCATTTTACCAATTAGAAAACCAGTTCCAGAGAGCTGAATTGAATTGCTTGAGGTCATTTAGCTGCGTGATGCAGACCTACGACTGGAACTGAGATTTCTTGGCTCCCAATACAGGTATCTTCTGACACGTTAGACGTTAAACTTTGTACAGTAAAAATATCTGTAGAAAAGGTGATTTTATTACATTCAGGATTTTTAAAAAATTATAATTTTTATCATTTTAGCGGGCTGAGTCTCTTTCTTGGTAAAAGTAATGGACTAGAAAATGTGACTCATATGGTCAAGATTGCCTAACTACATCAGTTCCATGAAGAGACATAATAGAATTTTGGAAGTGAACTAGTAAAAATGCTTTACTCCAAATGGCTTGTGAGAATATGAACTTGAAAACAGCTAGGTTTCAAGCTTGGATGGTCTCTAGCCTACTAGTAAATATAAAAGGTGTAAAACACCTTTTTCTTTCCCCATTAGCTTTTCAAGTTAGTTCAGTTTTAGAAATTACCTCCTCTACAACAGCCAACTCTAAAAGTAGATGCACATCCTTCTATGAGTAATATATGTTTTTTTCCCATATTGTTTGGAATGGATCTATAATAAATTATGCAATTTTGTTTTGAAATCAATTTGGTAAACTTTTTAGTTTGTAAGAATTAGAGAAATGATTGAAGTTTGTGAAAATATTTCATTTTATATCAGTAAAAGAATCATTGTATGGTATATTTGAATTCTGAAATAAAGCATCCTTATATAGTTGCCTTAACTTCAGTGTCTAGCCATAAAAGGAAAAGAGAAAGAGAGAAACAGAAGGAATACTAAGGAAAAGTTTCTGAAATTCTTCTTTGTATACCCAAGTAGTTTCTCTGATGATATTTGGTTTATTTAGGAGAGTTGCCAGAAGGATTTGGAAATTTTTCTAGTCCTGATTAATGATAGTAGTTTTAATTTACTTTTCTTCCATGTCTCTGATTCTTATCCTGTGCAAAATCTAGACCTCCAATTGTTTTATTGTGGTAACTGAGTATTAGCGTATACACTAGGATGTTTCAAAAGTCAGCTTAGTCTAAGTCTGAGCTACATCTCCAGAGAGTTAATTAGAAACATACTCATGGGCCAATACTGAGGATTAGAAGGAATTATCTTCAGGAAGTCAGTTTCGATACACATTGTCTTGATTTAATGGAATGTTCCAGATTGAGGAAGTATATATGGAGCCCTGAGGAATGAATAGGCATATTTTAATAACCTGAACTTGACATATCGAGTTATTTAAGTTAAATGAAAGTAGACATCTTGGCCCATCCCATCAGTCAGTAATGAATCACGTGGCTCTGAATAGCTTTTAGCACTTGACTCTGGAAAGTTCTGCTATGTGATTTTAAGCAGTGCACAGTAGACGCTCTAAAATTACCTCCACGTAACTGACTTTCCAAATTAACCAATACCCTCTCCTCCCTTTTAAAAATACACTGATACCCACAGTGTGCTGAATACTCCTAGCTGATAACTACTCCTGGGTTCACCCCACACATTACACCTCCCAGGACTCAGTTGTATTCCTACCAAGAGTCAGTTGTTTTTTTCCTGACCTGATATTATTTAATTAACTGTTATGTAAACTGATAAAAAATGAGTGCAAAGAAAATTGTTTTCATGAAAATTAAAACGAATAATTTGGAAACTCAATAAAAGTGAACCATTAATACTGACAGCTGATTTAGGGTTAGGCAAGACAATGTTAAAACTTTGGAAAGCAAATCATAAAAACTGGGAATTTGGCATTCAGATGTCTTCCACATTAAAAAAAATGTTTGTAAAAAGTTCATTTAGTTCTAAGCTCTGGGCATGAGCAGCTGAAAAAGCCAAGGTCCCAAAGAAGATTTCTTTCCTCCCGTGGCAGAGGAAACCTGTGGCGTTTTGGAGGAGTCAGATGTGGACCCAGATCATTATAGTCCAATTCCATTTGTGCTGTACACATGCATTTGTTGCTCTGAGAGTATGTGGCAGGGAGTGGGAGCTACCAGCTTTGCCCTGGCTTCATTCAGGAAAGGCGTTAGTGAGGAGGTAGTGCTTAAGCGGAGGAAGCTTGGGTTGGGTAGTGAAGTGTGGGGAGTGGGTGAGGAGGAAGAGGAAAGAGACTGTGTAGAGCCACAGGTGTGTGTGGGAGCAAGGAGTGGCCAAAAGGAGACCAAATGTTGGGTGTGGCTGGAACTGAAGGACACGTGACAGCAACAGCAGTAGGTAAGACTGGGCAGGTATCAAGAACTAGATCAAGAAGAGCCCTTCTGCCATGAGTGTGGTCTAGATTTCTTCCACTGGTGGTAGGGAATCTCTGAATTTGTCGCACAGGAAGTTGGTGTGCTTGGCTTTTAGCTCAAGTGAATCTGTCTCTGAAGGAATGATCCAATTAGAAATTATTTGGGAACCTATTTGCTCTCCATCTGAGCTTGTGATAATATCTATAAATCATTTTCTATTTCCTATTAGACATTCTCATCACTCTGTGGATACAAGCACAGAGAATGGGTGCTATGTAAGATAAGCAGGCTGAATTAAATTTTTTTTTTTATCTAACAGGACATGAAATGAAATTTATGATGCAGTCTTACATATTTTTAATATTTAGTATTTGTGAAGAGCCATTCTTTTACGTCTAACTTCAATTTCTTCAACTAAGGCCTATAGATCTAAGGGCAAAAAAATGGAAAATCAGTTATTTTCTTATCAACTACAATAGAAACCAATATCTAAATCATGGAAACAATTCTTGGTTATTCAGCCCATTTTCATTCTGAGCAGTTTAGGCAATCTCTATCTAGACTTTGTCTATATCCTCTGATTTACATGTAAAACTTTGAAACTCATCGGTGTTTGGAATGGCATCCCCACCAGTCTAGAGAGGCCCCTAAAACCAGTTTTCCCTGGGCATTTTTTGTGTGAGATTTAAAGGCCACAATTAGCCTGGGCTTCTTAGCCTGTAAAAAAGGCATCAGGAGCCTGTTTTCCTTCCTAAGGATTTTCCAATTGAGGTATCTAGAAAGATCTGAGGCTGAGCTTCTTGAATGTCTGTCCCTCCAGCAGCTACACAGGCTAATCCATATCCTTTAGGGTGGATACTTCCCTAATTGTGGTGATTTTGACACCTAGCTCTGCATCCCAGCCTCACCTGCCTGTGTGCTGCACGTGAGAGCTTGCTACTCAGAAGGCAGGACGGAAAGGGATCCCTGCCCTTTAAAAGAAAGAAAAGACCAGGATAGAAAAATAGGCCTTGGCCGAGGCAGCATGGTTGTGGGGGAGCCATGGGAAAGTAATGATCCATGGACGGTGGGAATAGAAAGAAGCTGTAGACGGGCCATGCAGATTTTGTTTATAGTAGTGGTTCCCAAACATTGTCTACCCAGAATTTATTCCTTTTGGCATCTGACTGAATTTTACAGACCCCATTTCATTTTATTGCCCAGTGTGTTTCTTCTTTCATGTCCCATGGGGAAAGTTTCTCCGCTTTTGTGTTAGTCCTAGAAGGTCTCTGTGCTCTTTTTCACCCTGCATTCTTCCTCTGTTCTTCCATGCCTGACTCCACCCTAACTGCCGGATTTTATTTCTCTTTTCCACCACTTTATGTCTCTCTCCCTCTTTGAAGCCTTCTGTTCAAAATAACTGGTTATCTTTTTTTTTTTAAAAGGGAAAGGACGTTTTATTTAATAACTAATATTAAGATATTTAGATAATTTTGATTCAAAATTAGTTGTAATCCATATGTATACACATCTGGGTAAAAGCTCCAGATGGAATGAGTTAAATAAATTAAGCGAGAAAGAGAAGAATAATCCAAAACATTAGCATGAAGTTAGGTTAGTTATCAAATACTTGGAGGGGTAATAGCTTTTTAAGGATTGAAATAATATAACGAATTATAGAAACAAGAACTTATAAACTTAATTATATAAAAAAAACTAACAAAATAAAATTTGTGTATCCAAGACAAACTAAAATGAACAGGAAGTAGATTGACAAACAAGTATGTGGGGAAATGTTCAAAATCTTTCTGAGTGCCTACTATGTGTAAGGCATTATGCTGGAGAAATAAGTATGATCAATATTTTTAAATAAACAATAGAATATTGAGAAGCTAAAAAAAATCTTTAGTAAAGACATGTAAAATTAACATTGTGATGATATAGTCAGATTTTAAGAAAATGTTTATAGCTCAGAAGTTATCCTGTTGTAACTAGTAAATTAATAGAAATATTTAAAAATAAAATCCAATTGTTACCAGATGTGAATTTGATATGCTAATATAGTGCTATCAGTGCTATTAATTGGCATACTCTTTTTGGAATATTCATCTATTGTTAGAAATTCAACAGCTCCACACTCAATTCTGGGAAGAGTAGTGAAGGAAACAGTGTGCAGTATATTGCACGACTTAACTGTAAGAATATGCACATCCCTTTTGTTGCCAATACGCTGGTTTGGCTTCCCCTCTTTTATGTTCCCATTGTGCCCTGCCATAATAATCATGAAGTTGATGATGATGGCTAACATTTGCTGAGTGCTGACTGTATGCTGAGTTCTAAGGGCTTTGAATATATGAACTCATTCAAGCCAAACAACAACCACATGAAGCCAGATACAAGTATTATTCTCATTTTACAGGTGAAGAAATGGGGCAAAAAAAAAAAAAAAGTGAAATAACTTGGACAAGGTCCTACCACTACTGATGAAATTGGGATTCAAAGTCCTGGTAGTTTGATTCCAGGCTCTTGCTCATAATGCCCATGCTCTGTGTCCTCGCCATGATGGGACAGTTCCTTTAGTGTGATTGACTTATGTATGTTTTTCTAGTTCACTGTATCTCCTAGCATATTGCCTAGTGCATACTAAGCGATCAGGAAATATTAGTCGAAGGCATCAGAAAGTCATTACTAAGAAGGATAAAACTATATGCTTGAGGATGTTCTGATGTTCCTTTTATGGCTTTTGATAGTTACAGCTGATAACTGTTACAGATAAAGCTGTAATAGAAACATTACATTACAACTTTGTAATAGTTAAAAAGAAATGAAGTCTAAATAGACAATAGAGGAATGGCTATGAATATCATATAGGTACAGAGCCTTAATCACTGATATTCTTAGTAGCTGCATAACAGTATGAAGGCTATGTAGTGATAAAAGAATACAAATGGCAACTGTAGTGATTATAACTGTAACCTGGACATGGCTCTAGGATTTACTAGTTTGTGGGTATAGATGAATGATAATAAACCAAATTATGCTAGCCTGAAGCCCTTGCTTGCTTAACTTCATCCTCTCTGTACCCCATCTAGGTGTTTCTGAGGAACTCCAAGGGGCGCTCCCTACCCCCCACCACATAGCATCTGCCCAGGTCTTCTGTTAGGACCCTCTGAGGTCCACTGCACATGGAGTCCCATGGGAGCCTTACCACTGCCTCATAGAAGAGCCCTTCCCCAGAGCACTGGCTTTATGCCCTTCTTGCTGTCACTTTATACTCCCTTGACGTGCCTGACAAGTGCTTGATAATCCACAATGCTGAGAGAATAGCTCGTTCTCCAACCCTCTCCTGCTCCCTGACTCCCGGGCTCCAAAGCAATGCTGCTTGTGCCCAGAGTCTCACAGAGACTGTGAGATTACACAAGTGCCAAGAGGGCAAGGATTTTTACCTCTTGTTTATGGATGTTTGCCTAGTGTTAGGACAGTGCCCGGTCCACAGTAGACAGAAAATAAATAGTCACCGAATGAGTGAACACTTTTTGAGCTTCTTGCCTTCACTTCTCACCTCACTGGAACCCAAAGGAATAGGTGATAGACGAGTAGTATGCAATGGAACCTTCGCCAGTCATGGAAGTGTGCCGTATCTATAGTCTTCAGCAAATGCTGTTCATTTCCCTTTTTGTTTCATTGTTCTTAACTCTACTCCTGCTCTTCCTCCAATGCCTGTGGCCCAGAAAACTCCTTTGTCCTTCTGCTAATAAAAAGTCCCGAAGTGGACTGGCTTGCAGATTTCGATCCCTGGGAAAGATCCTGAGTCTACTTGATGTACAACTGGCCAAACCCTCAGTCTCAGCTCAAGCTCCATTGCGGCAGCCCATTGTCTGTGCCTATGAAAGAGTCTGCAAAGGGCTTGGTACAGGCTGTGCGGTGAGATCTGTGGAACACAGTGAGCCCCCTCTATCAGAGGAGGTGTGTGGGAAAGAGCCCTGAAACAGGATTTAGGAAACCTGGCTCTCCTA
>CM052437.1:22236649-22283769 GCA_028533085.1 Varecia variegata
CTGGCCAACTAAAAATATATATAGAAAAAATTAGCCGGGCATGGTGGCGCATGCCTGTAGTCCCAGCTACTCGGGAGGCTGAGGCAGTAGGATCGCTTAAGCCCAGGAGTTTGAGGTTGCTGTGAGCGAGGCTGACGCCACGGCACTCACTCTAGCCCGGGCAACAGAGTGAGACTCTGTCTCAAAAAAAAAAAAAAAAAAAAAGAGAACTAAAATTAGAATTAGAGCCTGAAGATGTGTCTAAATTGCTGCAATCTCATGATAAAAGTTGAACAGATGAGGAGTTGCTTCTATGAATGAACAAAGAAAGTACTTTCTTGAGATGGAATCTACTGGTAAAGCTGTAAACATTGCTGAAATAGCAACAAAGGCTTTAGAATATTACATAAACTTAGCTGATAAAGCAGTGGCGGGGTGTGAGAGGATCGACTCCAATTTTGAAAGCCTTTCTACTGTGGGTAGGATGCTATCAAACAGCATTGCATGCAACTAATCTTTTGTGAGAGAAAGAGTCAATCGATGCAGCAAGCTTCATGGTTGTTTCATTTTTAGAAATTGCCACTGCCTTCGGCAACCACCACTGTGATCAGCCAGCAGCCATCAACATCGAGGCAAGACCCTCCACCAACAAAAAGTTAATGACTCACTGAAGGCTGAGATGATTGTTAGCATTTTTTAAGCAATAAAGTATTTTTAAATTAAGGCATATACCTTTTTAAAGACATAAGGTTATTGCATACTTAATAGACTGCAATATAGTGTACATACAACTTTTATATATCCTAGGAAACCAAAAAATTCATGTGACTTGCTTTATTGTGATATTTACTTTATTGAGGTGGTCTGGAATTGAATCCACATCATCTCCAAGGTATGCTTATACTTTCAAATGTATTTCATGCAGAAATATGGCAAAATTCTAATAATTTTTGACTGTAAGAGGTTTATATACAGGTGACCATTGTAGTATTCTTTGAACATATCAACATATTTGAAAATATCTTAAGTGGGACAATGATGTTAAAATTTCCTAGACTTACATGGAGAATAATATATCTTTAAGCTGAACTTAAAAGCTGTAACTTTAATACATTTAAAGAATTTTTAAAGTTTTTAACTTTTGAATGGGGGTGGGTGGGTGTCAGTGTGATAGACCTGAGGCTGCCAGCCAAGGGAAGTTGGCCTTGGTCAAACGTGAAATGACCAGGGCCAATCTAAGAAGATTTCATTATAGGCTGTTGTGAAGAAAAAAAAAAAAGTCTTGATTGCTGGATCAAATGGTGGGTCTACCTTTTAGTTCTTTGAAGTATCCCCATACTACTTTCCCTAGAGGTTGTACCAGTTTGCAGTCCAACCAGCAGTGTATGAGTGTTCCTATCTCTCCGCATCCATGCCAGCATTTGTTCACTTTGGGACTTTTTGATAAAGGCCATTCTCACTGAAGTTAGGTGATATCTCATTGTGGTTTTGATTTGCATTTCTCTGATGATTAGAGATGTTGAGCATTTTTTATATGTCTGTCTTCTTTTGAAAAGTTGCTGTTCATGTCTTTTGCCCACTTTTTAATGGGGTTGTTTGATTTTTTTCTTGCTGGTTTGCTTGAGTTCTTTGCAGATTCTGGTTATCGGTCCTTTATCGTATATATAGCATGTAAATATTTTTCTCCCATTCTGTAGATTGTCTATTCACTCTGTTGATTGTTTCCTTGGCTGTGCAGAAGCTTTTTAGTTTGATCAGGTCCCATTTGTTTATTTTTGTCATTGCTGTGATTACTTTTGGGGTCAGCTATTAAAAAAATGGTGAACTAATATCTCTTGTATTAACCTGGATAGCACTGGAGACCATTCTTCTAAGTGAAGTATCACAAGAATGGAAAAACAAGCACCACATGTACTCACCATGAAATTGGATCTAATTGATCAACACTTATGTGCACATATGGAAATAACATTCATTGGAAATCAAGCAGGTGAGGGGGAGGAGGAGATGGTAATTTCATGCCTAACAGGTACAATGCACACTATCTTGGTGATGGACACACTAATAACTTTGACTCAAATGGTACAAAAGCAATTTATGTAACCAAAACGTTTGTACCCCCATAATATTCTGAAATAAAATTTTTTAAAAAAGAAAAACATCATGATGAGTTGGACTGTTCTGAACCTTCCTGCTTCAGATAAATGCTCACTACAGTTGAGTTGCTGACCAGTAGAGGATTGTGAGGAGACAATGAATAGTTACATTTTTTATAAGCAGCCTCATTCTCAATTGATGTTAAGAATATTGTGTTCTTGGATATCAGGGAATTCAATGCTGTTTTAGAAATGTAGTGATAGAGGAATAGTAGAGAACATTCAGTGGCCAATGAATAGATCTATTAGTGATAGTTAAATTCATGGCAACAGAGGACATTTCTTTGGGTTGTGCTATAATGAGAAAAGAGCAGGAATAATGGGATTGAAAATTTCCGTAATATTTTTTTTACCTTGACAGAGAGTGCCAAGATGTGGGGGAAAATTATTTCTATTGTTTTACTGTTGTAAAAAATGATGTTTGATCTTTCAGTATCCTAAAAAATATTTTTTTATTCTAAGATCATATAAAGGATTGATTTTTATGTGCATCAAGTTGTCTATACCAATCACTAAGTTGACTTTATTCAGAGAATAGAAACTAATCTAATAGAACATATAGAGTGGCTGAGAGGAATGGATTTTTTGAATATATATCAAGTTTGAAGTAGTTGTCAAGTCATAATTTTGGTGGAATTAGGTTTCTGTGTTACCTGGAGTAAATTGTAATGGTCCATATATATTTGAAGACATTTACAAGAGTTTGCTCATTGAATGATCAAATTCGAATTACAACTCCAGTGGTTACAATTACCAGCTACTTTCAGGGTAATCTCATGTTTTCATATAGTTATAATAAAACTTGAATATTTCCATGCTAGTTTTCATGTTTGAAGAGAGGCCAAGTTTTGTAAAATACCC
This sequence comes from Varecia variegata, assembly GCA_028533085.1. Classification (NCBI taxonomy): domain Eukaryota; kingdom Metazoa; phylum Chordata; class Mammalia; order Primates; family Lemuridae; genus Varecia; species Varecia variegata. The sequence goes on from CM052437.1 coordinate 22,239,646, forward strand.
CTCAAATATATTTTTACATCACAGAGACATTGAATATGTACACCTTTTCCATTATATAAAGGTGTCCTTTGTTTTAAATTGGTTGTCTTAACAGTGACCTAAATTTGAAGCTTAGTTGACATCTGAATTTTTGATTGTTTCAAACATGTTTTATTGGTTGCCCAATTGCTGGAAGCAAACATGTACAGTGACCTAATTATGCCAGATGGTATGAAAAGGCCTCGTGTGTGAAGTGTTTAGAACATGACACAGAGTTCAGAGTCTTGCTTCCATGCCGAATCCGCCATTGTTTGGTTGCACAATCATGTGCTCTTTGTTGAACATGGGAACATGCCCTGTAATTAGACACAGCCATTACAAGAGGAGACAAAAAATAAAAGTGCTTCAAGACCTTCCTATTGCAAATGCTTAAAGAGCAGAAAATTTCACATATAAACACCTGAGTTAACTAAGAAGCAAGTTTTCCAGAATACTGGAAAACCTGAAGTAGATATCAACAGAGGAAGAGAATATGTTTTTAGTACAGTGCTCTAACACAAACAGATAAAGGTGATCAAATAACACATGAACCCACTTTTATAGTTTGCAACTAGAAAACTCCTATAAAAGTTAAAAAAAACATGAGAAACAAACTCTAATATCTCTAATGTATATTCTACAGAAGAAAATAAACTTTATGTGGATTAGAAAGGACCAGTAATTGATGTGAAATCCCAATATCATTGGAAAATCTTTCTTTCCTTTAATTATTGGCCACATAAATAATAAGCCCTGGGGTAAAATTGAAGTGACACAAGAACTGTTTGGGATTCTCTTAGAGGTGCCAGAAGTTATTCCAGCAGTTCTCTTTGGGCAGGAACAATGGAAACAGAATGGACCATTGGAGAAAAAGATTATTTGCTTGAGAATAGGGCTCTGTGGGCAGATATATTCAGTGACATCCTCGAACACATGCACCGCCCCCCCCCCATTCTGAAAGGCCAAATAGATGCACTTAACTTTTGTTTAAATTTTTTTTTTAAAGAAAGAATAAACATAATGGAGACATGAGTAGGAAAGTGTGAGCTCATTGAAGTGGAAAGTATTCTAATTACATGGTTAAAATACTTTTTAAAAAAAGTCTCAATAGTTCTGTCACAGGACTTTGAAGAAAAATATTTCTTGGTTTCTACCGCACAGAAGCCAGTGAGAAACTGGGGAAATAGACGGGATGTCGGCCAGTTCCACATGGCAGAGAAAAGATGGGTAGATAGCTGGGTAGGTGTGAATGAGATCTGCTACAGACTCTCAGAGTCTTTTCTCAGGGATGGGAAGTGAATGTCCAATTAAGGGAGCTGGGACATTGAGTTCTGCTTAGAAACCCAGCCTTTAATTTCCACAAAATCTCTCCTGTCCTGACTATATATTATTGTGGTAAGACCCAAAGCTATGATGAAAAACTAGTTTTCTCCCCGATAGAATTAATGCCAGAATCATTGTAACACTTTTCACATTGGTTATTCCCCTGAGTCTATAAACTACATAAATAGATTAAAAGTTTAAAGGGAAAAATGGTTATAAAACATTGTAGCAAGCACTTTTGGCCTCTCTCTACGCATTAGCCCTGATGTGAGAACTGAGTCAGCCAGGCTGGGTCGGCAGAAGGAATGGGTGGACTGTCGCCCTTTTTCTCTCCCCGTTGCTTGGGACCATGTGCTCTTGGGCGAACGGTCCTTCTAAGCGAGCTTGGACAAGGGCAGCAGCCTCCATCTTCTTTCGAAGCTGCTGCTGGGCAGTGAGTGGGGAAGGCGAGGCTGGAACCACTGGACATCTGCCTTGCCCATGAGCAGAGAGCTCACTTGGGATGCGTTGATTGCAGTTACTGAAGTTTGGCCTCCTTCAGGTGGAATAAGTCATTAACACCAGGCACTTCCTGTGCCATCTGGGTTTTTCTTCAGTGTCCCACTCAAGTACTCCTTTGGCATCATCTAAGAAATATTTAATTGAGTGTTAGTGACTCTGGTTGTCTCTAGTGGCCCTCAGATGGCTGTTTTTTGTAGCCATCCTGGCCAAACCCTACCTGTGTTAACAGCAGAGGGTGTCACCGAAGGTGTTGTGCACATCTCAGTGATGGGTGCTGGAACTTTTAAGTGTTTGCTGGTCTTGTTCCAGCAACCTCTGCCAGATTGACTTCGTGCAGCGGTCCTCTTGCCTGAAGTCAAGAAAGATCAGTAAAGACAGGGATAAGATCCAAAGGGGAAAACCGCCACAATGTGAAAGAGAACATGTCTGCATGTCACTGGGCTTCTGCCAGTGGAGGGGAGAACTGGTCGTTTTATTAATACTTGGATTGAGAATGTGGGGCTGAGACAGTAGGATAATCAAAATATGGATGCTTAGAGCCAGAGTAGAGTCCTTCAGAGAATGGGTTGTGACCTAGACATTACCCCTCCTGCAGTCTTTACCCAGGCAGATCTCTTCTGGGAACCAAAGCTTCAAGTGTTCACTCACCCTGACCTGTTTAATAGAGAAGCAAGTCTGTGTTTCTTCATTGATTCTCCCTGAGCCCCTCCTCTCAGGTGTCTTTTTCATTTTATTGGCAACGAAAATGCCTTTGCCATAACATGAAATACCAAATTTTCATATTTTGTAGCTTTAGGGTTCACTAAAATAATATACCTATTAGTAATTAGACTCCTGTTTTTACATAGGAATAGGCATTGATAAAAGAATTATGGAGCAGCTCGAAGTGGAAACATGTTAAGCTACTTCTGCTGTTGACAAAGGGACAAGACTTTATGGTCATTGTATTTGAAGATGACAGTTCTGAACATGTTGGAAGTAGTTTTAAGAGATGGCGGCTTGAAATGATTGTTGATTTAGGCTCTCTATACATTACAAGAAATGTTTAAAGAGTTACAGCTGGCATTTCTAGGATCTAATGTTTTTTGGCTCTATGAGATCCCTTGGAACTGAGATTTGCTACGACGAAGTGGAATCATCTGGTTTACTAAAAAACAAGTCCTCTGGAATCTGACTCATAAAGTTGTAGTGAGAGAAACATTGCCCTAAGTTTAGAGATGACAACTTTGTCTCTTTTCCCCTGCCCCGCACATTCTCCAAGATGATGATAGTACTATTTTTTTCCTTCTTGTCCTTCTATTTTTTTCCTCCTTTTCTGTCTCCTTTTGTATATAAAAGAATTCATATATAAAATCAATTTTCTATTTCAGCAAGGCTACTTTATGAGACTGTGCATCTCCTCTAGTGATACTGCCATTGTGCAAACAGTTTGGACATGTCTGGTTTGAGGGCGTTGTTTCAGAGCCAGTTTATGAGCTGCACGAGAAAATTAGTCTTTCTTTGCTGGTCGTCTTCAGCTCACTTGTTTGCTATATTCTTCATCTGAAAGCGTCCAATGTTCAATTCAACTCCAGTGAACAAGGATTTGTCACCACGGAGAATATTTAAAGTATGTCTTTAGCACTGAATAAAATTCTAAAATTCAAACAGAGGAGTTCTAAATATTTTGAACAAAGACAGCGTTACCTCCCAGATGACCACTTTGCAGAGGACTGCTTTAGAATGTGCAAGCTCTAATAGAGTTGTTAAGAATACAATCTTAACATTCTGTGGCTTTGGGGCAAGCCTCTTAATAAGATAATGTATTTTTATAAGATTGATAGCGAACAGGGAACTTTCATGCTTATGACCATATTTGACCTTCAGAACAATCAAGAGAGGCAGGAAAAGTAGGTAGTCTTGTCTCCCACCTATTTACGTGAAACTTGAGGCTCAGAGATGTTGGCTGTGGCTTGTATTGGTACTTCTGACTCCATAGCTCTTTCCATTTTAGCAAACTCACCCTATCTCTAGCCCTCAGTATCTTCATTTTTTAAATAACTAGATTGTCTGAGAAGACTACCAAGCTGTGTTGGAGCCTTATAATCCTTTGTGATGATTTTGACTTCTTTCCTTTTTCCTACAATGTTAGACACCACTGATACTGTTAATGATGTATACCCAGGACATATGGACAGAGCAATCTCTGCAAACATCAGAGTGAATACATCTCTCAAATCCAACCTGACTTCTGAGACTCCTTTCAACTGTTAGTTCCTCCAAAAAGCTTTCTAGAATTTCTTCAACCCACATTGTTCTCTCTTGCTTGAATTCTTATTGGACTTAGAATCTAATCAGGCAATTTTGAATTTAAATATTATGCAATTGTTGCTTTTGTGCCTCTTTTGTCTTCTCCACCAGCTTGTGCTTTTCATGAGGGCAGGACCACTTACGAATTGAACTCAGTACTGGGCACAGATGAACCATTGGTAAATGTATCCTTATTAATCAGTTAGGCTAGGTTGTGCTTCAGTAACAAATTAACATTTATTTATGTTCCACATGTACTAGACATCTGATGGGTGAGCAGACAACTCTGCTCTACATGTTCTTAGGGACTTGGGCTGACAGTGGTTCTATCACGTTACTGCTGTGCTATTTAGGATGCATGGTCTTCTCAATTCCTACAGAAGGGGAGGTTTTGCAGAGTGGTGCTGCAGAGACAGTCATTACCTTTTCCATAGCTCACTATTCAGAATGAGTCACATGACCTGCCTATTAGTGCTATGTACTGAATTGTGTCCTTCCCTCCTCCCCAAATTCATATGTTGGAGCTCCAACCCCCAATGTGACTGTATTTGGATACAGAGCCTAAAAGGAAATAATTAAGCTTAAATGAGGCTATAAGAGTGGGGCTGGAAGGGCCTGATGTGATAGGATTAGTGTCCTTAGAAGAAGGTCACTCTCCCCACACACTCACACAAGATGTCACGTGAGCATACAGCCAGATGGCAGCCGACCACAGGCCAGGAAGAGAGACCTCACCAGACTCTCCCATGCTAGTCTCCTGATCTTGGGATTCTAGCCTCCAGAACTGTGAGGAAATAAACATGTATTGTTTAAGCCACCCAGTCTGCGGTGTTTTGGTGTGGCAGCCATACCTGACAGTTAGGGAGCTGGGGAATGTGGGGAAACAAGTGGTTCTTTGGTGAGCGATGAATGTTCCTACCACAAGTGTCAGGGCAGTGGTCAAGACTGACACGGTTCCCTGCTCCCAGGGATCTAAATGAACCTGTTAGCATTATTTGTGGCATTCAGTTTTTCTGCACAACTTGCAACCAAACCACGGGTAATTATTAGTTTTGAGTTCTGTGTACTTGGAAGAGACATTGAAAGCTTAACCAAATGAGGCATGCACTGCAATTTCACATACTGCTGTTAGGCCTAAAATGTTTTTGTTCCTTTCATTATCTCCTTATAGACGGCAATGAAGCTTAATATAGAACATTTCTCTCTCTATAGTAGGCATTTATGTTCATCATTTTGTGGGGGGATCTGGTTACTGCAGTAATGGTAACCACTGTATGCCCATCTGTATTTCCTCTCAACACAAGTCTTTTTAGACACATCCCTGGTAGTGGAACTTGAATGGAACAGTCGCTATCTAGTACTAGGATTATGATGTGATTTGTGTTGTTTTGCCCCAAGGAAAAGCTAACGGGAATTATGATGTCAGAATATCATCATGACAGTACTGTACTTAATTTTTCTTTTTGCACATTAAGAAGAGCAAAGACACACATATCACAACCTGGAAGGCTTAACTGTTGAAATGTTCAAATCATTGCAGAGATGGAGAAAATAGGCAGCTCAAATTTGATCATTTCTTCAGAAAACATGTCAAGTAGAATCATAAGTGTCATGCTTAAGAGTTTTTTTTTCCTTTGTATGTTACTTTAGAAACCATTTTTGCCCTAGTGTAACTTTTAAAATACCATTTCATAAATGAAAGTAGTTGTCTGGAATTCCTTGAAGCCCATGGTTTGGCTTCAGCAGGTTTTAAACAAATACACTGTCAGAAATCGATGTGGATACATTTCCAGCAGTTAATGCTCTAGTCACAGTAGATACTTTGTAAAATCAATAGCCTGAAATATCAGAGGATTATGGTTGTATCAGATACCCCAAATGCCTAACATTGTTTTAATTAATCTAATAAAAGAAAGCTGGGTGGACTTTAAAAAAAAAAAAAAAAACCTTGCCTATAAAGAATGTTCTGCTCAAGCCAAAGCAAATTTTTTTTACAAGTTCTTTTAGAAAATCTGGAAGTATTTAAGCGTTTTCCTCTTCTTCTTATGAGACAATGCCTGTTATTCAGCCAGTACTCTATTGTACAGTACTCTTTATGACAATGGCCCTTAGAACAAGTTGATCAAATATGGTGCTCTAGTTGCATTAGTGCTGGGGTTTAAAGATTTGGAACTTTTTTCTTATTGGCACATAGAAAAAAAAAACATGTTTAATGTTCTAATACAGGGACACGTAAGATCTCTCATGAGGTTTTCCAGCTTAATTTGGAGCCATAGTTGATCCAGAGGCTAGAAGAACATCATTTTGCTCAGAGAGTAGGCAGGAGTCACTTTGCCCAAGTGGAGATGTGTTTATGTTATAATGAAAAGATTGATAGTAGGAGCAAAGGAGCTGAGACAGAAGTTTGGGTTAATCCAGCTCATTACATATAGTCAGCGCTTTCCCTATAAGGAAACTTATTCCAGTTCTTATGAAAAGAAGTTACAAATTTCCAAAAATGGGATTCACACTCATCAACCAGATTCAGAGTACTAAGGGTATAGCTTTTGTTTGCCAGACTATAAGGCTTTGTGTCAGAATGTTTGAGTAACATGCTTCTGAATGTGGATGGAGGTAAGGTTACACCTGCACAGGTGGAATAATTTATGAGACATACCTGTGTAATGTGGCTTGATGGACCGTGATGTGAGTTTATGTCACAGCTCAGTGCACACAAAATCTGCATCTCCATGACTGTCTTGAATAATTTGAGATCTTGCCTATTGATAATCACATATAGTTCATTATATTCTAGAAAGGAGCCATTTAAGAGCCATTATTATTTCCAGGAATGTAGAGCTGCCTTTTTGTGGGTACAGGTTAGCAGGAAAGGGCTGCCATAGGGTAGTGTCAAGAAAAGGCAGCCCTTTTGTTACGATGGGGGGCCCGTTTGTCATCTCTGACAAATGGATCTTGCTCTTGCTCTGTAAACCTATTTTGCCCTTCCTCAATAAACTGAAAAAAAGAAAGTAAAAAAAGGCAAGAAAAGGAGGCCCAGTATGGTTATCGCTGATTAAGTTGGTTCAGGTCAGTTGTGAGGATGGAACTAGATGAGATGTGGCCCCGTGGAATCGAATGCATCAGCCTGGCAGGCAGGAACCTCTGAGGAACACTGATCTTCACAGGATTGCCCTGACACGGGAAACCTTTCCACCCCAGCTCCCTGGCTGCCCTCAGCCCTGCACTGGAACCTTCATAAAATCATAGAATTTGGGCACATAAATGAATGTTAGCAATTTTATGGATGAGCACACTAACATCCAGAGAGGTAAATTAATTTGCTTAACATCCTGCATTGTGTTTGTGGCAGGTGGGGACTAAAACTGAGGCTTTCTGGTGTCTCGTCCAGTGTTCTTTCTACTATTCCACCCTGGCTCCTAGGCCATCTCTAATGGGGATGGAGGATTCACAAGGAAACATTGCTATCTGACCCCGAAGGGACAGCTCTGTCTCCGGGACCTGTCTTAGCCAGGGAGTCCCGTGTTCTGTGGTGCTTTGTGATTGGGCCGTGGATGCTCGCGGGGAGGGACACACAGTGGGCTCCACTGCCGTAGCTTCTTGGTCTTGATCCTCTCACACCAAAACATGGCACCATGACAGGGCGGATCTTGATGCTCCCAAAGTGAAATCATCTGCTGCTTGAACACTGATATTAATGGGTGGAATTATTGTGATTCAGTGATACCATGTTGTGCTTTTGAGCAGAATTAAAATGAAATTCATAAAATTACATACCTTCCAACGGCATGTATTCACTAAGCATTTGTTTACTAGCCAGAATGCTTTTGAGAAAACTTGAATGTTTTTAGCAAGATCTTAAGAATATCTTTTTTCTTTTATTTCTATATTTAACTTAAATGTATATTTTTATACATCTCTTGTCCATAAGTTGAATCTGGGACATTGTATATTAAGTAATTGTTAGATTATTTGTCACTTTGTTAAGTAAGCCTGGGTTTTTAAAGGAGGGGCTTGGGAGAAGGGGTCTAATATTGCCTGAGAGCCCAGTGGGTGCTGGCCACATGGCTGTCTCATGTGGAATCTATCTCCCATGCATTGTCTCAGTCCTCTCAAGACCTCTGTGAAAGTGGATGTTTTCAGTTCTGTTTTATGGAGGAGGAAATAGGCAGAGAGAGGTTGCGAGTTTTGCCCATGGGCATGTAGGCAGTGATTGGTAAAGTGAGGATGTGAACCACATTTGTCTACCTTCAAAAGCTGTGCCTGGCCATTGACCCAGTTATGGGTCATCCTTACGCTACTTTTCACTGGGCCCACATGGAATACGGTAGTGTAGAAAGATACATTTTCCATTTACAATGTGATAATGCTGTGGGCCATGTCAATAGCTTGGAGTTTGCTTTGTGTCAGGATGCTTCTTTACTGTGGCTGGAGAACACTTGTTGAGAAAAGAGATCATTTGTGCTGAACTTTTTAAAATTTTATTTATTTACTTTTTTAGAGACAGGGTCTTCTTCTGTCAGAGTGCAGTGGCCCAGTCATAGCTCACTGAAACCTCAAACTCCCTGACTCAAGGGATCCTCTTGCCTCAGCCTCCTGAGTAGCTAGGACTACAGGCACGTGCCACCATGCTCAGCTGATTTTTTTTAATTTTAATTTTTTGTAGAGGCGGGGTCTCGCTATGTCACACAGGCTGATCTTGAACTTCTGACCTCAAGTAATCTTCCCACTTCAACCCCCCAAAGTAGCTGAGATTACAGGTGTGAGCCACTGCACCTGGCCAATTTGTGCTGAACTTTCAAACCCCATTCTGCTATTTGTTTGACGAAAAGTATAGCCAACAGGCCTTTAATCATCTCGTTTTATTTTATTTTATTTTTTTTGTCCTCTGATTATTCCCGATCATGTTTACCTTAAATATAATTTCTTCCCTTTTTTCCCATAAATCATATACTTTATCCTGGTAATTCTCTTTTACATTTGAGGGAGAGTACTATGCCTTTATAAAAACATTTAATTTCTTTCTCCTCATCATCAATATTTCTGCATTTACCATTGTTTAAAAGATGCCAATTATTTAACAGGAAGCAATCCAAAACTTTTTTGCTTTGGAAAAAGGAACTATGATGCTTCCTTTTCCCCATGTCCAGGTTGATTTTTATATCCAACTATAAATCTGATCCCAAATTTGGAAAACGCTTCATGGCTTGGCTCCATCTTGTTCTGACTTTCCGCACCCACTCTCTTTGTTCCTTCATGTTTGGCCTGCCTCTCTCTGTCCTTACCCTCCCTGTCTCTTCCCCTCCGTCCTTTCCCAGTTGGTGGTTGCTCTTGTGCTTAGCTGAACCTGTTCCATTTCTTTGGAATCTCTCTTCCCAGTAGATCCATTGAGTCACTTCCTTGTTTCAACTCTTGCCTAAACACAGTCCTCCTTACTCTTGCAAGAGCTACGATGAGTCAGACTTCTATTTTATTTCATGTTTTCCCTCAGTACAATCTCTAAGAGTATTTTTAAAACTCTGTATTACTTTAACATTTCAAGTTTTGTTTATTTGCTCCTTTGGCTCAATGCCTTATTCTGTCTTGAGAAAATGTTCTTTATTCAAACTTAAAATACTGTATACTTCGTTGTATAATGGTTCTTGATAACAAAAGAAAATGAGTTATATTATACATGTGATGAGGATAATTCATAAGAGTAATTCAGTATTATCATTTTTAAATGTCTTGCAGAGTAAAATTAAATATTAGGTCCTTGACATTGTATCTGCCTTCATGGAGTGACCCTTTTTATAATTAACTATCTGAATACTTTTAAGAAATGTATTCTGAGAGCTTATCACATGGTCATCACTTTAATGATGGTTGTAGATTTTACCCACCCAGGATACCAGCTGAGGGGGATGACTGGGTCCTGTGATGCAGCCCACGCTCTGCTCAAACTTCATGTCCTGGTGCAGGACACATCCGGAGTAATGGCAGCCGTGCTTGGACATGCGTCATTTAACCTCACAACTCCCTGGGGTTGGGATTATCATCGCTTGTCTCATTGCAGGCTCAGAGAGGCTGGCTGATCTGCTCAACATCTCATTTCTGGTAAGAGGGATCTGGGATTTTGATCCAGGTCTAGAGACTCCAGCCCAGCACTCCTTCCTTACTGCCCCTGCTGGGTCTTCCTTCCCCAGGACTCTGCACAGGGCAGCAGACACTCTTGGAATGAGGATATTGTTAGGTACCAGAAAATTTAATGCATGAAAATGAGATTTTATGAAACCATGCTCCAATGTCTGTCACAACCTCTTCAAGTTTTCTTTTCTGAAGCAACTCCAATTTGACAAAAATTGTAAGCTTTGGTTGCCAAATGATAAATTTTGAACTATCATTCTCCTCATATATTTATAGGGAGATCTAAAAGTGGCTCACAGCCTAACTTTGAGTATCAGGAAAGTGCTATGGTATTATCTCAAAACTGAGTTTAAATTCTAAAGGTATTTATTCTCAATTAGGTCAAGGTTTAGATAAGTACATTACCCTATAATCTGTTAAATTTTAACAATTAGCTTAAAAGATAAAAGGTTTTTATACCATTGCTTATAATAATTTTGTGTTGAAAAGGTTATAACGTGGATATTTGTGGAATAATTGTAGTGGTTCTTCAATAGCCAGCCTTACCCTCTGAATAACAGTGCTCGTACAGAGGTGCAGACAGGAAGGGTTGAAAAATTATTTTCGTGCAGTTTTCCAGGAATCATGGTCTGTGTACTGGTGAATCGGGACCAGGAGTAGTTCTGTTTGTTTTTCCTCCTTCTGTCTTGCTTGCATAAGTCCTACAGGTGGAGGCTCGAACAGGTGAGCATCTCCGTATATTTGGCCACGAGGGAGGAGGAGGAGATAAGACAAAAGGAAGTGATTAGGGGTGCATCTGCCCTGATATGGTCCTAGTATAGACATGAGAGCAAAGGAAGTAGTTGAATTTGGCTCTAGCATATAGTAATTAGTATTTCCCAAATGGAATAATGTAACTGATCACAGAATCTGAGACCTGGCAGAAACCGTAGAAGTCATCTGCTTCATATCCTGGGCATCCAGGCTCAGCTTCCAGTGAAGGTGTCAGCATCTTCCACTGTCGAGGAGCATTAATGGTTGAAAAGATCTTATGCTTAATGAATTGAATCTTCTCTTCCTGTGATTTGTGGCCTTTACTCCTGCTAATACAAGTTGAACATCCCAAATCCCAAAATTCTGAAATTCCAAATGCTCCAAAATCCAAACTGTTTTGAGCATCAATGTGGCACTCAAAGGAAATGCACATTGGAGCATTTCAGATTTTGGATTTTTGGATTTGGGATGCTCAATGGTGAGTATTTGCAAATATTTCCAAATCTGAAAAAAATCCAAAATCTGAAACACTTCTGGTTCCAAGCTTTTGGGAAAAGGAACACTTAACCTGTACCTTCATCATGCAACAAGCTTCATCTTGCTCACTGTAGCTGAACACTGCCATCATGTCTACATATAGTCTTATCACCTGTATTTCTTCAGTTGATCCTCACAGAATCTGGTTGCCAGAACCTTCATTGTTCTGCGTGCCCTGCACAAGCTGAGTCATACATTTGCTGAATCCTAGCATGGTTTTGTGGGGCTATAGTGTCCTTTAATCTGCAGCCCAAGGTTGTGTGAGCTTTTTGAGGAGCTATAGCATGTTACTTGTTTGACAGGATAGATTTTTGTTTTGGACTTGGCAGATAAATATTGGATTTTAAATTGAGCACATTTGTCCTGGATTGTGTATACATAAGTCACATCCTGAAATGATAGACAGGTTGTCTATGAAAATGTGGGGAATAATTCATGTAGGAGAAATTCCATTTGTGTTTTAAACTGGTAAAAAAAAAATCACCTCAATCTATGCATAAAAAATGTATTAAATAATTAGAAGAGTGAGCCTATATCTACATGATTCCATCTCACCAAGACACAGAATCTACCAGTCTTAGAGAAGGACATTCTGAATGCTAGCCTCATCCTATTCCATGTGATTTTCTCCAGTGTGGCCTTTTGGTGTGGGAGACAGAAGGTTCTTTCTCCACCTTCTTTTCTTCTAGGTACTTCCTGCATCCAGGTGAGACCTTGTGGTGTTCAATGGCCTCTTGGGTGAGAGCCCCAAGTGCGGCCACAAAGATCTCTCAGATGGAATTTCTGGCTGCATGTTGAAGCCTCTTCGAAGTTAAATAACTGAAGGGGCATATGTAAAACTTTGAGCCTTGTTATAACCATGACTTCATCCCTCGTAGCTTATTCTTATACTGTGCAGACCCAGTTTTGAGACGAACACGCAGTGTCGTGGTACCACCTACGCTGCCATTTATTTAATCGGTTTGGATGGCTTGTGCTGCTCTTGGCTGTGGACCTGCAAAAACAAAGCCATGGGATAAAGCGGCCTGAATCATGTAATGAAAACCTTGTACCTTTTTGGAGGCCCGGTTGAGAAAAATGATTTATTTTTGCCCTACCAAATAAAACATTCTAGGAATCCAAGGTGAAAATTGGATTTTAACTGCTACTAACATTTGGAGCATATAAAATCAGCAAGTGTTGAGTGTTTTGCTCGATTAAGAGAAGAACCTAAAGAGTCCTGGACAAGAATGATCTGTGTAGGATGTGAACTGGTGTCTTAATGTAAATCTAACTGATTTATAAAACTGGAAATAAACATTAAACACACTTTGGCAGCCAGATCGCAACAGTGGAGAGCTCTGTGTTTTTAACATAATCATTTTGTTCCCAGTCGTATGCTTGGGTCATGGTCCCTCCTTCTTCCTTCTGTCCTTGGTCGTTCAGGTTTAAGCTTTTTGTGACTGGGCTCAAAGAGTCTGGGAGCTACCTGACTCCAGCCCCAAATATGTGCCTTTCTTCTCTTAGGTTCCCGTCCATCCTCATGTTGGTTCTTCCTCTTCCTCTTCTTCTCCCAATGTGTGTCTCATGGGTTTCTCCTTCTCTCTATCTCTCTGACTACCGATCTACCTCTTTATCACATTGTTTTGTGATCTCTCTGCCATGTGTGAGACTGTTCACCTGTGGCCCTGGTGCGCTTCCAGCCTCGGGCTTTTTCTCACTGCGTGTAGTCAAACACCTTGCTGAGAGCTCTGGCTGCAGACAGACTCCCCGCGTCAGTGCAGTGGTGTCTGGCACACAGCGGTCCCTCAGTGAAATCCAGTCGGACTGTTTTGCAAGAGAGCTTCCTTATCTCTCTCAAGGAAAGCATGCTGCCCCTCTGCCAGAGTCGCTGCCCATGTCTCGTGATACGTGGTGAGCCCTGGGCCCTACTGACTTACACTGGGGCTTTTAGCAGTGCCTTCCCCAGAATCAGGTGTCCGTGTTGGCTCATCTAAAAGAGCAATTATTTTTGTATGCCTGCTTTTACCAAACTCAAAATGTCTTTGACAACAGCTTTTATTTCAGGGAAATTCATCCTGTCCTATAGAGTCATTTTTCGTGGAGTCTGGTCCTTTCGAGCGGGCAATTAGACTAACCTATTTGATTGACGGAGCACCTACAATCTACTCCACTCACAAGCCTTCCGCTCCCTGGGGAATCTGACAAACAGGAAAGATCTCAAATGGGACATCTGGGATAGGGAGCTTTTATCTATAATAATAATAATAATAATTAATGATAATGATAGCTGAGCACTTATGTGTGTCAGGCATAATACTCAGCATTGTACATGCATTTTCATTTCCTTTTACTTCTCATGACCCTATGATAAAGATACTATTATGTACTCTGTGTTAGGGATAAGAAAATGAGTCTAAGATAATGCATGTAGGAAGTCCTAGAGCCAGAATTCATTCCCAAGCCTCCCTAACTGTGGAATCACATTTTTCACCACTGTCATGGACTGCTTTTGGACAGCACACAGCGTCCTGTTGAAGTCATTAAAAATCATTAAAAACCTTAGGACATCAAAGCTATGATGTAACTAAAACTTTTTTAACTGTTGTGGGCCTGCCGAGTGACCGGTTCCTGCTGCCTACTTCCCTTCTGAGGGTCACCACCCTCCCAGGCTTTCTGTCACCACATTCTGCTCACTAGGCTGGGCGTGTATGCTAACTTCTGTTGGTTTTCACACGGCCATTGCTTGCCTGGATGGGCCACCACTAGTTTGTTCTTTGGTTCCTTTGGTTGTTTATTCGTTCCTTTGTGCATTCATTCAGCACTTACTGAGCATTGTGCTGTGTATTGGGATATAAAGATAAATAAGATGCTTATAAATTTAATTGAAATGCATAGCAGAGGCGGTGGAACTGTGTAGAAGGTGCTGTGGAGTAAAGAGGAGGGAAGAACTCATTGGAATCGAAGAGACAGGGAGTCTTCATAGTGGCGGATCTTCAGAGCTGGTCTCATGGGGTGAATAAAGTCTGTCCGGGGGAGATAAAGGCAGGGACATTCCAGGGAAAGGAAACAGCTTTTGGAAGGACGTGGTTTGTTCAGAGAATCAAAAGCCCTGCAGCGCGCCTGCAGGATAGATATAGAGAGGGGGGCGGGGGGGACAGGAGATGGCCTCGGGTGCCGATAGGAAGGACATTATCATGCTGGAGAATGTGTAGTTTTCAGACAGTGAGAAGTCACCGAAAGTTTGTACTCAGCAGAGTTACGTCATCAGATTCGTCTTTGGAAAGATGCCTCTGGAAACTGCTGGGAGGATTTCGTAGAGGTTGAGGCCGAGGAAGGCAGAGTGACCCCTTGGATGCTCTGGGGACAAAGGTGTATGGGCTTACCCTGCACAGTGGTGACGGACAGTCAGGGGACCCTCCCTACCTGACTGGCCGTGGGAGGGGTACACAGAACAAGATCTGTTTTCCTAGGCCCTTCCCTGCCCTACTGAGTGGGTCTAACTTCAGCCCCTGCCCCTCAGCCTCTTCTCACCTCCTGTGGTTGACCAGAAGTCCTCCCTGGTCGTGACGTTTGACAGCTACTGTTGCTCCAGTAGCTGCTCGGCCCTGCTCTGCCTGCTCCGGCTGGGCTTGCTGAGACCTGCCAGCACCTTCCTAGCTTGGCTGACCTCCCTGGGTCAGAACACTTGGCTGTCTGGAGCCTTCGTGTCTGCCAGAGCTGATCTGCTCAGCCGATAATCGTTTCTTATACTGTCCTGTCCCTGCTCAGGCCTTGGGGTTATAGGAAGACCAGAAGCCTCTTGTAGGTGGGACCTGTGCCACTTTCTCAAGTTTTACACATGCCAGGCCCTTATAGTTCTCTTCCCTGATGACCCACAGGAGAGATTTAAAGAGACATAACTAAAATTTAAAAAGTTTATATTGACCTTATAAGTTGTGAGGTTCTTATTAAGAAAAAAAAAGGTGTTGGAAACTTAAGTTTTATAAAGTGCCCTGAATAGTGACAGATTTTCATAAGACTCTAAAAATGCCAATGTGCTCTTGAAAATGTGCTTATTCATTTTAGTGTTGTATTGATTCTGTCCTGGTATTTTGTTTCAAAGTTTTATAGTTTTTTTCCCTCTCTAATTGTGTCGATAACAAGGGAACTGTTTTATAATGTGACTGTGAAGCACAGCAGTGCCCCAGGGCTGAGCATCCTGCACCCAATTAACCTTCATATTTCACACCTCATCATTGCAGTGTGGCAAAGCGCTCCCTGGCCTTTCAAAGCAAGAGGACTGCTGTGGAACCGTGGGTACCTCCTGGGGCTTTAACAAATGCCAGAAATGCCCCAAGAAGCCATGTAAGTGATGTTTCTCCATTCCTTTGCAGGCTAATGCAGCGTATCTGTTTTCTTAAGATTACTCTTTTAATGATGGAGCAACCATTAGACTTTCAAAGAACTCCATTAGTGAATTCTAGAAGATAGTGTTATAATATGCGTTTCCAGAAAGCTTACAAATCTGATAGTTTCCATCTAGATTCTGTTTTTTTAATAAGCGCAGTTATTCATTGCCTTCTCCAGTTAGATTACTTAAGAGGAAAAAAAAAGCCCTCAAGAGGCAAGGAGCTAAAATACACTCTTTTGTCCAGGGGAAGAGAAAGTAAGATGTCTTTTAAAATGGTAAATAAATATTTTGAACCCTGTCAAAAGATAGTGTTGTTATTTCCTAGATTTAAATTGCTTAAATGAAATTTTTATTACTATCCATACTTATGTTGAAGTTTTTGTTACACCAATAGGTTTTCAAATTTTAAAAGTCAAGCTAAAATGGAGAAATGATTGGTTGCTGATTTGTAAAATAAATTTATAATCCCTAGGATATAATACTTTCCCCTTTTTCTTAGCGCTACTTTTATACTATCACAGTCCTCAGTGACATCAGTCTATATTAACACCCACATGTTTTGATTTGTCTTTAAGGTGTTTTTTAGGACCTATTAATTGGAATATATCTAGTTTTTACACCTTTCTATTACTTTCTTCCCAACAATAGTTTGTATCATATTTTTAGTTTTCAAATGTAGCATTAACTCTGGATAAGTGACTTCTAATACATACTTTTTAGAAAGACAGAGGTAACTTGTTTTAAGTTCAGCTTTCTTACACTAACTTACCATGTTTTTGCCAAGAGAGCAAGTGATATTTTTCTAAACATCTTCCATTGCCTCATGTAACTGAAGATTTTTATAGTTGTTTTTTATTCTTTTTGCTGTAATAAATTTCTCACTTGATTCATTTGGATAATTTTTACTCTTCTTAATTATGTTGATTTGATTGATATTCTCCACAATTATCTCTGCTCAATCTGGAATCTGCCATCTTGGAATTACCACTCCATGTCACTTTTTTACATACTATTTGTCCTTCTACCAGCGTAATAATTTGTTTTAAATAATTGCCTCTCATTTAGACACTTCCTTGTCTTTCAAACTTGCAGGTTCTCTAAATGCCTGGACTTAATTTCATTCATTTTGTTGATACTGCTCTTATCATCTAAAAGACTAATTTGTGGAAAGGCCCACTAAAGTTTCTGATAATTAATGAATTCTTCTTTTAGAAAAATAATCCACATAAAGGAGACATTCTGTGTTGAGAGAATGTGCTAAGTAGACTCTCTAAGCTGATTCATAATAATTTGCAGTGTGGATTTCCAGGACGTAGGTTGAGTGTGATGGCACCTCCTCACTGGAAGATCTATTTGCCTAAAATTGTTTTGGCAGCCCGACCAAAGGAATGTGTAGGATGTATTTGGTATGACTTAAAGAGCACAGTGTTTGGGGTTAGGTAGACCTGGGTCTGACTCCCTGTCTTTCATTTGCTATTGAATCTCGTGGATCACTAAATAGGAATCTGTATGTGAAATGTTGAGAAAGCATTGCCATCTTTTTGTGTTAAACTGCCTGTCCTTAGTTTACCACGTATAGATGTCTGTAGGAACACTGAGGAAGGTGATGTGTTTCCCTCTGTTAGATCTAAGGACTGAGGATGAGAGAAGTTAGCTTCTGACAACTTTGTTTTGAGGCTACGTTTATATTCTCTAGTACTTTCTCCCTTATTTTTCTTTTTCATTTACCCCCTTCTTTGTGTATCTTTGCTGCTTCTCTTTTCTCTCTTTTCCAAATCCCAAAGTAGCAGGAAAATGATAGACGCTGGGGGTAAAGGGACTCATATAGTCTTGTTTTTTTTTTTTTTTGAAACCCTAACTTCTCCTGACCTTTGGTCATTTTTATCTAGAATTGTATCATCTGGGGATGAATTTGCTGCTTTATATGGTTTTTATAGCTCTATCTTTTAATCTTGAAAATGATTTAGGTTGAATGTGAAAGTACAACGTTGCCTGTCACTTTTAACTAGATATTGATGAAAATAAATTCGTATGTTGGCTCATTTAATGTATAAAATTGAAGAGATTGATTTCACTTCAGAAAGGGCAATGCGGATTATGAATGAAGTAAACTATTAACATCTTGACATTTATTCTGTTTGTGCTGTCTTAAGTGACTCACTCCCAAGAAACACACTCAAGGTCACATTCTTCCTGTGTCATTTAAAAAACTTTCCTTTCCTTGGTTGGTACTACTCTCTAAATCATATTCAGCTTGGAAGAGAGCAGACTTTCTTTGGCTTTGTACACTATGGTTTTGTGTTCCATGCCTCTTTTTTTCTTCACTCAAAGGAGTTCAAACTTTAGTTTTCAAGTGGCTTTCATTTAATATTTAAAGTTTTTGTTTAGCCACAATCAGAAAGACTTTTCATTGTTGATCATTTTTGCTGTGAAAACTTAATTTTGAGTCTGCAAATGATTTCATTAAATAGTGTGTAATCTACTAGAAATGTGCTTAACACAGAGAACAAGTCACTTGTCCTTTAAAAATTTCTAGAAGAAAATTAACATAGAGCCCTAAGCTGAGGAAGACTTTGAGAGAGCGCCTGGTCTGGCTCTCTGCCTTGAAGTAGAGGACTGTTGAAACTTCTGAAACGAGTGATTATCTCTTGCCTTTGAAGAAGGCACAGACAGAGATCCCACAATCTCCGTAGGCAGCCTGCTCCCGAGCGCCTTTCTTGTATGGGGCAAGACTGGACGTGAGGTCCAGGAGCTGAACGGGGTGACTCCCACGTGCCAGTCTCTACCTCTTTTAACTCAGCATTCCCAGGCTCCTCACTTTGATCTTTTTTAGGTATTCAGAAGGATCTGAATAGAGGGAAAATACAGCAAAGGAAGGAAGCAGAGGAACTCACTAGTAAACATTCACCCTGTTCCATTAGTGGTGACAGATAAAGAGCATGCATGGAGGGCAAAATGATTTTATTTTTCAAAAGAAAATTTCCATTTTTATTTCTGTTTTCCCCTTTTACTCCTCCTTCAGGTCTTTTTAGTGGTCTAGCCATTCATCTCACTTTGATTATAGCCCATTTCTTTTGCACATTGTCCTCTCACTGGAAGAACACCTTATTGCGGGAAATAACAGTGGTGTTTGGTATTTCGTGAGTGCCTGTCATTGTCAGGCCCTGTGGCAGGCATTTTTCATGAATTGTCTCCAAACTCCGCAACAACCCTGCCCTTCTCGTTAGATGGGAATACTCCCACTGTATAGAATTTCAGTTCGAAACCCAGGAGGCTTATTTCCCAAGAGCTATTGATAGGAAGAACCAAGATTTGAACCCACGTCTGCCAGGTCCTAAAACTTAGGCTGCATCCACTATGCCAGGTGGTCTCTCCGGCCTCACTTCGGGGTATCCAATCTCACTGAATAGACTTTTGTTGATAAGTGGATGACTGCAGCGTTTGTATTGTTTGCATTTTCTGAGTGAAGAACCACACAGCTAATCACAGCAGCCCTTTTATTGCCTGGCTTCCTCTCAGCCCCTGACTGTTCTCCTCAGTTCATAGTAATAAGAATCATCTTATAATTAGATACTTGAGCCTATAATTAAGATGAGTGTATAATTTATTTGCTAAACTGGGAAACTTTTGAGAGTATGGTGCTGTTAATTAAATTTCCCAGAATAGCAGACATAACCCAGAGTGTCCCAGGCAGACCAGGGCGTGTTGTCACCCTACCTACAATGGATAAGAAAGACCAAACCCCTGAAGCAGATCGTTCAGGAGGAATAGATCCTTTGTGATAGAAATATTTAATCATTAATTAGAAGAAAATATAAAAGAATCTTATGATTCATTCAGTTATCATAGCAAAGATTTACTGACAACTTCTTGGGACTCTATCTATTGCAAAATACAAAGTATACTGAAAAGCAAGTATAATGTGAAAGCCATTGTGGAGTTATAGGAATACACCGGTATTGGTGTCTTATAAATGAATAACTAAGTCTGCTGATGCCTTTGGTTGTCACATATAGTAGTTTAGGATTGTAAGGATATAAACTAAGAATATAACAAAGGATTTCTTCCCTTACAGCCTATCATGGATATAACCAAATGATGGAATGCCTACAAGGTTATAAGCGGGTTAACAACACCTTTTGTCAAGGTAAGAGTAACTGCACTCATTGGTATGAACTCAGCAGTTGTTTTGGCTTTTTAGAAACTTGAGTTATTTTGCCACGTGTTGCTCATTCGTTCAGCTGTGAAGGTCGCATGGTGAACTACCTCATGCTCACTCCATTGAGCTAAGGAAGTAGTATAGAATTTTAATGTATGGTTGTTACCTTCTATTAATTTGTGATAAAGTCCATAGGAGTTTGGACCACATTTCAGACCACACTTTGGTCTCTATGCTGGTCACCTTCTATCCATGCGTGGATGTGTGCACTCACTTGTACCTACACATGGGCACACACGTGTACCTAGCAGTACTATGTTGTTGCTGACATGTGGTTGGGCAGCAGAGTTCCCTTTTCTCCTGTCATGAGAATATTGCTGGCCATCTGGAAATATTCGGGTACTAAATATCTGATTGAACATACTTTGCCTAGGCAATAAGAAAAGCTATGGGGACTGGGCATGGCGGCTCACGCCTGTAATCCTAGCACTCTGGGAGGCTGAGGCAGGAGGATCACTTGAGCTCAGGAGTTTGAGACCAGCCTGAGCAAGAGCAAGATCCTGTCTCTACTAAAAATAGAAAAAATTAGCCAGGCGTGGTGATGTATGCCTATAGTCCCAGCTACTCGGGAGGCTGAGGCAGTAGGATTGCTTGAGCCCAGGAGTTTGAGTTTGCGGTGAGCTAGGCTGACACCACAGTACTCTAGCCAGGACAACAGAGCGAGACTCTGTCTCAAAAAAAAAAAAAGAAAAAAGAAAGAAAAGAAAAAGAAAAACTATGGAGCTAAATGTGAAATGCCCTCAAAACCTGTATACTTTTGCTGAGTTTATTTTGAGCAGTGTAGCAGAATTATACGTGCGGGGGGAACCTCAGAGGTCATCTAGTCTAGTGTATATAAATGAGGAGACTCTAGAGAGGCTAAGTGACTTTCCTATGGCTGCATAGAGCTGAGGTTTGTAGCTCATGTTTAGCAATGCCTAGTTTAGTACCTATATATGATACCAAATTTTGTTTTATGGGATGTTCAATTAATGCTTCTAGTTGCCTTTTACATGTTAGGGTGAAGGAGTTATTATTAGTAACTGGGGAATATGTATACATTGAAATAAACAGATAAACAAAGGGCCCCCCAGAGTCTAATGGAACCAAAAGCCATGTCAAGAATACGGCACATTTCTTCTGACTTGTGATCTGGGGTCCTGTGTCCTTGACCAGCATATGTTTACAGGATAGATAGATTTAGGTCACGTTATAGAGTGTAGGTTAAATTAACCCTCTGTTAAAATGGCTCATATCAAAGGAATATCTTAATTACCTGAGGATTTTCTCAAGTAAATCGTCTATTCTATAGTGCTTCTTTAATTTTTATGATAATAGGGTATTTGTTGACTTAAAGAATTTTATTTTGTTATACACATAGGTATAGTATGTCTTTAAAAGGCTTTGTCTTAAAACATTGTAAGTCCTCATCATATGTGACAGAATGTTGAGAAAATTAGAATGAACTGCTCAAGTTCTCCGTGACACTCATGACACTTTTTGACATACATCTGCAAACCTTAGTAACATGGGAATAGTGGATTAATCTACATTGTTTTAGAGTCAGTAGAATTTCAGATATCATTGAATTAAATTAGATGGAGAGAACAAGAAATGAATAGGTTAAATAAATGAATTGAATAGATGGTTGAATGTATATTCTACAGTATAAACCAAGTTATTGTTTTATAGATTTGGATAAAAATCTGTAGCCTTAGCACATTGTAGGATGCGTTAGTAGAAACAGAATGAGCAGGGCAGTGGCAGTAACAACTTTGTACACTGTGCCCATCAGACTGAATTTGGGGTTCAAATACTTGGTGTTTGTTATCTTTTGGTTAATAAGGTCAAACGAGCTTGCAGAGGGCCGAGAAACACGAGTATGTTTAGCCAGAAGTACAGACTGAAGAGAAATGTAATGGCTGCCTTATAAACATGCCTTTAAACGTTTGTAAACATGCCTTTAAGTGTATTAACTGTCCTACAAAATAAGACATACCTAGTTACCGGGACACTTCACGAAACTAGGTGTCAAGGGCTAATGTGACAGGCCAAGATGTCATTTCTTTCTTCTTAGATATAGCCTACATTGTTCTTAGATACAGCCTCTGTCCCAGGGACAGATTGTAATGATAGCATCATAGAACTAGAATGTACCTATGGGGTGGGTCATCTAACCTTATATGCTGCACAGGTTAGAAATACCCTGTCTCATCCCTGGCCAATAGTTACGAAGTACCTGTTGAATCACCTCTATGGGCAGGAAACTCACTACTTCTGAAGACATGTCATTACAGGCTTGGGGAAACTCTATTCCACAGAAAAGGCTTTTTTGTAGTTGCTCCATTAGACTAGAGAACGGGCGGGTCCTTCTTTATCCTTTACTATTTTAATCCTGCATGGCTAATTGTTAAGACACTTTCTCCAGAATGTTAGATGCTTCTAATTTCTCTGAATGTCAGATGGTAGAGAATATACATGTGTACTCTTGGTACAGTGTGTTTGCATGTATTTGTTGGCCATTTGTTACCATTCATAGACACTTGAAGACAGAAGGCCTATTCTCTCTTAGTTTTATGGTGTTATTTCTTCCTTACGTATTTGAAATAAATCACAGGGGAAGATATTTGGTCCTGAAGTTTTCTTTGTAGAAAGTGTTTTAATTATGGATTAAATTTATTTAACAGCTATAGTATTATTTGGATTTTTCCATTACTACTTTGTGTCAGCTTTGATAATTTATATTACTTTACAAAGTGTTCATTTTAATCCAAAATTTCAAATTTATTCATATGGAGTTTTTTCTTAGTATGTACGTATCTTTTTAATTTATTTAGTGACACCCCCCCCCCCCCCCCGCCTTTTAGTTTATTGGCCATATATGCCATATTCTTTTTTCTTGATTAGACTTGCCAGTAGTTTATCTATTTTATCAATTTTTTTGGAAGGAATTAAATTTTGGCTTTGTTGAAAACATTTGTTGTCTATTTCACTAATTTCTGCTCTTTGTTTCCTTTTTACCACTTCCTTTTTGTTCAATTACTGCTGTTTTCTGATTTCTTTAGATGTATACCTAGGTCACTAATGTCAGCCTTTCTTTTCTGATCTGTGAGTTAAAGGCTATAAATTTCTGTCAGTCTAGATTTTGACTTTAACTGTATACCTCAATTTTTTCATATTCTTAATATCTTTAAGTTCAGTTAAAAATTTACTTCCTTTTTTTAGTTGACATATAATTGTATATATTTATGGGGTAGACGGTGATGTTTCAATACGTATAACATATAGTGATCAGATCAGGGTAATTAGAATACTCATGATCTTGAACATTTATCATTTGTTTGTGCTGGCAACATTCAATATCTTCCTCCTACTATTCGAAACTATATATTAACTATAGTCATCCTACAATGCTGTAGAAGACTAGAACTTACTCTTCTTATTTAGCTGTAATTTTATATTCTTTAACAAATCTCTCCCTATCCCATCCTTCCCTCTACCCTTTCCAGCCTCTAGTATCTTCTGTTCTACTTTTTACTTCTAGGAGGTCAACTTTTTTTAGCTTGCACATATGAGTAAGAACATGTGGCGTTTAACTTTCTGTTCCTGGCTTATTACACTTAGAATAATGTCCTCCAGTTCTATCCATGTTGCCACGACTGACAGGATTTCATTCTTTTTTATGGCTGAATAGTATTCCATTGTGTACACCGCATTTTCTTTATCCGTTCTTCTGTTGTTGGACACCTAGGTTGAGTCCATAACTTGGGTATCGTGACTAGTGCTGCAATAGTAAGTTCAATTAAAAAATTACTCTGATTCCTTGTTTGACTCAAGGATTATTAGAAATGCATTGCTTAATATCCAAATAGTTGTGGATTTTTTCTTGTTCTATCAGTTGTTGAGAGAGGGTGTTAAAATCTCCTGCTGTGATTGTGGAAAGGATTTTTTCCTTTCACGTCTGGCAAATATCCATATGTGTTTTTATGAGGGGTGTCTTACAACACATAGTTGGATCTTACTTTTTTTCTACATTCTGATATTTCTGCCTCTTGATTGGGGTGTTTATTGCATTAAAATCTAATGTAATTATTGATATGGTTAGCTTTAAATCTACCTAAAATCTTTGTCTCATCAGGAATTTTTTGTTCTTCTCTTTCTCTATCCTTAGAATTCCATTTTAATTTATCTATTGGCTTTTGACCAACACTTTTTGCACTATTTTTAAGTGATTGCTCTAGGAATTATAATACACATCTTTATCTTGCACAGTCTACTTAGAGTTAACAAAGTGCCACTATACAGAAAATACAGAAACCTTGCCACCAAATAGGTCTTCCTCTTGGCCTGAAGAGCAATCTGCTGATGCTCTGTGCCACACTCTTAGTGGTAACTATTGTGAGAATCCCCCAGACAGAATCTCCTCCTGCTTTGTTTTGGAATTATTTGTTTATATTGTATGTTAAGTACTTGTTTAAATCTCTTTTTTCTTGACAGGCTATGATCTCTCAAAGATCAAGGACCCAGTCTTACTTTTGTGAACCCAGAGCCCTGAGCTCATAATGGATTTTAAAAATTTTTTGATGTGAATGAAAAAAGAGTTCATTTGCTATTGATAAGAGGCTTATTATATATATAGCTTTATTTTAATTGATCAAGTACCAATGAATTACAAATAAAATCAAGATATTTTTAGTGATTCATGGTAAACTGTGTATCTAAGCACAGTAGCTATAAACTTACACAGTGGGAAATAAAGAAATAAGTAATAATTTAATAAATTAATTTGATTTTAATGACTAAATTTACTGTGTGGCAGACACTTTGTTTAATAAACACGTTATATCAGTTATCTCCTTTAGTCCTTAAAATATCTTTTTGAAGTAGGTGCTATTATCCCCATTTTACAGATGGGGAAATTGAGACCTAGAGAGGTTAAGTAACTTGTGCAGTATATAGCTAATAAGTGCTGCCCAGATAGGATGTGGCCAGAACTTAAGCTGTCACCTGTCTTTCTACTGAAAGAGAACTAACATTTATTGATCATTTATTATGTGTTAGTCCATATGCTATGTACTTCATTTAATTTTCAAAACAATCCTATGATATTTGGGCATTATTAACCCCAATTAGAAACTGAGACACACAGAGTAAATAACTTTCCTAAGGTCACACAGATAATTAATAAGAAGCCCAACCAGGATTATACCCCCAAGCTACCTAGTTTTATATGTAAAAATTAGTAAAGTGTTTTATACATAAAATTGCTAATTTTATATATAAATTTTATACATAAATTAGCAATTTTATGTATAAAACACTTTACTAATTTTATATATGAAAATTACTGATGCAGGTACTAGTTAATTAAAAGAGAAGATACGCCATCTGTTGTGAGAGCTAATAAAAACCAAAGCAACTAATACTAATTTGGTATTGTTTAATAAAAGATGATGATGATCCAATATATTCCTTCTCCTGGCTGATTCAAGGTTCTGAACCGTTTATATTCATAAAAATACCACTCTAGGTGGATACCCAGTAGTGGGATTGCTGGATTGAATGGTAGGTCTACTTTTAGTCCTTTGGGAAGTCTCCATACTGTTTTCCACAGAGGTTGTATCAATTGGGAGCTAACTGATGGGTGTGCGTGGTCATACAGAGTGGTGTAATATGGACACTGGAGACTCAGAAGCAAGGAGGAGAGGAGGGAGTGTGGGATGAAAAATCACCTATCAGTTACAGTGTACACTTTTCAGATGATGGGTACTAAAACACCTGACTTCACCACTAATTTATCCGTGTTACCAAAAAACCATTGGTATGCCCTAAATCTGTTGAAGTAAGTAATAAAAAAATGCCACTCTAAGGGTAGAAGTGCCAATCTGCTAGTAATCACTTCTTATCTATTTAGCAAAATAATGTGGAGAATTCTTCAATAATTGCTTGTAATTTCCTCTCTTGGCATGGCTGAGTGACCTTTAGCAAGTTTTGTTCATACTGAGCATATCAAATGGTTCTGCCTCGGTCAATTCCACCGATGGTCTATCGGTAACACCACATCCTGGCTGAGGTCTCAGGAGGATATTTGCAAAGCAGTGCTAACTTTTTGGCAAGGATTCTGGAGTGAAGTATCACAGAAAATTCTATTTCATGGTGCCTCAAGGAGGCACCTCGAAATTACACTACAAAGAAGTTTGACTCACACAATAATATGATTTCATTCAGTGTAATCTATTAAAATTGCTATTGAGAGAAGGGCTTAATTTCACTCCCTTTGTGATATTGTTGGTCAGTAAAATGGAATAGAACTTTCTCACATTACATATGTACACTCAGTTTTCCTAGAGCGTTGAAGCTTTTTGATTTTGTTTTCCTAAAGTTTTTCAAAAGAGCCCATTAAGCATCTAATTACTGTGTGTTCCACATTGTTCTTACAGTCTAATGTCTTCTCAGTTTACAAAGTGCTTTTAAAATTAAAGTGATTAATAACTAGAATTACATTACTTCCTCCAACTAAGTGGACTAATGTCCTGAACAACTTTTTTTTAATGTGCGCTCAGTAACAAAGAACCAACTGTGCACAAGTTAATTTGAGGAGCTTTCAAATAATTGCCCTCGAAGTTGGGTTTCTCTCCTTTCTAGTGGTGCTGCAATTATCTTTTCAAAGGAATGATTTATTACATATACACACATGGAGCTCTAAAACCTGCCTCGATACCCTCAACTTTATGGAATTGTTATAATTTGCTTCATTTATCATAACACACAATACAATTACATGTTCTGGTGGCTCTAGAGTGGCATTTGTCATTTGATTATTGTGCTAAAGATTTGATGTAGAACTAGAATTAAATGAAATAATACCTTGTGGAACTGATAATAAGCACTCTTCCTTGCATGCTGCCTTTGTCTAAAGCCCAGTCCTTCCTCGCGTTTGAGTGAGAACAATACTTGCTGTGAGATAAGTGCCTTCTTAAAACTTAAATGTACATCTAAGTTTTAACAATCGAATGTGGTTCTGGAAGTACTTGGGGATCAGTCTGTTTAGGGAAATCTTTTATTAGAGGCAAATATCTCTTTTGACATGCTAAAGTCACTAACCAGTTTTATACGTTTATAGGGTTAAAATCAACTTAGTATTATTTTCTATATTTTTAGCATATGCCGAGGTGTTGTGGGCAATGCCAAAATATATAACTAGAAGAGGTGTACACTTTCATAATTCAATGTATGTATATTCATTTTTCATAGATAAACTTTTGAGATGATTCAATATTCCACAAACTTTTCTTGCTGGGCCACTCCTGAGCTATAGACTGAGGGTATGTGATGAATGATGAGTAAGACGTTGTTCCTGCCCTTAAAATTTAGTGTAATTAAATCATTTTGAATCAAGAGGATGTAATTTGCTTTATTCACTCTCCCCACTAGCTGCATTTTCAGCTGACTCCGGATGAGCCCGTTAAAGGAAATATGAAAGAGCTATCCACATAACTTTCTTTTGATGTCATTTTATTACACTGCTTGTTCTGCTTCAATAAAATAAATTCACAGAACAGATACATTAGAGCACAATAATACTCATTACCAAAACTTTCACTGTAGGACTCCTTTTAAAGCAAAAGTTCCCCAAAGTGCATCTGAAACCAAATTTTATTTGGACGAAAGAAAAGATAATGCACTTTTTCAGTGGGCATATCTCTGTTATTAAATGAGACCCACCAGTCTTGATCACTATTCCACATAAGTAAGCAGTACACAGGACTTGTTGGTTATGAAGGGCTTGTCTGGACTGTAGCTTGCATTTCAGACCTCTTAATGATTATAAAGAAATATTGAGTGTGAACTGCAGTACGGTGAGTAGGGGAAGGCTGGTCTTTGAATGCTTTGAGAAACTAGATAAATGAGGACTAGAAAGTGCATTTGAGATCCTCAAGCAAGCATGTTTGGCAGGAGAAAAGGATGTGGCCTGTAGCCTAGTGCTGGGTTAAAACAGACAGGTAGGAGGAGATGAAGTGATTCAGAATTTTAAGGCAAAGTTCTTACAATTCATTGCAGTCACCATTTGCCCACAGTAAATTATGGGCTTTGTGATACATGCTGGGAAAACAATTATTGGATTTGTACTGCTTTTAATATAATGTTAGAGAAAATTATTATGTATGACTTTTGTTAAAGAACAGTAAGGCAGAGTTTATTCAGGGGAACTATTACGATAGGTACAGGGACCACCACAATGGGTTATTGCAGTAGGGGAGAGAGATTGGGCTCAACTCTGAGTACAACAAGGAAAAGTGGGAATTTATAGCCAAGGAGTGGGGGAGAAGGTCGAGTATCAGTGGATGGAAAATTACTAAGAAGAAACATCAAGGGTAAGGGGGGATTCTAACTAAACTGACCTAAAGATATTCAGAATTCTGGCTGGTAAAGTGATAATATCCACTGATGTTTTCATTTAAAATCTTGTCAATAGTTTTTCCCTCTTCCATCATGTTCCTCTCTGACTTCTCTGTTTATGCAGCATTGCTCTGCAATTATAGCCCTGTCTCTAAAGTTCCCTTCAGTTCCGTTATCATAAGGGCATTGTTATGTTTATTTCTTTCTAGAAGGAAATAGGGAATATAAGGAGAATAATATATGCATGTAAAGATAAAAGTTACAATCCATTATTCTTGTTATATATTTGGGAAATAATAGTAGAAAATCAATAGGTATGAACTAAGACTGGACTCAACCAGACTTGATATTTTGGTTCTTCAAAACACTTAAAAACAAATGTGTGATATCCTTTTTTGTTTAGCTTACCAGAGCTTCATCACAATGTCCTGCTGTATTTAGTGATTTAATCTCAGAAACTTTAGGGTGCTCAATATGATGCCACATCACGTTTTACAGTGGTCCATGGCTCAGAGGGAACTGGTAGATATTTGACTGATTTGAAAGTACTGTTTCACTGTGCTAGGCATACTCTTAGAACCACTGCTGCATTTCTAGTTGAAATACACACAGTATTTAGTAAGAATTTCAACAGTTTTTGATCTGGGTCTGAGCATCATATTTCAGCATTTGCAAATCAATTTGGGACCCATTCCTTTGCATTTTAGAATCATTTTTCTGATGTGTCCTTTTATCACGCTGGTATCACTGGGAGATAGCATTCCAAAAGGAAATGTCTGTTTATTTTATTCACTTTTCCTCAGGAAAGACGGTGGTGAAATGAGTCATTAGCACATTGTATTTTTCAGTAGCTCTTTGACCTTAATCTCTGGGGCTATGAAATCAATGGGAAGATGCCTGTTGTATCACGATGGATTCGTGCTACTGTGAATGTTTCATGAAGTTAATGTAGCGTCTGTAGACTGTAGTCAGGAATCCAAGACCAACAGAGTAACCGTGTGTTACTAGCAGCATCTTCCATGTGTAACACACATGTAGCAAGAAATAAATACAAGCTGTTCTCTGGGTTTTGATAATTCCTTTATCATGTTCCCCCAAAGACAGAAGAATTGGAAGGAAGGGAGTCACTCCCCGGGTGGTTTGATTCCTTTCAGTGAGTCTAGTGGTTCAGTCCGTCATAGGACAGATGATCATTATTAATCACGGGACGGTTATGGGTGGGAGGGGAGGCTGTGGGGGGCAGTGAGGCCCAGATTGAAGGAAACAGAACCACAAAGAGACCTGTCCAGTAGTTTTTGGGGCCAGCCCTAGAGAGCAACATTTCACAAAATGTGCTGCACAGACCACCGGTTCAGAGGGTTGTTAATAGATTTGTGTGAAAAAGCATCCCAGAGCCAAATGTGTAGAAAACACCAAGTTAAACAGGAAAACAAGAGAGATCTTGCCAAAGGACTTCCCAGGTTTTTAATGTGCTCATGTATATAGAATAGGCAGTGTTTCCCAAATATATTTGGCCACAGAACACCTGAAGTCTCACAACGCCTGTGTTTTGTATAAAATACCTTGGGTAAAATTGCTCTAGAATATTGGTCTTTAAACATTTTTTTTGTTGTTCATTTATCTCCTAGAGTAATTTTGAAAAACTTAACATGTTCACACATTTTTAAGCTGATGTCTACATTGTTTAATAAAAAATCAAATGGGTACAATAGATTATTTCTGACCTATTTGTCTCATATGTGTGCTTTAAACATATTTTCATCCAATCCCTGGAGCTGCAGAGTTGCCTCAGCCCATTTATAAACAATGTTTGCCATCTAACCTAATCGGCAAAGCCTGATGTCCTTATGAAACAAATCAGACTTACCACTTTTCCTGTGACTCTCCCCCAGGAAGGAGATATTTGTGAATTGTTCATTTGTTTGGTGCCTTTGAGAATTTTATATCGCAGGACGATGTACCTAGAAAGCCTAGAAAGATCCTGGGTGGGCAGGAGGCATGACTTGCCTTGGTAAATAAAGCGCAAGAAGGTGTGAGGAAAGAGGAGGATAGGAAAGGAACATTGGTAAATGTGGCCTTAGGCAGATCGCTTCAAAAGGAAACATTTGAAGGCTGAAGATCTAGAAACTGGTCCCTTAGAAGTATCCAACCCTGTGCGACCCTATGAAATATCTTCATGTACCTTCACGGGTATGCGTACCCAGGGGAAAGCTGCTTCTTTGGAAGTGTAAGAAATATATACGTCCTCCTCGAGAGCAAACTCCTTCTCTACCTACAGTAAGTGATCCTTATTAAATAGATGGATAGTCTTGTCTGGCTGGGAAAAGTATTTATCTCGAGGTATTTTTTTCTGCTTTCCAGTAGAAGTCATCCTGCTAATGGAATTCTATAATGGAATATCTGTTCATCAGCAAAAGCTGAACATACACAGCTGAATCTCCAGAAAGCTTCATATTTTTGCACAGCCTGAAAATCTTCATGTACTGTTCTCACCTTGTACCTAATTCCTGTTGGTCACTGGACATGCCTCATTTCCTGTGTAAATTGCGTCACTAAAAAGGCAGTGAATTATTACTCACTTTGTTAAACATACATACTTTCCTGTAAGAGAATAAATGCATAAAAGTATATTTATTTCCCATAAGGGCACGTCTGCTATTCATAATATGCATTAAATGTCATACTTTATTTATTCTTTGACATTTTCAACCCTGGCAACTGGCAGATTGTTTTGAAATCAGAATATTTCAACTACAAGTAGCGTTGGCAATTATCTAGTTCACCCCCTTTGTGTTATAGGAGAAGAAACTGAGATCAAGATAAATTAAGTGACTTTCTCTAGGTAGCATAATTTAGTATCCTAGATAGACCAAAGCTAGATCTTAGTGGAATATGTCTCCCATTAATTTCCCTCATGCCCCTAATCCTTTTTTAAAATACTATCTTAGACAAAATTGTCTCTATAAAATGATGCTAATTCTTTTAATTTATTTACCGTACTTTTTATTCAAAAATACTAAGGATTTACAAAATGTTTTTATTACATGGCTTGAGTCAGGGCTATAAATGTGCCCATGACCTGAATAGTGTTCATTGTACCCGTTAGTTGGGTTTTTGTCCCTCTCTTCCTCCCCCTCTCCCCCCTGCTTGATTTCCAATGACTTCTACTTTCTTCTGTGCATTTGTGAGCCCATCAGTTAGCTCTAATTTATTAGTACATGTGCTGTTTGTTTTTCCATTCTTGATATACTTCGCTTAGGATAATGGTCTCCAGTTCCTTCCAAATTGCTGCAAAAGGCATTAATTCATCCTTTTTATGGCTGAGTAGTACTCCATGGTATACATATACCACAGTTTGTTAATTCCTGTGTTGCTCACCATCCAGAATTGTTATGAAGTTCCAGTGAGATAAGATGTGCTATACAAATATAAAGGAAAAGGAAGAGGAGGAAGATACTCACCTCCTTGTATTGGATTACTGTATCATTCCCCAGTACTGAAATACTTAGTCTGTGTTGTATTAGGTTTGTTTAAAGAGCATTTCCTGTTATAGTTATATACCTGACTACTCTGTGTTTTCATACTACTTGGTTAATAGCTCAACTTTCTTATTTCTATTGTTAGGTTGAACCCTATGACATTGCCAATATTCAACCATTTTAGACTTATAAGAATAACAGTTTTGTGTTCTTGAACTTAATTTATGACTTGAGGTACATTGTAGGCTATATAGACGGAGATGCCTGTAAATGTTTTAACTAATTGGAGAAGTAGGTCAGTCTCCTTCATGCTAGCTGTAGCTCCATGGATTTTGCCTCCTCTAGAGGAGCACAGGGATTTATATGAGCTTTGTGTTTCTGCTTCTGTGAACTTCTAGACTACCTGAACACAGCAGCTCAGATGGGCAAATGGGGCTAGGTGACTAGTCTATGTAGGTGCCAGCTCCTTTAGCCAATTATTTCAGCCTCCATTCTTTAACTCAGTAAGCTGTGCTATAGGCAGTGGTTATACCATTTCTTTGAAGGATAGAATTCCACAATTTTCTAAAGAAATTTGGTGGTCTGCAGAGGGAGAAAAATGAATAAATCCATTTGTTTATCCATTTTTTAAAAAACTAAGTGCAAAATACTTTTGAATTAATCAGAATACATTAAGGAAAATTGGTTGACTGTGTAAAATATGAGACTTCTGAAATGTTATTGTCACATATAAGCTATTTATAAAATTATAAATATTGTCATCAAGTTAGAAGCTTCTATTTGATTAAGAAAAGAAAATAACTCTAGGGGAATTAAAGTCTAAATAGAGTTATAATTTATAATTTGCCAATCACATTCCATACAATTGTTTGACCTGATACTGTCTTCCGTTAGAGTGCTTCCAGTGAGTGAGTTGTTGAATTTGGAACATGATTTGTCACAGAAATAATATAGATCAGGGACTTTCACATTTTCTTAACAAATGCCATCTTATCGTAGTACTTCAGTGTTTGAAGCAGATGGGAGGAACCTGCCTTGCTTACAGCAGCTGTTCGGGGTGCCCACGGCTCCAGGAACAGGTCTGCAGAGAGCGGGTATGTCTGACAAATCACATCCGGGTTCCTGTCAGACATGGTAGTGCTCAGATGCCGGCCTTGCAGATCACAAATCACACAGTCCTGAACTCAGCAACTTGGGGGACCCAATCTCTGTTTTGATTCTAACTGAACCTCTCATTTATCCTAAGGCCAAGGCATAGTCTCAGAGACAGCAGGGAAATGTTCAAATGTAGAAGATACAGACACTGAGTCAAGTCCATGACCCCTCTCAAGTCTTCTCATGAAGCTAGCCCTCACCTCTACCCCATCTTGTCTCTCAGACAACCTCACTTCAAAACGGTCCCTTTTGCACTTAAAAACTCTTATTTTCATCACCTCTGTGTAAGTTTCTCACTAAGGACTTTATGGACATTTTTGGCAGAACCCACACTATCAGAATGTTTAGCATTCCCAGTGTCTGGCCACTGTGTGTTCCCCAGTCCTTGTGACAACCCCAAATGTCTTCTAGATAAGCATACCACACCTCCTTTGGGAATCACGACTGGTCCTCCCTGAGTGCCAAGAGGGAAGCAATCTTATTAAGCTATGACATTCCTCTAGGTATTTATATTTTAGAAGAGGAAGTTTTTACATCCAAATGGCTAATAAATATGTGAAAAAGTATTCAGTATCATTACTCATCTGGAAAGTGCAAATAAAAACCACCATGAGATAACATTACCCTCAGCCAGAATGACTTAATTTAGTAAAAAGACTGACTAAAGATTGAAAAAGTTGACAAGGATGTGGAACAAACTGATACTGGGTATAGAAATTGGCATAACTACTTTGCACAACTATTTGACGATTTATTAAAGTAAATTTGGACCTTCTCTAGTGAACCAGAAATTCTACCCTTAGATACATACCCAAGAGTAATGAGTACTGAGACCTATCAAAATATATATATATGTGTGTGTGTGTGTGTGTGTGTGTGTGTATATATATATATATATATATATATATAAATGTTCACAGAGCATCATTAATGATAGCCAAGAACTGGAAATAACCCAAATGTCCATCAGTAGTAGAATGGATAAATTAATTTGGTGTCCTCATACAGTGAAATATAACACAGTGGTAAAAAAGAATGAAGTGCTACATACAACAACATTGATGAATCTCAAAGGCATAATAATGAATAAAAGAACTCAGACAAAAGAGTATGTATTATGATTCCCTTTGTGTAAAGTTTAACAACAGGCAAAACTAATTGATGATAGGAGTCAAAATAGTAGTTAGCTGTGGGGGCAGAGATGCTGACTGGGAAGGGGCATGGGGTGATGGAAATGTTCTTAATTACGATCTAGATGGTAGTTGCGCAGTATGTGCACACACATGTATACGTAAAAACTCATCTAGCTGTAGACTTGGGATTGATATACTTTGGTCTGTGTAAATTAGAGGAAACTTAGAAATTTGTTCTCTAATTTGCGATATTTCAGAAGATATAAAAATAAATCAAGGAAGTCGAAGGAAACAGAAGTTTTTGTGAAAGCCATGAGAGTGTGTCATGGAGTGTCCATGCTTTTAGGTGCCGGGGCCTAAATTAGGGGCAGTGTAGTGCTAGTGCTGGTGACGCAAGCTGGTTAGAACAGTGGTAGCAGAAAGAGTCTGCCCTTCTTTGTGGATTTTTGTGTTCCTTGTTATCTATACTCATAGGTTTGCTTGGTCTTTTTTGTTTGTTTGTTTCCTTCAGTCTGAATTCCTGTCCCCCATTCCCATGACATCATGGTCAGAGGCAGTGCGCAGTGTTGAGAGGAGACAAAGAAGGGGCCTTGGTGGGGAGGGCACAAGGCAGTGGTTGTAAATCAGGTATTTATGAGTTGGGGGGAAAGGCCTCCACCCTAACCCGGCAGCCAGCAGTGAGGCTGAGATGGTGCTGTCATAGAAACCTCCTAACAAGGGAAAATTCTGGGTCTCAAGTGTGGTCATGGAATGTGTATTGGGGAAACCATGGACAGGGGTACAGGCCGTTCGGGGGAAGGGAAGGCTAAAAATCATACCCTGGTGGGGACGTGAGGGGAAACAGGAGAGTAGAGATTTTGTCCAGGCTTTTTGACCACAACTGGCTGGTTACCCAAAGTTGTGGTTTTCCTTGGGACATATGATAGGGGCTTCACTTGCACCATGTAAGCTCCAACTGGACTTGGCCCTTTTCCTGGTCCTTCATGGTGGTTTTCTTAAAAAGAATGAGTTATGGGGGAATATTTTCAATTACATGCTGTGCATAAATGTGCATTACAGCACAACACACACTCCGATAAAGAAGAAGACAGGTGCTGGACCATATGCCGTGCCACTTGTCATGTAGCCGTACCAGTTTCCAGCTACATCCAAGTTGGAACACTGAAGAATTTATACAACAAATATGCATTACCTTATTATTGGGATGTCATTGAAGATATATTTTGTCACAGAAATTAACTTAAAAACTGCATGTTTTGGATAAAATATGTACCTATAGATAGCATGTGAGATATTCATGTTTAAATAAAGTTAATATTTACTTCAATAATGATTTATTGAGGACTGTATTTGCTTTTTTATGTGGTAATTCTGCTGGTAATGTATTGCTGCTATTGTGTCCAACTTTCAGTTTAGAAGATTAATATTTTATGACCTTTAATAAAAAGTTTGTAGAGGAATTCATGATTGAAGGAAGTAAATATTATTAATATTTGAAATGGAAGTACTAACAGCCAAAGTCTGTTAACTGTTAAGCGTTGTAGGCCACATTGAGTAAAATATAAATGACTATTCATTTTTCATTTTTAACTTATCATTGTCTTTTTTTATTTTTAATTTATTACCTTTGCAAGTGATCGGATGATAGTCTTTCTTTTTAGAGTCACCACATTTTTATTTTGCCTTTTTCAAATCACTTTGATTTCCCGTGGATCTCCTCTATGCAGATGATCTTAAGTGTCTGTTTCTAGTCATTGTTTCCTCTTTCACTTTGTTCCTGAACCTTCTGCTGCTGCTGAGTGTTTCATGTGGGTATTCCAGTGTGACCTTGAGCTGTAGGCCTGAACTCTTCATCTTCCCGCCCGCTTTCCCCCTAGAACTCCTACAAACCGACTGCGGTTTTTCTTCTTCTCTCAGATTTGAAGCCTCCCAGACATCTCTACTCCTTCCTCACACTTTCTAGTGTTGTGTTGCCCAAACACCATGCATTGTCAATTGTTCTTTAAAAAAAAAAAAAAAAAAGAATTATTTCCTATCATCCTGATTATTCTCACTGTCACCAACCCGGCTGTCACCACCCTCGTGCTCACATGACTCCTTCAAGTGATCA
The DNA here is from genome assembly GCA_028533085.1 of Varecia variegata. NCBI lineage: Eukaryota > Metazoa > Chordata > Mammalia > Primates > Lemuridae > Varecia > Varecia variegata. The sequence continues at coordinate 22,276,037 of CM052437.1, forward strand.
GACTAACCTTTTCTCAGCAAGCTATATGCTGCCAGGTGAATTTTCGTAGAGCCAGCCTTTGATGACATCTTCCTCCTGCTCAGAAACTTTGAATATAGCTGCCTGTTCTCAATAAAATTGAATCCAACCCTAGCTTGGCTTTTGCCAGCTCTGTTTCCAACTGTTTACCTTCCTGATACTTCTTTTTCAGTCATTGGTTTGACTCACCATTTCCTGAGCCCCTGTCCCCCGGCCGGCCTCTGCTCATGCTCCAGCGTCCCCCATGCAGACCACTCCTTCCCCTCCTCGCCCGTCCGTCCGGCTCCTCCCCAGCCTCCAGCACCCTAGGAAGTCCTGCCTCCTCCTCAGTGCTGTGGGCTTTCCTGCCTCTGACTTCCTTTAGTGGCTCTGACTGTTTATGGAGACAATTTTCTAATTTAGTTTCTTCCCATTTATGACAGTTCTTATAATGGTGATAATTTGAACTGCTTTTTACTTCTTCAATTTTTCACATATTTTTGTGTACAGGTAGATTGTCGTCGTCTCCAATATGAGAGCCTTTGCCTTACCTATATGCTTGCTCTGTCATACCTAACTAACACTAAAACGTAAGCTCTGTGAAGGCTGGAATTTTTTGTCCGTTTTGTTCACTAGTAAATCCTTAGCACTGAAAACAGAACCTGGCGTGTAGTAGGTGTGTAATAAATATTTGTTATATAAGTTGCAAATGTTCAATAAATGTTCATTTATTTGATTCAAGGTCATGCACACCTGCTGCATTCCTTCTTTACTATAACTGAGAGATTATTATAGTGAAAAAGAAAGTGCATGCAATTTGTAGCCAGACCAGAGTCCACAGGGCTTGACTGCTACTTCTAAAGAATTTTGTTTTCCTGCAGATATTAATGAATGCCAACTACAAGGTGTGTGCCCTAATGGTGAGTGTTTGAATACCATGGGCAGCTATAGATGTACCTGCAAAATGGGATTTGGGCCGGATCCTACCTTTTCAAGTTGCATTCGTAAGTAATGATCACTTTTTATTCCTATTTTGGATTGGTTGTCTTTGGGGTTTATCCAGAGAAGGGAAATACTCAGTGGTCAACAAAATGTAACTATGTAGTAAAACCTCATTAATTATAATGACAGGAAGGACAGGGCCTGCTTGACATAGTAAAATAAGTCTGTATTACAGAACCTTCTCCAAAATGCATTTTTATTGTGTTCAGAAAACTATAATAGCTAAAACTTAGAGAATAAGCACACTTAGGAAATATACTTTGATAAAAAGAAAAGAGTTAATGAAAATCAGCATAGCAACCTTTTGTGGGACCTGAGAGATGGAAACAGGTTTTTCCCCTTATTCATAGATTATTTTAAGCATTCTTAAGGCTGCATTAAAGTTTGTCCCAGCTTCTGCCTTTAATTATTCCAAATTGTGAGTCACTGGAATCTGATTTAATGAAGTTTCACTCAGTTGGAAGAGTCTGGAAAATAGTAACCAAGGCCCTGTGTTTTGTTATTTTCTAATTCGGTTCTAATTTTGAATATTCTATTCTCTTGTCCTTCAAACCCGCCAAAATGCTCTTCAATATATACTGTTTTGCCTTACAAATGTCGCTGAGATTTTCTCGTGTACATGATGAGGCTAAAAATCCTCCATCAAACCATATGTTCCAATATTGGTTCTGAAAATACAGTTTCACCAAAGAGAAACTCCCTGTCCACAAAAACTAATCCAATATAATCACTATAAATCATACACTGTTAGAGAGAAACACATTTTAGGTGTAAGTTTCTCAAATGCAGAATTTTTTTAAGGTTACCTTATTTTTAAAGTAATCGTGCTCATTGTTATAAAAGTAGGTAAGCACTGCAGATTTTTAAAAGTTATATACAGCAAAGTTTAATGCATGGCAGAAAGCTGTTAGAATAATTTTAAGAGCAATTCTCAATTAATTTCTGTCCTGCAAGGTTTTCGTTTTTATTTATTTTTTAATGTGGCTTTGGTATATGCTAAGCTGTATCTTTCTTGTCCATAGTTTTTAGCTTGCCATTTGTTTGATCAGGTTACTTTCTTCATGAGGATATTGTCGTTCATTTTTAGCCAAGCTTATCTCTCTAACCTTGTGCCCTAAGGTGAGATGCATAGAGATGATGACATAAAGGCAAATGTAGTAAAATACAAATGACAGCCTCATTTATTACTTTCAAATAAGTTTGTTGAAATATTGTTACTAATTACAACTATTTTCCTTTAAAAACTGTCAACTCCAGATTAGGAAATTTTGCACGTAAGTCCTTTTTTCCATGTTCTTTTACAGACAGTTCTGATCACAAAGCAGACAGACACCTAATTATAGGGCTTTTTTAGGGGGTGGTAAAATTAGACCGTAAAAGTATGTTTGCATACAAGGTACATTTGAAAACTGATGCAAGGATTTGGAAATTTTAGGCCAAAAATCACATTGTTGACAAAATCCAGATAATTTAGGGACAATTTTTGGCTGATTTGAATTACATGAATAAATATTTTAAATAGTTTCATAATTTAAGCATAAATGATTGTCAAGAGCTTGGATATAGAGTTTGTTGTGAATGGTTTTCTTGCTCTTTGACTTGTAGTCTGGTTAAAATTCTTACATTGAAGGTTGCAGATTAGGTAAACTTGGAGAGCTGGTCGTGAAGTGTTTTATGAAACTTTGACTAGATCTGATATCTAGAGTTAAAGGCAGACATCCAGGTTTTAATAAGATTGTAGAAATCTGCCAATGAGATTTTTGAAACATTTGCACATTTCCTTAGCATTTATTTTCCCTGTCATTGCCCAAATAATTCTGAACTTATTAAACAACCATCCATTCTTATTTGAAAAATAAATAATTCAATTTTACGGTTCAGTTACAACAGCTGAAATGATAAGTATTAAGAGACATTTGTTGCTAGTTAAACGTTCCAGTTGAGAGTTTGAAGTTAAAACCTGGGCTCTTTACCAGTGTTGAGTGAGCAGATTTATTTCTCTTTCCTCTGAATTTACCACATGTAACATCACAGAGATATATAGAGTTCCTTCAGGATTTGTCATTTGGACCAATCCAGTCTGATTTGTGAGTGAGCTCTGTGAAGAACTTGATGGAGGAAGTCTGAAAACACTTGGGAAGAATCAGGGGAGAAGCTGATGTTCATAGAGTAAGGGGGGAAAAACTGGAAAGATGGCGGAATTCTTGATAAATATGGGGAAGTAGCAGATGGAGACAGACAGACACACACACACTCACACACACACACACACACACACAGTCACGGAATGGAATTGTTGCTTAACGTTTGAAATGTATGTTCTGAGAGGTATAAAACCAGCCGGAGATGGAGTATGCAAGCAAATGGAGTATACTGACAACATTGGCTCAGGCAGCATGAATTTAGGGCATATCCAGGACATACAAGGTGTGGCTGACTCTATGAACTCCAAGAAATGCACTTGGCAATGACTGAGGAGCAACGGGAAGCTCTCTCTGTTCTTGAATACGCTGAAGTGAACACCCTAGAATTCCTTGACTCCAGCCAAAGGTTGCAACCATTTCACTTTCTCTCCTTGCCCACTCTCTGTCCTTGACTTAGCCAACCCGAAAGGAAGAAAGTAGGTGAATCCTGGCATCTGCTGCCTCTGACCTCCATGTCTGTGGCTCAGGATGCTGTAGCAGCATCCTCCAGACCTGCTACTACCTATGTTACGGGGCAAGGTGAAAATTTTAGGACTTGTCAGAGCAAATTCAAGAAACGCATGATAATCTTTGCAATTAGAGTAGGAAGACTTTCTAGCTTTCTGAGCTGCAATTAATTTGCTTTAGAATTTAAGAGCTCTGGGATGAGTGCTACTGAGGGTGTGTCCATGGGTTCAGTATAAAGGCCCAGATAAAAGAATTCTGACCCTGGGATTTTGCCTTTTCATAGTATTCTTGACCCACGGACTTGGAGCAACTTGACAGAAAGAGAGGGTTAGAGAGAAGATGTGCTCAGGAGTTCATCCTGTGTGGGTAAATTACTGCTAGCTCTTCTAGCTTTCTTAGAATGGGCTTTCCTTTCTGACTTGGTGTTTTTTGCTCATAATAACATTGTTTTCCCAGGCACTGAGTCTGGGAGCCTGTGTCAGCTTGGACTTTCATCTCTTTTGGTTTCCAAGGAAGTCATTAAATTTTCATAATTTATCTTATACCTGTTCCTTTCTTTCTACCTCCTTTGTGGCTATCTCAGCTTAGATTCCTTGCTTCCCTCACTTGGAGGTCTTGTGGCACCATTTCCTGGAGGTTAGATAAATCTGTGTGAAGTGCTTGCTCTCATACAATAATAGCAACAACAAAACCTGTGACAAGAATAATCTTTATTGTATACTTGTCAGGTGCTGTGATAAGTGCTTTACATGGCTTATCACATATAATACTTACAAGATTTCTATTTGGTTTGTACTGTTATTCTTCCTACTTTAGAGATGAAGGAATTGAGGCACAGAGAGGTTAAGGATCTTTCTAAAAGTCACACAGCCTGTAAGTGGTAGAACTCAGATTTGAAACTACATCTGTCTTACTCCATAGGCTAAACATTTCATCAGAAAGAGGAAAATGGTCTGAACTGACAAGTCAGTTATTTAAGGAGAGCTATTATTTAATGTCACCTGGTATACAATAGAATAGATGGCCTAACTCTGCAATGGTCTTGAATTGTAATAAGCAAAATCAGAAACAAAAAAGGAGACATTACAACTGATACCGCAGAACTACAAAAAATCATCAGAGACTATTATGAAAAACTACACACTAACAAACCAGAAAACCTGAAGGAAATGGGTAAATTCCTGGACACATATAACCTACCAAGCTTGAATCAAGAAGAAATAGAGAACCTGAACAGACTAATAACAAGTAATGAGATTGAATCAATAATAAAGTCTCTCAACAAAGAAAAGTCCAGGACTGGATGGCTTCGCTGCCAAATTCCACCAAACTTACAAAGAAGAGCTGACACCAATTCTCTTCAAACTATTCCAGAAAATTAAAGGAGAAGGAATTCTTCCCAAATCATTCTATGAGGCTAGCATTACCCTTATGCCAAAACCAGATGAGGACACCACGAAAGAAGAAAACTGCATACCGATATCCCTGATGAACACAGATGCAAAAAAATCTTTAACAAAATATTAGCAAGCCAAATCCAACAGCACATCAAAAAGATAATAAACCATGATCAAGTGGGTACAAGAATGGTTCAACATATGCACATCAATAAACATGATACATCATATCAGTAGAATGAAGGGAAAAAACCCATATGATCCTCTCAATAGATACAGAAAAAGCATTTGATAAAATTCAATGTCCTTTCATGACAGCAACTCTCAATGAACTAGATGTAGAAAGAACATACCTCAACAAAATAAAGGCCACATATGACGAACCCATAGCTAACATTATACTGATTGGGAAAAATCTGAAAGTCTTTCCTCTAAGATCTGGAACAAGACAAGGTTTCCCACTTTCAGTGCTCCTGTTCCACATAGTACTGGAAGTCCTAGCCAGAGCAATCAAGGAAGAGAAAAAAATAAAAGGTATCCAAAATGGGAAAGAGGAAGTCTAATTGTCTCTCTTTGTAGATGACATGATCTTATTTCTAGAAAAACCTAAAGATTGCACCAAAAAACTCTTAGAGCTAATAAAAAACATTCAGTAAAGTTGCAGAATATAAAATTAACATACTAAAATCAGTAGCATTTCTATATACCAATAATGAAATAGCTAAAAAAAAATCAAGAAGGCAATTTCATTTATAATAGCTATAAAAAAATAAAAATACCTAAGAATAAATTTAACCAAGGAGGTAAAAGACCTCTACCAAAAAATCCTGATGAAAGAAATTAAAGAGGACACAAACTATTAGAAAGACATCCCATGCTCAGGGATTGGCAGAGTTGATATCATTAAAATGGCCATACTACCCAAAGCAATCTACAGATTCAGTGCAGTCCCTCTCAAAATACCATTTTTCACAGAAATGGATAAAACAGTCCTAAAATTTCATATGGAACCAAAAAAGAGTGTAAATAGCCAAAGCAATCCTGGGCAAAAGGAACAAAGCTGGAGGCATCATAACACCTCACTTCAAAATATATTATAAGACTGTATAAATAAAACACATGATATTGGTATGAAAACAGACACATAGACCAGTGGAACAGAATAGAAAACCCAGAAATAAATCTACATGTTTCCAGCCAACTGATTTTTGACAAAGACACCAAGACTATACGTTGAGGAAAGGAAATACTCATCAACAACAAATGTTCCAGGAAAATTGGATCTCCATATACAGAAGAATGAAATTAGACCCCTATCTTTCACCATATACATACATAAACTCAAGATGGATTAAAGACTTAAACCCCAAAACTACTAGAGGAAAACATAGGAGAAGCACTTCAGGATATTGGTCTAGGCAAAGATTTTATGACTAAGACCACAAAAGCATAGGCAACAAAAACAAAAATAGACAGATGGGACTGTATTAAACTAAAAAGCTTCAGCACTGTGAAGGAAACAGTCAACAGAGTGAAGAGACATCCTGTTGAATGGGAGAAAATATTTGCAAACTTTTTATCTGACAAGGGGCTATAATATCTAGAATATACAAAGAACTCAACAGAAAAAAAATCTCATTAAAAGGTGGACAAGATCATGAATAGATATTTCTCAAAAGAAGGCATACAAATGGCCAACAGGTGTACCAAAATATGCTCAATGTCATTAATCATCAGGTAAATGCAAATCAAAACCACAGTAAGATATCATCTTACCCCAGTTAGAATGGCTATTATTACAAAGACAAAAACTAACAGAGACTAGTGAGGATGAAAAGAAAAGGGAACTCTTATACATTGTTGGAGGGAATATAAGTTAGTATAACCGCTATGGAAAACAGTATGGAGATTACTCAAAAAACTAAAAATAGAACTACCATACAATCTAGCAATCCCACTATTGGATATTTATCCAAAGGGAAATAAATCAGTATATCAAAGGGATACCTGCACTCCCATGTTTATTGCAACACTATTCACAATAGCCAAGATATGAAATCAACCTAAATTTCATCAACAGATGAATAGATAAAGAAAATGTGGTATATATACCCGATGCAGAAAAAATGAAATCATGTCATTTGTAGCAACATGGATAGAGCTGGAGGTCATTATGTTCAGTGAAATAAGCCAGGCACCAAAAGGCAAACATTGCATGTTCTCACTCATATGTGGGAGCTAAAAAATGTTGATCTCATGGAAGGAAAGAGTAGAATGATAATTACCAGAAGCTGGGATGCACGTGTGGATGGGGGTTGGGAGATGAAGAGGTTTGTTAATGGGTACAAACACAGATAGAAGGAGTAAGTTCTGTTGTAGGATAGCAGAGTAGGGTGACTATAGTTAACAACAGTGTATTGTATATTTCCAAAGTTGCTGGAAGAAAGGTCTTTAAATGTTCCCAACACATAGAAATGATAAACACTCAAAGTGATGAATACCCTAAATACCCTGATCATTACATATGCTATGCCTATACCACATGTGCCCCATAACTATGTACAAATGTTATGTATCAAGAAAAGAAAATGTAAATATGAAAGCCAGATCTTTTCAGTGGTTCCCATCTTGCCCTTCATCCATCTTTGAAGGAGCAGATTTATTATTATTATTAATTATGGGCTTT
>CM052437.1:22284269-22355897 GCA_028533085.1 Varecia variegata
TCTCATGTACACTTGGGACTGCTCAAAATGTTTGGTTAGAAAATAAGCTGACACTCCCTGATTGGCTAGCAATTGACTTATTGATGACTCTACCAGCCAATGATTCTCTTTTTACTCCTGTCCTAAAGACCTTCACTTGAACTGCTGCTTTAGAAGCTGTCATGGTAAAAAAAACACCAGTACCCCAGAACTTATGGAGAATATTTAGGGTTAGGAAATGATGGGAGGAAAAATGTCTATAAAACCAAGATCTTTTAGGGTAAGATGTTTAGAAAGAATTAGCTCACTAGACTCATATCTTTATTCTCCAGATGATAAAATCCCTGAAATTTTACATTTTTCTTTGTGGAATGCATGAGAATTCAACAGCTAGAGACTCACTTTAAGCAATTTCTTTTAATTAGCACATACACATATGTATTAATCCCTTAAAATACTAAATTGCCAATTTGGAGTCTTGACTTAATTGTGGGGAAAGGCATGATAGTTACTTCAAAATAGAACATTTGGGTAGAGGAACAGGGGAAGTACAACAGGCATGGTGCCTACGATAGTATTGGCACGCCACATACGTGGCTAAGCTGGATCTGAGGAGGTGCGTGTGGAGAATTAAGTCGAAGGGAGCCCATATCGCAGTTTGCCAACATCAAGGATTTGAGAAAACTCTGCTCTGAATAGCTCTTGTTCATGCGACCCATAACTGACACTAATGCAATTAGTATTATAGTCGAGACCTACTTTGTGAAAACTAGGCTCTTGTGAGCCTAGTTGACATTGTTTCTGTGGAAATATGTGTTGGAAGTTTCAAGCCCTCAATTTGGAGAGGAAATTTTAGAGAAAAATCCTTTGTGAGCTATACTAGAACGTATGTACGTGTTCTAAAGTTCATACAACCTGCAGACACATACTCTCATACACACACACACATGCTATAACTGAGTGATGTTCGATTATTGCAGGGACTTACTATCCTTTTGGGGGTAATAACCTTGATCTTTCATAGCTTACTTGCACACACTTCAAAAAGTGAATAGGAGAAGGAGAGGAAAACATTCAGATTTCTCCATTTTACCACTTTTTAAGGAGCTCTTGGCAGAGCTGTGCTTACTAGACATACTGTGTAAATTTGGAAGCTTCAGGAAAGTCTCTGCTCCCTTCAATCCCCTGTCCTCATCCCCTAATTCATCTATAATATCTTTCTTTGACTTTCTTCACTTTGCTGAAATTGTACCACTGAGCAGTGATCAAGTTGGGTACAATTGCACTTGAGAGGATGGAGATACTTAGTTTTATTATAAATAAGGGTGGCTGACATGTCTATTCTATAATAAGAGTTTAGCATATGATATTTCTAATATGCATACTGAGCCTATCATTTATAAGTGAGGAAGTTACTGCGGCTCAGCCAGTGTATTACTCAGGGTTCTCTCCAAAGAGACATCGCCAGTAGATCTTTGTGTTGGGGGTGTGTGTGTCTAAGCCAATTCCTTAAAATATTGATAAATACCAACCTTCTCCCTCCTTCTGCCCCTCCCTAACATGTGTATATCTTTACACATATATTAGAGGATTATTCTTGCTCTCTCTAATGTGTAGTATATATGGGTATACGTGTGTGTATATATATATACATGCACTACATACATAACATACATACATATATGCATATGTTACATTTGTGAGTGGCGGGGTATTTATTTCAAGAAGTTGGCTCACACAGTTGTGGAGGCTGGCAAGTCCAAAATCCACAGGGATGGAGACCAGGAAGAGTTAATGTTGCAGCTTAAACGTGAAGGAGTCTGTTAGCAGAATTTCCTCTTCCTCAGGGTAGATCAGTCTTTTTTCTCTTGAGGTCTTCAACTGATGGGATGAAGCCCACCCACATTATGGATGATAATTTGCTTTACTCCAAGTCTTCTGATTTAAATGTTAATCTCATGTAAAAAAATACCTTCACAGCAACACCCAGACCAGTATCTGACCAAATATGTGGGCACTATGGCCTAAGTAAATTGATACATAAAATGAACCATCATAGCCAGTGAAAGCAAGTTCCCCTAGTCTGTATCACTGGCAGGTGGTGGATCCACAATTTGAATCCAAGTCTGTCTGGCTATAAAAGCCCTCACTCTTTCCACTGTGCCACAGCACCCTAAGGCAAGCAGGTAATTTCTTGTAGCATCTAGCTGAGATGTCAGTCCTGTTGGAAGAATGAAAATTTAGATCTGAGCAAGAAGGGTAGGAAGGGTAGGTGGTTTGGGAGCACCAGGTGCTGGAGGAATTAGGTAAGGGAAAGGCAAGTCAGGAAAACCTCATTTGGATGGCGAAATAATGGAGCAGAGCTTTGGTTGGGTTGGAGGACACTGAATTTGGTCTGATTTAGCAGTTTTGTCTTGGTCTGGACCTGATTCTCTAGAAGGTACTCCATCTACATTTGCATTAGAAAATGAACTTCTTGAAGGCAGGGATGTGTCTTATTTATCCTCATATTTGCCCTGTGTGTGTGGTAAAGTGTCTAGCTATTAGACTGATAAACTCTTATCTACTCAATTTACAGTAGAAGATTAGGATCAGGGTTTAGGTATTAGATGCCTATAGCCAGTTGTACTTTTCAGTGTTTTCTGAAGGTTGAACATACTGTCTGCTCCTTTTCCGGTGTGTTGTCTGGCTAGGACGAGGGCTTTGTGTGGCACTGCGAATCAGGAGCTACTTCCTGCCCACCGTTTATGTTCACAGGCCTAGAGAGATACCTGATGGGCCTGCAAGTTCTCACTTCCTCAGAGTGAGAAGAGCAGCTGCCGGTTTGCAACCTCAGCCATGGTGCTAAGTTCCCATAGTGCCTACTTGTTCACCAAATGCTGTCCTGGAACTCTCCCTACTGTGGCTCGATACAGGAAAACCAACTAGGTAGTGATTTTGGTAGTAGGTGACTAGGTTTATTTGGGCAGGTGGGTTTTTGTCGAAATTGTTTCTTTTCACTTCTGCACACGTGCCTGATTGAATGCTTGCTAAAGTGGAAGAGGAGACCAGACAGGGACAAGAACAATCACTGTCACGGCATTTGGCACCCTGATTCTAAACCTCATTCACTAAACTGACTCTTAGTCGATAAAAGCGATACCCTGAATCTAGATAAATTTATTCTGAAGCGTGGTTTCTTCTATACTTTAAGGTTCATTTTGCTGTGGCTTGAAAAGTCTGGTTTTTGTTCTCGCTTGACGTCAGGCTTTCTCTCTCTGCTTCAGCGGATACCCCTGTGATCTCAGAAGAGAAAGGGCCCTGTTACCGGCTTGTCAGTTCCGGAAGGCAGTGTCTGCACCCTCTGTCTGTTCACCTCACCAAGCAGCTCTGCTGTTGTAGCGTGGGCAAGGCCTGGGGCCCACACTGTGAGAAATGTCCCCTTCCAGGCACAGGTAAGACATGCCAGCTGTGTGCTCACATACACTCCCAGCCACGTGGGTGTGCAGGATATTTAGGTGTAGAGAGGCCAGAAGGCTCTGCTGGGCGGTGTGCTTTGCTAATGACTGGCTGCTCATCACTCACAGTAACCAGCCTCGTGCGGGCTGACCCATCCGCTCATTTATCGAACATTGTGCTTAATTTCTTTAATTGGAATTGGAGGGAGTTATATTCATGATTGAATTTATGCTATGAAGCTTCATAACTCAAGGGCAGATCCTGCCAAAGCCCCTATGAACTTCCAGGGAAGTTGAGTATTAAGAAGTTGATTTTTCTTTAGTGTTCAGTTTGGTACATAATTGCCTGATGCCCTGAAAGGGTAAATTTATCTAAGTACCGTACTTTCTGCCAAGGAACCTCCAACTTCTCAAGCAGGATAACGTAGAGTTAAATGGAATAGAGAGAAACGTAACCTGCAAATATTGGGCGTGATATTACCAAGAAAGGAGTGGCCTTTCACTGGCTTGAGATGGGCATAAAACAGTCTATTTAGTTGTTTATGTGGTAAGATGCTTCCCACCTTGGGAGTTGTATTAACCCTCACAAGGCCTTGTAGTGTCTTAAAGCTGTAACTTACACTAGAGCAGACAAGGTTTAAATATAAATTTAAGTGCCATGATCCACCTTTGGAGAATCAGAAAGAACTCTGTTAAGGCAAAGATAATACAATTTTGATGGTATATTAGTAGATTAGATAATTTTAGACACCTCCAAAAGGCCTCTTGGTCCACCTGATCTGCTTATTAGTAAAAATTAATGGTCAAGTAAATGATCTTTGTAATTCATAGACACATTTATCTTGAAGTTCAGTTTCGATAGCTTTGTAATCCTCACATGAAGCATACATTAAGATGGTGAACATAGCTCAGGGATATTCTTCCATAGTACTCTAACTAAAATGGAAAAGAATATCAAGGGTAAAATTTTTTGCACTTACCTAATTTTTGGTTATATGGTGATTCTCATTTAAAATATTTAGTTCAATAAGACTTCAAAATTTGGTAGAAAAAAAACAACATGTTTTTCTTCTGGAAACATCTTTTCAAGTAAAAATTATATTTTCTAGTTAAGCATAAGAATGAGTTTCCACCATTTAGCATGTGATCCTTAGAAAAATAATATTTTAGCATGTTTTAATGACTATTTTAGAGTTTCCTTTTTATTGAGAACTAATTTTAGGTCCTGAACATTCAATAGAAGATCTCTTGTTCAGTGGAAGTGAGAAATGACTTATTTTACTTTCAATTTTGAAAGTAGAAATAAAAAAAATTGACCATAAGCTCCTTGGTGTCTGCGTTTGGTAACTCGCCTCCAACACCAACACCAAAGGGATTAGGTGGATTTTTCCTCCTTGGGCCACACACTGCCTTCCCCCCCCCCCCCCCAGTTTTTCCCCTTTACTTACTCACGGGGATTATTCAGTGGAGGTTAGCAAATGATGTTAGTCTACTTTTTTTTTTTTTTTTTAAAGAAAACCACTTTTTTCTGGCAGGACTAGTTATTCCAGGGCACAGAATATCTCCTCGTCCTCTGGGTAATTAAACCAGCTGGTCATGTCCAGGTTTTTGCCCAGTTGTCTTTTTTTTACTTGGAAATAGCTGCATCCTGATCTGAGATTTCCTTCCTTCCTTGATTTCTGTCTGTCATCTCTTGCACGACTCCCTTTGCCAGATTCCTTCTCATTGTCCTGAGAGTCTGTCTCCACAAACCCTTCCCCATTTCAGTCCTCCTCCTCCTAACCAACATCCTGATACCAGCTGATGCACTGCATTCTGGCCAAGCACTTTGGGTTCTTCCACTGGAAACAAATCATGAGGATTTCAGCACCTCATTTCCCCGAATAGTGTTTTCTTTTTTTTTAAACCTTCTTATTCATCATCTAACTTAGATGTCAGTGAGCTCTTTGTTAATAACTAATGAAATTACAACAAAGCAGGAAGAAAAGAAGAAAGCCTGGTTTTTGCTGACAATATGCATCCATGCAACGAGATATATAGAATATATATAGTGTCTTCTATATGTAAAATATTTCCTAATGTATTATATGTATATGTATTACATATATACTATTACACATATGATATATACAGTATCTCCTGCTTGGTTGTTGATATATGTACAGTCTGCTTTCCGTATCCATGGGTTGAATACACGGATGCACAGCCCACGGATATGGAGGGCCGACTGTTCTAAGCCAGTTTATGTTAAGGGACGCAAGGATCAAGGATGTTGGTATCCACAGGGGGTCCTGGAACCAATCTCCCATGGATACTGAGAGATGACTGTATATATAATAAGATATATAAAATACAGCTAAATATATGCTATATATTTATAATATATATATTCTGATTGAGTAAGATAAGGAATTAACAGATGGAGAAATGTTTAGTAAAAAAAAAGGTTGGATTTTTTTCTGTAAATATTCAAGTTTATCAGAAATTAAAGCAATTTGCTTACATTTTGCATCTTTTTGAAGTCTTTAAATGTAACTATATTAGCGATGATTTATTAAGAGATATTCATCATGATATTTTCCTCTGTATAAGTTTGCACTGTTAGATTTTTAAAAGGAATATTTTCCCATCCCAAATCTAGCTGCTTTTAAGGAAATCTGTCCTGGTGGAATGGGTTATACGGTTTCTGGCGTTCATAGACGCAGGCCAATCCATCACCATGTAGGTAAAGGACCTGTATTTGTCAAGCCAAAGAACACTCAACCTGTTGCTAAAAGTACTCATCCTCCACCTCTCCCAGCCAAGGAAGAGCCAGTGGAGGCCCTGACCTTCTCCCGGGAACACGGGCCAGGAGTGGCGGAGCCAGAAGGTGAGAGTGGAAATGGATCTTGGACTCTTGCCATCTGTCTGTGTGTCTCTGCCTTGGTTTCCCTGTTTATACCCCTCTAGAGCAGAGTTTCCCAGCTTTGGCACTGTTGACATTTTAGGGTGGATAATTCTTTGGTAGGGGGTGTTCCCTGTGTATTATAGGGGGGTTAGCTGCATCCGTGGTCTTTAATCTCTAGATGCCAGTAGCACCCTCCCCCTTCTGTTGTTAGAACCAAAAAAGATGTCTACGTATTGCACATGTGCCGGGGTGGCAGTGGGGCAAAATTGCCCTGATTGAGAACCACTGCTCTAGAATAATACCTACTTAGCAGGTCACGATATTCCATGGCTTTTTTTCTTGGTGTGTATTCCTGGAGAGTGATTTAAATCCTTCAGGTAACAGCCCAATCCATTTCTTGTCTAGAGAGCCATTTGATAAATATTTATTTACTTTACAAAGTAGAATCTGCAGGTGTTTAAGAAGTTAAAGCATTAACTGAGCAGCCATAACACAGAGTCTGGTGGGTAGTCGGGAATGGTGGGGGAGGAAATGAAGGAAGGGAGGAGACAGTCGATGGAAGGGATCTGGAGATCACCTAGGACTGTCCTTTCATTTACCTTCAGAGAAACCTGAGACCTAGAGAGGGGACGTGACTTGCCAGGTGTCATACAAAGAGTATGTCCTGGTACCTGTGACCAAGGGACACATTTTTCCAAGGAAATGGTTGAAGGCCTTATACTTGAGGAAGGGGTCTAGAGACAATTGACTGACACTCTCTCTGGCATTCAGGAAGAGGGATCATCTTTATCTCTGTCTCTTTATATGAGCCAGCATATCCAATACCTTGAATATCTGGGTTATCACAAAAATTCTCATCCTAGATAGAAGGAACAAAAATTTTAGGTTTGTATGAAATATATATATATATATATATATACACACACACACACACACATACACACATACATATTTACTCTAATAAAGCTCCTATTGGCTTTTCATGGTTGATTCTTAGGTCAGAACTCAGGGTGCCCATTTATGAATCTTAAGAGGAGATAGGGTGCCCAGGCTCATGATGAGTTGGGAGCTTGGCACAGCCTTCTTGGTAGGCAGGATTTTTTCTGGGCTCTAAACATTTGTGTGTTCTGCCCTGTTTTATTCTATTCTTTCACTCACTGCACTTCTTCTTGGTTAGGCAGAGCAGGTAGGACCACACTGGAAATTGTCAATATTGATCAGTTTATCCCTGTACACTTAGGGTATCATGGCCGGACATTTGCAACTGTTTGTCCTTTGCACAGGCAGGAGGAAATGGGCTGTGGTCCAGATTTGACATCAAGACTTTCTTGGTGGTGGGTTAAGTAGGATAGGTTAAATGACTTTCTCCAACCACAAGAATATTGCAGCAATAATTTTAATTTATCTAGTACCCTAATTTCTTTTAGAAGTTAATGCACCTACCCAACTTGTTTGTTAATGTTTAAGAGATATTAATAATGAGAAAAATCCTGGGGAATGTTGACCCAGGGCTCAAGGACGAATGCTAAGAACTGAGTAATGCAAAGCAAGTCTTTCAAAGTACAAAGGCACCACCACTATCCCCACATGTTTTATAATATGTAATTTGTTCAGTATATTAATGCTGATCTCCAATTGGCTCTTATTGGCTTGTGAGATACTTTTTCATAATTGAGTTAGCATATCTTCCTGAAAATGCTCACCGAGCTTCATTAAGGATTAGGATACATCAGGAATGCAGCATCTATTCTCATGTCTCTTACTGAAATAATGGCCTTCTGTTTTAACACTGACACCAGAGAGCATTTCAAACATTATATATTATGTTAAAATATTTGACCAATTAATGAAAACGTTTGTTTTCTAAGATACAGAAGTTCCACATAATTGAGATTAGGCATAAAATAATATACCAGAAAGTATCACCTTCTTTAACTTTTTAGTTTAATTGTCTCAATTTTGAATGAGAGAGGTTGAAAGACTTACATGTGCTCCCTGATCTCCTGTAGTTGAAGAATAACAGCACTGAGACTTTTCTGTCAGTCATGTGTAAAATTCTCCCACTTGGTAGATAACCTTAATTCTGCGTTTGCTTTAGTTTGATTTTTAATTTTTTTTGGAGAGATACTAGACTTTTGTTGCTTTTTAAAAATTGAAAGATAATAGAGTGAATTTGCCTTAAAATGTACTAAAGCCCTTCTTTCTTTTCTGGTTTTAGTGGCAACTGTACCCCCTGAAAAGGTAATTAATTCATTGTTTGCAAGTCTTTCTTTTTAACCTTCAAAATGATTTTCTATTAGAATATGTATGAATTTTTAGACTTAAATATAGTAACATTATCTCTTATGCATCATTTGGGTTAAGTTAATATAGCATTCATTTATTCAAGAAATATTTCTTGAGCACCTGCTATGTGACTGGTACTATTTTCGGTGCTAGGAAAACAATAAAAGAAGTAAAGAACAAATAAAGAAAACAATAAAGAACAAATCAGAAGAAACTCCCTACTTTCATGAAGCTTAACTTCTAGTGAGAAGAAAATAGTGGAAACTAATGGGCATCAGGGGTATAAACAGAATTCAGAAAGTCAACTGATTACCTGGACCATCTGTGGAAAGAAAGGCTCTGACGTATTTAGGCATTTGTGTATTCTTAGAGTGCACAGTGCATACATAGTGAGTGAGGCACGTCTTAATTCAGCTAAAATTTAACATGCATGTTTCAACTGAATTAGAATAAGAACAGAGCTTACCCTTGAAAGGTACAATTAAATACTACAATGTTGCTTCTTTGAAATTTTAGAGAAATTTTTATCAATCTGTTGGCATTTGGGAATAAAATGGGATGATGAATGATGAGACTTCTTAGTAGGAAGTATAAACATTTACTGAATCTGAGTCCTACATATGTAATATTGTTCCTTCTCTGAATCTTGCTTTGATTCTTTATTTAATGATAACATGAAAATTAGTAATTATTAAATGTTTATATATTTATATACCATTCATTCAGTTGACAAGGATGCATTATTAGAATTTAGATGGGGACAATACATACATAAATTATTATAAATAGTTTTTAAAATCTTTAGCTTATAAATATGGGGTACAGTAACAGATAAGTGCTAAAAGAATCAAGAAAAAGAGAATTGTGATTTTTGGAGTGATAGCACTCATCAAAGGAAGAAGTTATGTTGAGCCCAAAGGAAGTACAACAGATGTGAATACTTCACGTACACATTTGCAGCACTTAGTATCTTTGAAGATCAATGATGGAGAGTAGTTTGCAATTTTGTTGATTTTGAATAGTTCTGGTTGATATCTGGGAGGAGTCGTTTAGCTTGTGAGTGGGCCAGCCCATGTGGCCTGCCAGCCTCATCATGACTCAGTGCTTCTCTGTTTATGATCAAGTTTATAGTAACTCTTCTTAAGAATCTGAAAGAGATCCTGCAAATGTTCTTGTACATACTTTTACAGCATTTTATTTGGGGAGGAGGTAGTAGGAAAAACGCAATTATAGTCTTTGTGGTCATGGTAACCTTACAAAGGTCTCATGATGTTATGGGATGGATGAAGAGAAAGAAGGATGGCCCAGGGATAGTTAATTACATGTGCAAAGGTGTAGTGGAGGGAACAGCAAGGGTCATGAAACACTTGGTTAGAAAAAAAAATTGGGGGCTGCTTTGGTAGGCTTGGAACACCAAACTGCAGTTGTAATCGTTGGGGCAATACCCTGCTTCTCAACCGGACCTTACCTGCTAAATGGAGAGGTGGTGTAGATTAGGAAGTCTGCTGCCTCATGGTGATGGGGGAGATTTTGTCCCTGAGCTGTAGGAGTAGATTAGCATCTGACCATGGGCTGTTCCTTATTGGCATTGGCCATGGGGTGCAATTGAGACTGGTGGAGGTCATACCTAATAGGTAATAGAAAGCTAGTCTGTTTTTTTAAGAGGAGGAAATGTGGGGGAAGTAATAAATGCTCAGTATTTCTGGTAGATCAATTTTGATAGGATTAACTGAGATAGGAAGAAAGAGGTAGCCCGATAGGCCAGTTAGATTATTACAATAAACTGAGAATGAGAGAGTGAGTCCAGCCTGGGGTTGTGAGGTCTATGGATATGAAAAAGGGTAGACAGCTATAAGAAATAGTGCCAGGGCTTAGAAGGAGGAGTGAAGAAGGACTAAAGAGTGATTTTAAATCTGAATGAGACAGGATTAATGACTGACATTGGCTGAAATGATGAAGTTGGAATGGTTCTGGAGGAGGTGGATTCTTGAGGTATCTGTGGAATATCTAAATGGATTTACCCTGTAAGCATTCACACTTAAACAAAATTGGATCTGTGATGAGGTATTCAGGTAGGCTATTTTAGAAAAAGCAGAAAAGACATGACAAGTGAAGCCAGGGGAGAGGAAAAGAGGTTAATAGAGGCCAGAGGAATCAGGTTTCTGGAAGATGACAGTGACCAGATAACTTGATGAATACTTTTAGTGAAGTGATGGTGTGAGCTCTCTGGTACCACTCTAGTGTGGATGAAGTCGAAGTCACAGATCCTTCACTAGGCTAGTTGTTGGAAGCTGAGCCGTGAGTGGTGGACTGCTTCTTTGCTTGAAGTCGGGGGACAAGAGTGGGCAACCATATACGTAAGGAAGCCACAAATCTTCCTCCAAGACAGCAGTTTTCTGTTGCTCTGGGTGACGACCACTGTTCAGAGAGCCGGAGTTGTAAAGTTATCAGATGTAAGGTTAAGGGATCCCATAATGACTGACTGGGTTAAACTGTTTTAACTTACTGTGTCTTCTTTGTGATGACACATCTGCTATATCCATTATTTAATCTCCAGAGCGTGGCTGGTCGTCTTAGTGGGGCAGAGAGCCACATGCGAATGAGATGAAGGTTTAGTCCTCCTTTGGGGTTAGTTGTGCCCTGTTGCAGACCAAATATGGACTGCTGGGCCAGTTCATATGTTACTGAAAAGACTTAATTTGGGGCCTCAGGGAAGTGGCTGAGGGTATGTGCGTGGATCAGCGCTGCTGGGAAAACTTAAGGGCTTGCCATAGTATCACTACAACAATAGTTTTGCTTTTTTAAAATTCCACAGTTACACAGATAAGGTCCTAAGACATTTTTTTGCCTTTCTAAGAGTATAATTAATTAAATAAAAATAGTGACGTGTGGGAAACTAAAAATAATTCTCACTTTCAATTCCTCTCTCTCTCAATACAACCATCCAGGAAATACCTTCATTGGATCAAGAGAAAACCAAACTTGAGCCTGGTCAACCCCAGCTCTCGCCTGGCATTTCGACTATTCATCTGCATCCACAGTTTCCAGGTAGGCTGTGTGGATCTGTGCTGTTTGTAAGAGTATTCCCAATAAAAGCTTAAGAGAGGAATGTTTTGTCTTTGATTTTAATAACTCATTAGAATTCATAATTTAAGTTAAATGTGAAAAACGTACTCAAGTATCTTATTATACTAATAATGTTACTGCATGGTGTTATAAATATTATAATGGGAAAGATAATTTTTTCACTATTTTCTGTGTTCAGGAGTAGTATATACCATTCAGACATTATTGAAAGTCATCATGGGATGAATGGTCATTCTTTTTGGCTTCTGAGTCACTCTCAGTTATTCTTGCTAAATATTGAAACCTGAGCAATAAATTAATACCCCCATGAGCTTTCAGGACCTTTTATAGTTCTTTATATCCAAGAACTATTATGATATATTGTTAGACTAGATCATGCTTGCGTTTTGAAACAGGATCTCAATGCACATAACGGGCTTTAATTTTCTTTTTATCCCCTACTTCCTCATATAGTAGTGATTGAAAAAACATCACCTCCTGTGCCTGTTGAAATAGCTCCTGAAGCTTCTACTTCAAGTGCCAGTCAAGTGATCGCGCCTACTCAAGTAACAGGTTGGTGCAGTATCTGCTATGAAATAATTCCTATGGAGGAGACGTGGGTCTGAACCTCATTTTATTTTGTTTATTTTTTTCACTCTGAACAAACAGCAAAATTTATTTCTGTTTTAAAACAACACTTGGCAGAAACAAAATTGATAGCTGTAATTCAGTGCAAATTATTATGGAGTTAGTACTGTTTAGACCATTTAAAATTAATTTTTCAATATTTTGAGTTACTTATTAATATTTTTGTGTAGTGGGGGATTTGCTTTAACTCTTTGCCATAAGTTTTCAAACATACTTATTTGGCACCTCAATAACTAAAGAGGCAGGAGGGATACTCCTTGCAGACTCTTAGTTTTGCTTTAGTATTGTCCATGTGGATTTGAAAAGTAAATTCACAATCTGCCACGTCTTTTACTGTAAATTAGTCTGTATTGCAGCCTCTCCAAAATGCAAAAGTTGGAAGGAGAGCAAAATGTTCAGCGGTGCTCATTAATGTGTTCAACTTTGGGAGAATCTGCTAATACTCTCCTTAATTTTCACACAAACTGAGTAGATTATTTGATGTTAATAACACAAACTACTCTAGTTTGATTAATTTCTTCTCCTCTGACTTAGAGGCCATGCTTTGCTATGTACCTGAGAAAAGAATTTTTAACAGTCTTAAAGTTGGCTAGAAAAATTACCTTTTTTAGAAGTCATTGTACATGGTGGCACTTGTTTCTATATCTGTGTCCTCATTGGAAGGTGACTTCATTGATTGCAAGCATTGAACTTTTATCTTTGTGATGCTAGGACCTAGCCCAGGATTAGTTTTGTATTTTTTATTTATTTTTTAATTTAACTAGATTTAGGAGGTACAAGTGGTTTTTTGTTACATGGCTGAATTGCACAGTAGAGATAATATACCTGTCATCTGATCAATCAATCTCATTTTAAATGCAGTGTCAAAAGTATAAGATTGCTCATGGCAGGATTAGTCATAATAGCAAATATTTGGAAGTAATCTATTATTAAAAAGGAAGAGTATGTGTAAATAAATTATAGTAAATATGCAATGGACAATCACATAGTTATTAAAGTAACATTTTAAAAGAATAATTAATGTCATGAGGAAATACTTATAGCATCATATTTGTTAAGAAATATAGAACACAATATAATGATTCCAGTTTCATTTTTTTAATGTCTACAAATACAGAAAAGGAGACAGAAAATGCATCAGAGTGTTCAACTCTCACCAGTTATATTCTTCAATATATTTTTATGTATTTTCAAAGTTCTTAATAAACATTTTAATTAGTGAAAAAATTATAAAAATGTATTATATTTGGAAGCAAATGCAAAAGCCTAAATGTTAATATCCTTAATGTACAATGAGCTCTTATAAATCAACAAGAAAAATGCTAACAATACAGAAATAGAAAAATAATGTAATCAAATAATTCATAGGAAAAGATAATACCAAGGAGCATATAATAGAAAACTTCAACTTTCTAGTTGAAATGCAAATTGATAATAGGGTAACACTTTATTCTTATCAAATTAGTATTTAAAACCCAATAAAACTATTTTTATTAGGGTGAAATTGAGACTCTCAGATTGCTGAAGGGAGTGTGTATCAGGGTTCTCCAGAGAAACAGAACCACTAGTGTGTATATGGATATATAGGAAAAGCTCTATTATGAGGGATTGACTCACATGATTCTAAGGCTGAGAAGTTCCAGGGTCTGCCGTGTGCTAGCTGGAGGCCCAGGAAAGCCGGTGGTGCGATTCCAGTACAAACCCAAAGGTCTGAGAACCAGGGGAGTCAGTAGCGTAAGTCCCAGTCTGAGTCTGAAGGCCTGAGTGCTGAGAGTGCTAGTGTCCAAGGGCAGGAAAAGAAGATGTCCTGGCTCAAGCAGAGAACAAATTCTCCTTCCTCTGCCTTTTTATTCTGTTCTGGCTCAGTCCTCAACAGATGGGATGATTCGCACCCACATCGGTGAGGGCGATCTTCTTTACTCAGTCTACCAATTCAAATGCCACTTTCTTCTGGAAACACTCTCACAGACACACCTAGAAATAATGTTTTACCAGCTATCTGGGTTTATTGACTCATAAAAGTAACCATCACAGAGTATAAACTGGTTCAGCTTTTCTGGAAAGCACAAACTGGCAATATGTATAAAGAACTTTAAAAATGTTCAGAACTTTTGACTCAGTAATCCTATTTTAAAATATCTTCTCTATGGAAATAATGTCCCCAAAGACTGTGGTAATGGTTTATATAAATGGTTATTTATCACAGTACAATGTATAATAGAGATAAAATAGAAACAATGTAAATAGTCAACTGTAGGGAAATAGATAATTATGTTACATCTATACCTTGGCACATTATGTTGCCACCAAATATAGTGTTTTTGAAGAATTTTTGTTGAAATCTCTCTGGCAGGAAATAGTCACAAGGTATGGCTAAATTTAAGATGAAGGATATCAAAAATGAATGATACAGAGTATTATACCAGTTCTTTAAAAAAAAAAAAAAGACATATACACATTGAGAAAATACTGGAAGAAAATACACTAGATGTTAGTAGGGATTATATTTTTGTAGTGGGACCTGTTGCCAAAAGCTCAGCACTTGACCCAGAGACTGCATCAGAAGAACCAGAAAAGTGGTTTGAGGAGAAGGAAAGAGGAGTTTACTAATTTGCCAGCAGATGAGGAGGATGGAGACTCCTGTCTAAAATGCCATGGTCCTCTTAATAAGCAGAAATATAAAGCTTTTAAATGGAGGGTTTCAGCTTCAGGAAATTGCTGTTCATCCCATCTCCAGGGAAGACAATCCCATGACCTCCGCCCACCTGGGAGGCCCACGGGACCCCCTGGACCTTGGCGCCCATGGACAGTTCTGCTGAGCCATCTCCTGTAACATAAAGAACAAAAGACATTGCCCTGCCCCTCCCAACCACTGGCCTGAGTCAGGGATGCAGGTGTTCATCCTGGAAAAGGGTGAGAAAGTTTTAAAGAGACAGAAAACATTTTTGCCATTTTTTTTTTCCAGGCCATTCCCTCTATAACAGACCTAGGAGGTTTAGGTGTTATTTTGTTTCAGAATTTTATTATAAAGTGGGCAGATATTTTTAGAGTGAGAAAAAAATGTCACCCAGAGGCATCATATCAACTTTAAGTTCATGATACCATTGGAGGGTGAGGTGGGCACTGAGTTACAGGAGTACCTAATAGGAGAGTTTGCAGCCTCCTCTAGAATATTCCCTCCTCAGCAACGTGTTTCATTTCAAATAGAAATGCTCTTGTGCAGGGAACTTTTAGCCACTTCCTCAAAATTGTGGATGTATAATACATTCTCTTAGATACTTAAATCGAGACAGCAGACTGCAAGGTGTTTGTAAAAGGCACCTCTCTCCCAAGGTGAAATGCCCAGTGACCAAGCAGTACAGAAGCTCTCACAGACTCAGCGATAGTCACACAGACTCATGTGATAGGCATGCCCGCTCCAAGAACCATGGCCCTCCCCACACTTATCGCCCGGCAGCCACTCTGGTCTTACTGAGTGAAATTATAGAAAGGTTAGTGACTCTAAGTATTTTTGGAGTGATACAATGAAATGATAGTGATTTTTAAAAACGGCCATGGCTAAAATTATTCTCCCTTCTGAGGTCATATATGTATCTACCCACTTTATTAAGCACATCTATGCTAGGCCCTGCTTTGCACTGCAAGGTGTACAAACATGTGATTTTACTATCTTGGTCAGCAAGGATTTTCTAATTTTTCACATCAATGTTAAAAAGAAAAATTGCAATCAGAGCATGTACTGCAGTTCACTAATTCTTCCTAAATGCTGTATTTCCATTTTTCAATGTGAAGGTAAACTCTAGTTTTGAATGGGCATGGCTGACTTCAGTGGACAAACTTCTTGCAAACTAGCTTTGTAGAGGTTAACTAAATGCAGTTCCATCATTTAAATGCAGCTGCGTGAGGACTAACAAATTGAAGTTATTCGGCTTCAACTGAACTATAGAGCTGATTGAAACGAATGAAAGTAGCCCTGCTATAGGAAGTTGTTAGATGACAACTTGTTAGAAGCTTAATTTGAGTTTGGCAGAAATACAGGGCTAACATCTGCTGTCACATGTTTGAAGCATGCCGAATGTTTTCTTCCAGAAAACAAGTGATGCTGGATTTTTTTTTCATATAACAGTTGTAGGTACTCCCACTTTCTATAGGAAAAGAATCTTTCTGGAAGAACCCATGGGGAGAGCATTATAGAGAGTCTTTGAATTGAAATAGTTTGTAACTTAAAGCTGCATTATAAACAGTGATCTGCATTAGCACAAGAAGACTGTTTTGTATCAAATTTAATTTAAAATGTATATATTCCCATTGGTTTGATATGAGGGCCAAACCCAGATTTCAGGAGCAATCCAATCAATTATCTCAAGAACGTTATATAATGCTTTTTTGTCTCTGAAACACTGAGAGTATAAATGTTATTTGTTACTATTAGTTTCTCCCACAGTTGAAGAATGTCATAGAATAGTAAGAGTCTAAAATAAATATAATCAGCTCCATATTGTGTAGTGATGATATCTTTATGATGGTGAGATTGGAAGTAGCCTTTTCAGATTTAGCCAAACACACTTTGACATGTAATATTAATAATTATAAAGTGAACCGCATATTTGCCCGAAGTCAGTGTGATAGTTTCCACTCTTAACAGCTGAGTTGGTGGCTTGCAGAATTATTGGCATACTGTTTTTAAATAAATTATATGTTTCAGCATATAAATTCTTGATTTAGCATAGTGTCTGAATAGCTGAAGAATAGGTTGGAGAACACAAACCTTTATTTCTCTGGCAAATATTTACAAAGTGGAAACATCTGTTTCAATTGTTGCGGGAGGATCTATGCTCATGGTGGGGCAGTTAGGAAGCCAGGGCATTTTTGTAAACCTTTCCCTGAGTTAACATGTGATGCCTTCCTCTGACTCTTCCTGAACTTTCTCCATGGCCCTTGCAGACCAGCCAGAAATTATTCTTTGATGTCTACAACTGCCTTGTGGAAACCTCTGTAATTATCATGGTTCAAACATTTTAAAAACTATTTGCTCATCAGATCTTTTCTAAAACTCAGAAATGACCCCTTCAAAAATGTTTGTCTCTCAAGCATGTCACTGGTGTCATTACAGCCTCGATAAACTATGCATGCTGAGGGCAAATGAACTGTGTGTGCGTGTAAAATCATCCTGCTTCATTTCCAAACCCCATTTATTTATCTGTTCATTCTAGTAATGACATGGCGAAGAAAAACGCTAAAGGTCAACATACTCTCTTTCATATTTTACCAAAAGCTTTCTTTTTCATTTAATTTTAGGAAATATAGTAAAGATATGAAATTGTCGAATCCACCATTGGCCTTGTTGCTGGGATAAACAGAGCACTTGGTTCACCATTGGCTTTTGATCATGGCTCTTTGTCCAGTTTCTAAATGAACTCCAGTGAACAAAATAGAATAAGGTCCTTGACCCAGTCAAGGTGAAGTTGTTTCAGGGGGGTTCATACGATAGGAAAGGGTAGGGTTGCCCTGTGAAGGACACATGAAAGAGGCCAGTGGGAGCACACACGTGATCACCTCCCTGGGTAGCCAAGCATGCTGAAGGAGATGAGACATTTCCATTCATCGGCGTACCCCTGACACCGGGAATTAGTGCTGTCTGTGTGCGGCTTTGCCTCTGGTGTGTCAGAGCCCTGTGTCTAGGTTTATATTGACACAGGCTGCTCAAAGAAATCTATGTTTCCACATGAACTGATGCATTCATTGGGAACAGGTTCCCATGCCTATGAGTGAGTGATGTCTTAGAAAAATATAAAGCATGGTGTCTTTGTCCTGAAAACCAGAAAATGCAGAAAATTTCCTTTTCTTCTTTAAGACAACATTCTCAGGACTCGTCTTTCTGTGTGCTATGCACGTGCTCAAGAATGCAAACCTAGTAGAAAAGGAAGGAAAGGACAGGGACAGATGGTGGGAGACATGTTTAAAAATTTTTAAATATAAATACCAGTAATTTGTTTTTTACCTTAAAAAAGAAAAACTTGATGTTGTTTAACATTTTGATGACTAGTGTGAGTAGAAAGCAGACAGAGGTGTTTGGAAGGTGTGTGGCCCTTTTCTATCTACCTACAAGGGTGAATCCTGCCTGGCAAGGAGATGAAAGGGATCTCTGAGGTCAAATTGATGACAGTTATGTTAATTAATCACCTGTGTAAAAATAGGCAAACAATGTGGAAATCAAGTATGTTTTAGAAAAATGTCCCCTCTGTCCTTTGATGTATCTCTTAGTACCCTCTAGTGGTATCAGCGTAACATTCTCTTACATGTAACATGTGATCCTGTCAGTCAGGGTCAACATTTTCAAGCTGCCTCTCCAGGTGCTGCTTAATCTATGAGGTAATCAGCTAAAAATCCTCAAACATTCTTTTATCAAAATAGTTTCCACCTCGTAGCTTCTATGTAAGATACTGGATTGGAAGGACGGAAAGGCCATTATTATACATATCCATTTCAATTCCTAAGGCTAAAGAGTTATAATTCTTAACTATTTCTCCTATCTTATAGGTGACTTGAAAAGAAACTATTGAAATACGTAGACCAGCTGTGGCATAGAAATATATCGCATTTGAATTAAGCATCACATGTTTTTGAAGACTTTTGTTCACATGTGTAAAAGTTCCATTTTGAGGCTGGGGGTCCAAATTTACGAATACTTGATCAACAAATTAGTATTGTGGGAGTGGGGCAGTGGCTACCGATCAAGTGTTTCATGAAAACCCCAGATTTATAGCCTTTTATTAAACCCTTTTATAGCCTTCTGAATCCTTGCCCTGAGTATACTAATTCATCTTCTAATTAATTCATTTTCCTTTTGCAAATATTGTCAACATGTCTTTCTATTTTAAGAAAACGACAGAGAAGGGTATAAATGAAACTCAGTAACTACAAAGAAAACCAAGAAATCTAAATAACAATAATTTTCAAAAGAGGCATCTGCCTATAATATAGAATAGATGGTTAGAGATATACTTCTCATACTATTTCACTAGAAAATTCCTATAAACAGAGAAGAGAATTTTTACCTCAGGGTCTACGAGTATAACCTGGTAAAGATTTTTGGCACACAGAAATAATATTTTGTAAGGAAGACTTTTCTGCTTATGAAAGTACTAATGTATGCTCTTTGTAGAAATTTTGAAAAATACAGAAAAACATGAAGAAAATACCAATCTTCATACTCATGCAACTTAGATATATTTCCTTCCAATCTTCTTTTGTGTTTATGTATCATAGTACAATTGAGATCATAATCTATACTACAATTTGTGCCCAACTGTGTTTTTTAACAAGTAAGCATTGTCCTGTCCTGTTAATGATTATGTAATATTCTGTGCTATGTATGCACCATCGTTCATTGTGTTATTGCCAGTCCCTTAATTTTCAGCAATCATGTTAATCACCCATGTTTTTAGCCTTTTGAATTATTTTTTCTATAATTTGATAATATACTGATTGTAAACAAATTCTTCTGAAAGTGAATTAGCATAACCAGCCTCATAAAAAGTATAAGTAATTTGTAAATACATGGTTTTTGCATACATGTCTCATACCTCCAGGTGATTTTGATAAGCAGCTCATATGCTGCCTTTTTAAAATGACTTGCATGAGTAGTCTTAAATTCATAACACAGTGAATCCTTTAAGAAAAATGAAGAATGTGGTTTTTGGTTTTGGAGAGCAACCTCAACTCCAATGTAGGTCATTTCCATTGTGAATCTTTGTGAAAGCACTGTTTTTCACATCCTTTTTCTGCAGAATGCATAGTGGGTTATTAATGACAATAGCCCTGCTGTTTTTCTTCTCATTCAAGCCACAGACCCCTCTAACAAAGCTGTGCTTTCAGCTTGCCGTGCTCAGGGGCACCCGTCTACTTACCCTGGGGGTCCTCTTCCAAGCCAGCATCTCTTTAGAGCCTTGTGTGCTATATGATGACAATGACGCAATAGCCCAAGGTAGTATTGGTATAAAAGTGCTATTTCTTTTTTCTATATTCTTAAATGACTTCATTATGAACAATAGTAATAATAATGACTAACTTTTATTGAGCACATGTAATGTGTCAAGCATTGGGCTGCATGCATTATTTAGATTCCCCCTTTCAATTTCATACTCTGAAGCTGGAATTCTGATTATTTCCATTTTATACATGTAGAAAAGTGAGGCTTAGAATGGTCAGATCACTTGGCCCATGCTGCAGAGTTATGAAGGGCAGCAGGATGTGTACCTGTACTCAATCACTCCAAGCCAGTGATTCTACCCACCAGTCTACTGTCTCCACTGTGCCATGATAGCTCTTTACAAAAGTCACTGAAAATAGAAAATATTAGGAGAGTAATTCATCTCCAAAAGCCATTTTTAGTCCTTGGGTCCTTTTTGGATGGCCTCCACCTGGCCGTGGACTCCTATGACCCTGTCTCCACTGCAGTGTGTGTTGGTGAGTGGAGTGAGGACTCGAACAGGGTTAATTTGCACAGGCTTTACGGAAGAAGCCAGTTTCACCCGGAGATCTATAGGAGAGTAAGGGAAGAATTTAGCAGAGAAGATTTTGAAAAAGATTCCACTTTACCACTAGAAATAAAATATGCTCTCACTGAAATTGGCAAATTAAGAGGAAGATACATCTAGAAGTTTTGTTTTGATTAGAAGTGGGAGGTCTTTCTTGGGGAATAATGGGAAATTTTGGAGGAGGTTGGATGTATTTGTTGGAACTCAAATATGGCCTGCTAATGAATGGAAAGTTACTATGTATTTCTTATCAGGAAAAATCCCATGATGGTTCAAAAGCCATCATGTAAGATGAACTAGAGTGAATAGAAACTCATTGATAGGCCATTTTGGAAATTATTTTATTAAGAATTGATTTTCTCATAACTTTCAACCTGGCCTCTTTCTGAATTTCTACTTCATCTTAGAAATTGTTTCATTTGGAATTATTAATGAATTTGGATGGGACTAATTAATCATTTATAAAATAATCACGTAAATTTATACTTGATGTCAGACATCAACTTTGTCCGCTAAGTGCATACCTGGCAGTAAATTGCTAGCTAGTCAGGAAACACAGTAATGGTTTGCAAGTACAATGAAATCTTTGTGTTTCTTTCTTTTTTTCACATTATTTTGTTTACTTTTAAAGAAATCAATGAATGTACTGTGAACCCTGATATCTGTGGAGCAGGACACTGCATTAACCTACCGGTGAGATATACCTGTATATGCTACGAGGGTTACAAGTTCAGTGAACAACAGAGGAAATGTGTTGGTAAGACACTTTTGATTGACGAAATTATTAAATATCAAATATTTGCACATCTAGAACCTTTTTTTAAGCCAGTTTAACCATTTGGTGAAAGTGTTACTGTGTTTAATTTTTTTAAATGTGTACCTCTCAGCTGTGGAGCTGAAAACAAGATTTGCTAAACTCCTCAGATTCTCTTACTACTTTGTTCAGTGCTACTATCTCACCAAATATAATGCGTTTACATAAAGGTAAAATAATTTCCAAAAATTTTTCAGATAAAGTATATAAGAATAGCTACCTACAAACATGTATGTGGCATGCTCGCACGTGTGCTCTCTCTCTCTCTCTAGATAAATATATGGTACAGTAAAGAATTTTATTAATCTAAGTATATAAAATTTGATTTCTAAAAGATTTCTAAATTAAAAATCCATATATGTTGGCATGAAGTTATCAATCAATTTAGAAATTTAGGGATTGCATATATGCTTGTTTGGAAAAAATGTATCTCAGAGAGGTGTAAGAAAGTTAAATCATTTAAATGTAACTCTAAATTTAATTTCTCTTTTTTTAGAAAAAGAAAATTCAGCACTAAATTATAAGGCCGATATAAAGCAACAAAGGCACATATCTAATTAATACTCCTTTAATATAAGTGGGTATTTCTATTTGGTTTGTGTTTATGTAGGGAGGGGCGACATCCAGCTGTTACGTGATGTGGCAGTTTCCCTTTCGTTTGCATACATTGTGTCTATCAGATTTAGAATCTAAACTATTAAGTTGAAAAGGGAATAGAGTTGATCGAATCCAGCTCCACTTGTGTGCACAGCGAAGAGTCTGTTTCGTGGCATTTCTGACTCTGTGCTGACAGCAATTGTCATTGCTTAGATGATTTCAGTTATCAGGAGAGTCCTTCTATGTTGCCCTGACATCTGTCCCTTTGAAACACCAATGTCATGGGTTTTTTGTTTTAGCTTTTGAAACAGTAACACTATAAGCTTCTTCCCTATACCAGTCACAGTCCTTCAAGTATTTGAGGAGAAAGACCATGTCTCCTTTCACTATTTGCCTCAGTAGTAGTAAAGGTATGATGGTATTTTGCAGAACAGCCTGAGCTCTTGCTACACAAGACTAATCTTTTTATATGTATTTTTGTTAACAGATATTGATGAATGTACTCAGGTCCAACACCTCTGCTCCCAGGGACGCTGTGAAAACACTGAGGGAAGTTTCTTGTGTATTTGCCCAGCGGGATTTATGGCCAGTGAGGAGGGTACTAGCTGCATAGGTAATGGCAGTGTTCTTGCTGATGTACAAACCCTCAGATCTGGGGTTTCAGATCCCCCGGGACCCCCTCAGTCTAATGCTTATTGAGACAATCAGGATTTTTTATTAAACACCTGTCACGATGTAGCAATCTGCTAGATACCGGGAGATATAAAAATGGATTTGTTTTCCTCCAACATTTTTGAAGGAAGCGTGTCCACTGTGTGATGCATTAAATGTTACTTTTGGACCCTACGGGAACCAAAACTCAATTTTGAAGTGTGTCAAATAAATCAAAGGGATGATAATAGAGATCAGTTACTTCATTATTAAATTTGAACTAAGCTGGGAGATGGGAGAGGTCTAAAATAATATTCTGGAAAACAACAACTTGACAGTGTATTCTGCTCCACGTAGATGTTGACGAGTGCCTGAGGCCGGACGTGTGTGGGGAAGGGCACTGCGTCAACACCGAGGGCGCCTTCCGGTGTGAATACTGCGACAGCGGGTACCGCATGACCCGGGGAGGCCGTTGCGAGGGTGAGTGTGCTGAGAGAGCAAGGGGACGGTGCCACCTGTAGGTGCTGAGCACAGGTCACTGTGACCTGCAGAGCAGGGTCCAGACCCCAGGGCTGGTTTCCACCACCCCGAGCGTGACACCAGCTTCTCCAGGCTCTTCCGGCTTTCTGGACTCACAGCCTCCTTGCCTCCCTTCAGTGGCTCTGTCTGGATTATTTTCCATCTTCATGCTCTTATTATTTTTCACCTAATATCTGCCTATCCTGGTATTTGGAATAAAATCACTTTAGAACAATTAATTGCATAGCATCTTATTACAAACCCAGAATTAATTACAGTGTCTGGATCATTCATCTGGGAACACAGTGCAGGTGTAACCAGTATTGATTCTTTTTTTTTTTATTTTTGACCTTTTCACATTGTTACATTCCTTTGTCTCAGCTGTTTTCTTTTACACGTGTTCTGGGACTTTCTTGCAGACTCCCTACAGAAGCACTGTCTGACCGACTCTGGGTCACATTCCAACTGTGCTAGATAAAATTTCTTCATTACTGACCACAGCAATGAGTTTGCTTTCATTATAAAAATGTTTTGAAAAAGATTTTTAGCACAGTCAAAATTATTCATTTCATATTTCTGCTCACGCTCGTATCTGAGTTACAGGGGCTCATTTGGAAACCACTGTGGTACTTTTTTATAATTATTTTCGTGCAGATATACATTGAGCTTCTGCTGAAAACCTGCCGTGGAAACATGAGGGCGAAGGAACGGGGGTCTCTGAATGAGGGAATGTGGGCACAGTGCTGATTCTTTGGGGTTCCCTGCCTGGCCGGCCAGGCATCAGCATCCTGTCTGACAGGCTGGGCTGCTCTGGAGGTCGGGAGGGGTAGACTAGGTTGGCACAGCCTGCTCTCAGCTGTCCCTTGGCGTCTGCATATTGGTTTTCTTCATAGCTCTAATGACCCAGGCCTGGAGGGAGAGCTAATTAGACATTTTTTGGCAGCCTACATTCCCTTCTCCTGCTGGCCCCTTGCCTTGGCCCCTTGGGTTCTTATCTGGAGAGAAGTGGGAGTGTTTCGTTACTGGATTTCTGATCGGCTCGGATCAGAATGGAGCCATGAACCCTCCCCCTGTGGCACAGGGGCGATGGGACAAGCACAGGTGCAGTGTCCTTACTGTCCTCTTCTGGGGAACTCCCCTCTGCTGTATGCAGAGAGGCAGTGGAAATGGGGGAGAACAAGGACTGTGGAATCAGCTCACGACCCCCACACTGAGTAACTACCTGACCCGGAGCCAGATCCTTAGCACCTTTGAGACTTAGTGCTTCACCGGCTTTCAGGGTTGTCATGAAAATAAATACATGTTGCGGTAGCTTATAGGATGCCTGTCACTTTGTTAGTTTTTAAGACATTTTAGTTTCTTTAAACCTCCCTCTTTCCTGACTCCTTTTCTGTTTATATAGATCTTCTCAGTACATCTGTAGTTGTGGGAAGTTCTTAAAAGCGGGGTGGGTTTTTTTGACAGGCATTTATGTGCAGAGCAGTGCCTATTAAAGAAGTCAAACACTGATCCTTCAGCTCTGCAGATAGTCCCAGAATGGGGAGGTAAGACATGTAAGTAATAAGGATAAGAAGGAGGAGGAAAGAAATTTGAAAATTATGTAATTAAATTGAAAGCTGATAGGGGAATATTCAATAATACTGAATATATGAAAAATATCTAGCAGAAATATTACCAGGGTTCCCTGAGTAAATAATATATAATTCTATCCCCATGAAAAGGCATGAAAAGAAGGAGCCAAGCAATGTGGCCGTGTTCTAATTTCATCATGGACCAGAACCAAAGGTCCCCCGGCTTCTGGCTCACTGCAGATTTTCTCAGCTGTCACTAACGAAGTTGCTTTCAAACAGCACCGGTCTCCAAGGAGTCTATTGTAGTTCACAGACATTATCTCATTCATCCTTACTTTATTCTGTTAAGGTATTATTAGGTTATTAAGTATGAAATGTCCAATTTCCTTAAGTATCTCTGACATTTCACTTTGACACTTCTTGTTTTATTTTTACATCCTCAATCTTGCAAACACGTGTTGCCTTGTGATTATCTGTCAAAATTTTTTTAGAGTAATTTTTTTGAAACCGTGGATAAGTTAAAAATCCGTGTTATTTTTGAATGAGTTCCATTGTGGAACCAATGCAGCGCAAACAGCTCAAAATACCAACAAAGGGTTTGGGAAGGATGTGGCTAGTCAATGCACAGTATGTGAATGGTTTGAGAAGTTCCGTTCTGGTGATTTTAATCTTGAAAATGAGCCATGTGGGTGACCTGAGACCAAGGTGGATAATGATGAGCTGAAAGCTGTAGTGGGAGCGAATCCATCTCAACATACATGTGAATTAGCAGCAAGGTTTGATGTTACTATTCAAATGATATTGGACCGTTTGAAACAAATTGGCAAAGTAAAGATGCTGGATAGATGGGTTCCGCGTGAATTAAATGAGTGTCAGAAGAGAGAAATCCTCTCGAAGCTTGCCTTTCTTTGCTGTCACGACATAAAGGTGAACCATTTCTACACCGTATTGTTATGTGTGATGAGAAATGGATTCTTTTTGACAATTGCAAGTGTTCGGCGCAATGGTTGGATACAGATGAAGTGCCAAAACAGAGCCCAAAACTGAACATTCATCAAAAAAAGAAGCTAATGGTGTCTGTTTGGTGGCTAGCGCTGGCATTATCTTCTACAGCTTCATGAAACCTGATCAGTCGATTACAGCAGATGTCTACTGCAATCAGTTGGAGGAAATGATGAGGATGCTTGCGATTAAGCAGCCGAGATTGGTCAATAGAGACAGGCCAATCCTCTTGCAAGAGAACGCTTGACCACATCACACAAACAACACTGCTCACACTACGGAGTCTGGACTTGGAAACTGCCTGTCATCCACCCTATTCACCAGACCTTGCACCAACTGACTACCACTTCTTCCAGGCTCTGGACCACTTCTTGCAAGGAAAAATATTCAATTGACAACAAGCTGTGGAAAACGCCTTTTGCAATTTCATCACCACTCGCTCTCCAGGCTTCTTCACTGCCAGCATAAGCAAGCTACCATTAAGATGGCAAAACTGTGTCAATAGTTTAGGCGCATACTTGGATTAATTGTACTGCTTCTTGTTTGAGATATAATAACTGACACTTTTGATTCAAAATCGGACATTTCACATTAATGACTTAATGCAAGGCAGGTAGTCCATAATTTATAGAGGAGGGGAAAAGAAAACAGAGGTGAGAGCAGCTAGAAGTTCAGGGATGTTAGTCTATTTTGCTCAGCATTGTACTTATTTACTGGACCAGCCAGTCCCATTTACTTTCTTAGATTTAACAGTTGTATTTCTATTTTAAAAAACAAAATCCCATCCACAGGAGAATGTAATGCTGTTTGGAAATGAAACTGGCAAGCACCACCTTTTTGTAGAACAAGAAGTCCCAGAACATCTGACCTAAAAAAACCACTGTGTGTCATTGTCTATTGGCAAGAACTTTTACTGATAGAAAAAAAATTGCAACACTGACCTAACGCTTATTTTGTTAATATCATCTTCAACTTTTTCACTTTAAGCATCTTTTCACAGTTGTCTAATGATATGTAATAGGAGATAATTTTTAAGAATTTACCATAATGAAGACATCAAATACTCACGGGTATTTAGTGTACCCATTATGTATATTTCTTTCATTTTTATCTTGTCCTAAAAATCTGTTTGTATTTTCAGTATGATTAGGGGTCCTATGTACATTTTGTATTGGGACACTCAAATGTTAAATCCACTCATTTGAATTCAAAATCCACCTCCAGAAAAACACTTATTTCAAGTGGGGCTAGTACTTAAGGTGTTACCACTCATTTTAAACTGTTGAATTCTCTCCTATATCTTACTTTTTCCCCATTTTCTTGTTTTTCTGAGTCTTAAAAATACCTGAAGCTGTTGTAGTAGTTATCTCTGCCACAACCCTAACGATATTTAAGGTGACATTTTTTTTTCTCCCCAAATCCAAAAGAATAGTAAATAATAACTTCAGTTAACTATGGATGTGAAAAGGTGTGTTTTTACTACAAAATATTACCATATCATATCACTATATTTTCTGGAAAATCTTGGAAGTATGTGATGAGTTCACTCTCTCCTAATGTTCTTTTTCCACCTCCAAGGAATTCCTATCATGTAAAGGGTTTTAAATTATTCAAACCTAGGATATTCTTGGGCCCACAAAAGCCAAAGTGAGGATTTCCCTAGAGCATCCAATATCTGCAGAGAGAACCTCTAGCCAGGTGGATATATGGCTTCCTCACGCCCGTCCCTATCCCTGTATTTCTTTCTGGCAAGCTGTGCTATTACTTGAAAGGTCTCATGTCTAAAAAGTGGCCCTAGAGGAGCTGTCAACTCCCAGAGTGGAGAGCCCTGGCCCTGCCAGTTGAAGAAGTGGGGCCAAGTTCTTCCTTAGAATGTATGTAAGTGTTTTAATCCAGGTATACTTGACCATGTATTACTGCTGTATGTGTACATATAGATACAATGTCTCACCTCACCCAGTTATTGTTTTTCCCACTGAAATGTAGATATAACATGCTTTCCCCCAACTTCATCAGGAAAGTAAGATATCACTTTGGTATTCAGATAAAATGTTTGACCTAGCTTTTTGATTTTTCAGATATTGATGAATGTTTGACCCCAACTACTTGTCCGGATGAGCAGTGTGTGAATTCTCCTGGATCTTACCAGTGTGTTCCCTGCACAGAAGGATTCCGAGGCTGGAATGGACAGTGCCTTGGTAGGTACTAAAATGTTCTTACCAAAGATTTATTTCTAATGCCTGGCCTGTGTATTAGTCAGGATTCTCCAGAGGGATAGAACCAATAGGAGACATATATGAATGAAAGGGAGTTTATTAGGGAGAATTGGCTCACATAGTTACAAAGGCAAAGTCCGACCATAGGCCATCTCCAA
This sequence comes from Varecia variegata, assembly GCA_028533085.1. Classification (NCBI taxonomy): domain Eukaryota; kingdom Metazoa; phylum Chordata; class Mammalia; order Primates; family Lemuridae; genus Varecia; species Varecia variegata. The sequence goes on from CM052437.1 coordinate 22,312,641, forward strand.
GCTGGCATGGCTCAGTCCAAGTGTGAAAGCCTCAAAACAAGGGGAGCTGTTAGTGAGCCCCCAGTCTGAAGCCAAAGGCTTGAGAGCCTTCAGGAGGCCGATGGTCAAGTCCCAGAGTCTCCAAAGGTGGAAGAACCTGGAGTCTGAAGTCCAAGGGCAGGAGGAGAAAAGGCATCCCAATCCAGGACGGGGAAGAGGAGTGCCAGGCCCTTTTTAACAACCAGCTCTCCTTGGAACTAATAGTACAAGAACTCGTTCATTACCATGAGGACAGCACCATTCACGAGGGGTCCACCCCATGACCCAAACACCCCCAGTTAGGCCCCGCCTCCAACATTGGGGATCAGATTTCAACATGGCCTCTGGAGAGACAAACATCCAAATTATAGCAGCCCGTTTTCTGATAGAGCAGTGTAATGCCAATGTGAGCCTCCTTTCAAAATGAAAAAAACAAGATGCAATAAAATTATGTCATCCTAAGAAAAGTTCTAAGTAACTTTTAACCATGGAGAAAATAAGAAAATGACTTGGCATAGGATGTGAGATTCTAGATGGGGCAAGTATTAATAATTATGATTGAAACTGTCCCTAATGTGATAAATAACCAAAACCAAATAAAATAGTGAGCGCTACAGGGAGGAGAAAGATGGAGAGTGAAACACAAAAGAGAGAAGAGGCATAAGGAGAAGCTACCACAGACAGCATTAGGAAACACACACACACACACTTTCAACAGAAGTAGTGATGGTAGTGCTTTAGGCATTGAGGAAGATAAAGTGGTAAGTTTGCTTTGGTGCTAATTACCCGTGTTGCAGTTAGCTCTCCCCATTAATGGTTGTCCTTTGTGTATCTGTCTACCATTTGATCGTTTTTTCTTAGAAATTGAACCCTTTTCCACTCCATGTCAGAACTCTTGAATATGTGAGTTAAACTTTTCATTCATTCATTCCTTCTTTCCTTTCTTCTCCAAATGCTTAGTAACTTACTGTATATACCTAGAGTTGTACTAAGTTCTGGGATGCACTGAGGGGCAAAAACAGACATGACCCCTTCTTCATGGCGCTTCCTGTCAGGTGGGGGAACTGATATGCACCCAAACATCTCACAAATAAATGCAAACTCACAAATGAGACCGGTGCTGGGAAGCAGGGCTGTGTGATGCTATGAGAGCATATGGTAGAATGAGTTGCCCTTAGGAAAATTGAGTTGAGGTTTAACTGGGGCAAGGGGTGAGAAGGAGAACATTTGGGGCAGAGGAAAGAGCATATGCAAGTTTGTGGAAGGAGGAGGCAGGCCATGTTCCTGAAGGACAGAGAACAAGGGAAGATTTGCTGCAAGACGAGGGGACAGACTATGCCAGGCCCTCTGGGTCCTGTTAAAAATGTTGGTCTTTATCCTGATAGCTCTGGAGGACATTCAGGTGTTTTAGTGGGGACGACAGAAGTACTCCCAATGTTGAAGCTTTGTGCTCATCACCAGGCAGCACCAGTGCAGCCTCTGTCACGGTGCAGGGCCCCCCTGTCCTGAACCCCCAGCCCATCCCCAAGAGTCTCTACCAATGGAGCTGTGAGATGTAGATTTTTGAGGAAAAGAAGAGAAGATTTTTATTCATTAATTATTTATTTAATAAGCAATTGTTTATGTAATTGATCATAATCAGGGCATACATTTGGTTTTAATGTTCGTATTTGGCATAAATTTCATAGCTGCCTATCAAGGTTTCATTTGTATTTCTATTTTCACATACTGATGCATAATTCAGGAACAGAGCCTGAACTCTGCCTTCAATAACTACATTTGCAATAGTAGCATAAATGCAGCCCTGATTCATGAATTTACTAGTGGAATGTAACTGACCAAATTGGCAAATGATTGCTCTTCAATGTAAATAATACGAAATGAGTACTTATACCTATATGTACATATGTGTATGTGTGTGTGTGTATATACATATATAAACGTTTTGCTTCAGTTTAGTGACAGAAACACAGCAGCTCATTTAAAAGTAGTTTTACTTTGCCAACCAGATGCGTAGAATCATAAGTAGAAATATTAGGTCACTCTTCTGCTCAACTCAGCTAAAGCCACACATTCAGCCCTTGTTCCAAGCAATAGCTTTCATTTTTGCATTGCTGAGGTCATGTATTTCCTATTACTAAAAGTAGGCAGTGTACTCTTTCCTTCTGCTTTGGGCAGAATGTTTGGCTCTACATAATCTACAGATCAAGCCACTCCCCTGTGATTTAATTGCGGTTCCATCCATTGTTCATATTGGACTTGCAGCTCTTCTAAATTTCTCAGGAGAGCTTTTGCAGGTTATACTGAAATAGATTTTCCATCTTAATTTTTTATAGTACTAGAGTTTTCAAATGTTGAAAGTTGACTGTGACAAAAAGCAGATATTGCAACGTGCCTTTCTTCTCATATTGAGCCAATGAGTGGATTGGATTTTTCTGTTAAACTCTGACAGTGCTAATGAATGCCCAGTGCTATTTTTTTGTGCCTTTATGCACTTTAGTTCTCACCTTTGTACTTCTGGCACCCTAAAATACTTTTCAGAAGGTGCAGTTGTTACTTAAGTCTATTTTTGAGTTGAACTCATTGATAACCCAACTTGATATATATTTATTCATTCATTTAACAAATATATTGCGTGCCTACTATGCACTAGGTATTTTTCCAGAACACTGGGGATTGAGAGTGAACAAAATAAAGACCTTCCCCTCATTTGTGCCTATAAATAAACAGGTAAACAAGTAAAATATATGGTATGTCAGATGTATGACATGAAAAAAAATAAAGAAAAAGATAGGGAGTCTTTAGAGATTCCAGCGTGTTCCAGTGGGAAGTTACTAACAAGCTGTTCCTTGCTAGTCATTTGTTTCCATCTGTAACAGTTATCTGTGACCAGTTTATGGCTTTTTATATCCTTTTAGTCCAGATAACATAGAATATATTGATGAGTTTTTCCCCCTCCGTTTTTAGTTGAAAATTCTACATGAGAACGTTAAAGACTTCTTGAAATTTTCTATAGTCACACCGTTTTGGAGAAAAGTCCTACATTTGGCATTTGTGAGTCGTCATCAGTAGAGATGATAATCTCTGTCTCACAAGGCTGTTGTGTTCCATAAATCTTAGTATCTTTTTTCTACAACTCTCCTTTCATTGACTGTATATTTTTACATTGTTATAATTAAACTTGTGTAGTGTTTTACATAATATTACTTAAACTTGGCATTATACTTACGGCTTTTTACAAAACTCATCTATCTTCCTGTTGATTTGACTCTTTTTTTCTGTTAAATGACTTCACAGAGAATTTGTGTTTCAACCCCTGTATTTTGCAAGGATTTTATGCCAGTTATACTTTCTGCTTCTTTCACTGACTAAAGGATGGACTTGCCGAAACCATTAATGGTCTCTTTGTATTCATGCCATGTAAGCTGGATCTTACTGATTGATGCTTCTCCTTGATTTATGAATTAGAACAGAAATTGTTGTGGGCAGCAACAGGTAAAATGTTAGCAGGTGTTGTCTAGAGGACTCTACATTTTCTTTGTGTTTAGTTCAGGGCATACAATCCTTTCTTCTCAATAGTTTATCATCCACATCAAATAGCTATCATTTCAGACTCTACCTAACACACATCATCCCTTAATGCTTTTTGGCAACTCTTGTTGGCTCTTCTGCTAATGTAGCTGCTTCTTTCAAGTTGTGGATTTCATTCTTCTCCCAAGAGCCACTTTCATCATTCAACACTGTATTCCTTGGACTGACATTCAGCCTGGAGTTGTTGCCCGCCTGATCCCCGCCTTTAATGACTATTTCGTCACCCTGAGTTCTGGCCAGCTCCAACTGGCTGCTTCACCCGGGTCCTTTGCTAAGGGAAGCCAGCCTGTCAGGTACTCAGTTTGCAGGTTTCTCTTGACTTGTGGAGAGCTGGCCTGGTTCAAACCTGATGAGAGCCATCCCCCCAAGGAAACTCTCTAGGGTTTCATTACTTAAAGATACATTTGGCATCTCTGACGTAGAGATCCTAGTTCCCTGAATTTAGACAGAGTTTGGGCTAAGTGACCTCACTGAAGCTTAGTTCCATTATCTGTGAAGTGGGAACTGAAATAGTGCTTCGTAGGGTTTATTGCCAGAATTAAATAAGTGACATAAAGCACCTAGTAAGGTGTCTGACACATGGTGGGACTCGTTAAATGTTATAACCTTTCTTCCTCCAACCATGTGACCCTCCTCTTTACTACCCTTGTCCTGAAATATAAAAAATGCAGTAAATACTGATACCTGTTGAAGTGAGTTATGTGTCACATTTCTTTATATAACAGTATTCTCTTTGGCTTTCTTTAAGTGTATGCCATATAGTTTTTGACTCTCCTTATGTTATAGGAGCTTTCTCTTACAAATATAAGTAATTTTGTGGTTTTCTGTCAACTTTCTTAGCATTTTTGCTTAGCTGGAATATACTTCGTGGAAATCATGATACTTCTCTGTGGCGTCATTAATGATTCCTAACAAATGTTCGGGCTTCTATAATCATGCTGCTGTGTCCATTCTTTTACTTCATTGTCTCTGCTTACCTTCACAAGGCGGAATATCTCACCCATTGGATGTGTGCAGCTAGCTCTTCTGGGGTTTACGTCATTGTCTTGCTTTGTAGTTGAGTTCATGACAGACCATGTGACCTGGGAACACAAATTTCTGAGATTTTATGAGAGTAATCTTTCTTTGTTAGTCTCTAATTAAGTTAAGGATGACTTTCTGACTCCCTAAATGTAATAGGTCTTAAGCATTGGGAGAACTTAGTCAATGTACTTGATGACTGATTAGCCACAGCCTTAACCAAAACCAGGCACAGAGAATTTTCAGGATGAATTTGCACCAAGAATGTGGAGAGCTCATTGTTCTATAAGTTCTTTTCACACTAGAATTTATTTTCAGATTTCAAGATTCAGTGTTAACCTTTATGGAATATATGAATATTCATAGACTAATCTGAAATTGAAGACTTTATATTACATTTATTTATTTTACGTAAGATGGCAACTGAATACAACATGTACCTTTTTCATATTTTTATAAAAGGTGCGAACATCCATCTTATCCCTAAATCATTATATTCTAAAGGAGTCTTCCAATCAATTATTAAGATATTTATTGAGCACTTAACTGTGTATCTGCCAGATGCCAGAGAAGATTTGAAATTATAAAAACAGCAACCCCCCCCCCCCACTTTTTCAAAAAACAACAGATATTGGCAAGAATGTGGTGCAAGGGGAACACTTATACGCTGTTGGTGGGAATGTAAATTAGTACCACCTCTATGGAGATCAATATGGAGAATTCTCAAAGAACTAAAAGTAGATCTACCATTCTGTCCTTCAGGCCCACTGCTGGGTATCTACCCAAAGAAAAAGAAATCATTATATAACAAAGACACCTGTACTCATATGTTTATGGCAACACAATTCATAATCATAAAGATATGGAATCAACCTAAGTGTCCATCAACTGATGAGTGGATAAAGAAAATGTGCTCTCTCTCTCTCTCTCTATATATATATATACATATATATATACACACACACACATATATATGTATGTGTGTAGTCAGTTGCCATATATGTGTGTGTGTGTGTATATATATTCATTCCATGGAGTACTACTCATCCATAAGAATGAAATAATGTCTTTTGAAGCAACTTCAATGGACTTGGAGGCCATTATCCTAAGTGAAGGAACTCAGGAACAGAAAAATAAATGCTGCTTGTTCTTACTTAAAAGTGGGAGCTAAGCTGTGACTATGCAAGGACACACAGTGGTATAATGGACACTGGAGACTTAAAAGGGGAGAGTGGGGGATGAAAAGTTACTTATCGTGTACAATGTACACTGTTTGGGTGATGGGTACACTAAAAGCCCAGGCTTCACCACTATACATTACATACATGTAATGGAAGTCAACTTGCACCCCCTAAATCTATTGAAATAAAAGAAAAAGAGGACAAAAAGAAAAAAATGTAATAGGGCATCATTTGAAATTATTCACAAATGGTCCATAAATAGTAACATCTAGGGAAATAAGGCGAAGGGTGTAAGGGAGTGCTGTGTACTATTTTTGCAACTTTTTAAAAAACTGAACCTATTTCAAAATAAAGGTTATTTAAAAAAAAAAAAAAACCACTTTTGAAGGCAGGGACCATCCCTATGTGGGAAGACTAATTATTATAACAAAAACTTCTAGAACATTATATAGTTTACAAAGGACTTTGACTTGATCGTTTCATTTGATCCTCAAGGCAATCATCCCTGAAATACAGATGTGGAAATTGATTCCCAAAGTAGTTAATGAACTTGCTCAAGGTCACAGGTAATAAATGTCAGAACTAGGACATGACTCCAGGCCTTTTATCTCCAAATCCAGTGTTTTGTTCTGCACTATATCTCATTTACCCCTCATGTACCCATGAGAAAATTACACAAAACAATCTAAGGCAATAAGGAAAATAAAAGTTCATAAAAAGGAGAAGTCCACATGGGCTGGAATCATCCCTTGCAACCAATAATAACAGTGGCTTAAGGATTCTAGAGTTTGAGACAGCAGGTCTGCACCTTTGGTAGCTGTAGCTGAGTTTTGCTGAAAGACAAAATGTTCCTTTGGAAAGGTGAGGCGGGAAGCCAGTCATTTGGTGGGATTAGTGGTTTGATTTTCTGAGATCAGCTTTGGCACTTTATGTAGGATGTGCACAGAACTGGTTCTTCTCCAGTTCTGAAAAACAGTGATGATTCTTTGAGGATTATGTGACAATTTTTTGTCATCAGCTCTGCTACTGCATATTTTAACTTCATTAGAATTGAAGATATCAAGGATTTACTATACCTCAAGTGCAGTTGAGGCCATTTCATCACACTGGCTCGACTAGCATCTGTCTCTCATTTTGCCATGATTGCTTTTCTGTCAAATATGTTCACCTGTCCTCTTTAGTGTAAAAGATTATGTGAAAAGGATAGTTGAGGAACCATTGAAGGAATGGCACCTTTGGGGTAGGGGGTAGGCCTGTGTTTTCATGTAGCTGCAGTACTAGAATAAGATTCTATCTCAGATGGTGCTCACTCATTAAAGTCTGGGTTGGTTACTAAGAAATTAAATGAGGTTGGATGGCCTCAGAGAAATGATTGGTTCACCGTGTTGTGTTGACATATTCATCTCCTTGAAATTACTGGAAGTAATTCAGGTAAATTGTTGTTCTGGGACAAATTCTGGCCAACCCCAAGGAGCTGATAGGTGAAGTGTAAGGGGGCACAGCCTTGGGAGAACATGACCAGGGGATATCAGCCACTGAACACCCTCTGCACCTGGTGGGTCGTGCCCAACAGAGAGGGGCTTGAGGCAGTCTGGTATGTTCCCAGGATATTAGGAAAGGACATGGAAAAGGTTCCAGACCCAGATGATTTATATACCAAGGCAATGAGAGAACTAGAAAGGTGGCATCACTGGCCAGCTGGATGTCATCTTTGTGAAATTGTGGAGAATGGAAAGTTGCCAGAGAGCTAGAGAGAGAAATGTTCTCATTTCCTCTCAAAGAGAAAAGAAGGTAGAGTCTGGGAATTATTGACCACTCGGCTTCATATTGATCTTGACAAAGAACTGTAGAAAATGTGATCCAAATGATGAGGTGAAACATTTTTAAAAGGAAGTGATGATCATTAGAGTCAGCCAGGCTTCATCCAGGATAAATCATGCCAGACTGACCTGACTGCCTTTTCTGACACTTGTTAGATGAGCAGACCGGGACATCCTGTAGGCGTGGCACATCTAGTTGTTAACAAGGCATTTTGTTAGAGTCTCCTGGGGCATTGTAGATGAGGAGAATCAATTTGAATCGGATGATCGTATCTAGCAAGAGGGATGCATAAGTCTTTGAACTGTCATACCTGTCAAGTCCAACCTTGTAAACCTCTGGCAACTTTATTACACTGGAAGCTTTAATTAATTCATTGAATGGGAAATGCCAGATTGTTACATCACAAATGTCTGTTGGTAAATTGGTTGTTTGGAATTTAGAACCCATTTTTCTATGAACACAACATTTTTCATGGTAAGTTTTCTGGTTGAGATAACGCACAAAGCCTTTTGAACTCATTATGTATTTGCATTGGAAGTATTTGGGTAATAGGAATATTCTGTAAGACTGTATCTTAGAGTAAGACAAATTTTGAGCTCCAATATGGAAACCGAAGACATAATCTTCTTCCTCTGCTGCAGGGGTGAGGCAAACACAGGGGTGGATGGTGGGGTGAGTAGGGACCACCTTGCTTCCTGTCTTAGCTGCTTTTGTGTTGCTATAACAGAACACCCGAGACTGGGTAATTTATAAAGAAAAGAGGTTTATTCAGGTCACAGCTCTGGAGGCCGGGAAGTTCAAGACCAGATGGTGTGTCTGGTTGGCTTCTGGTGAGCGCCTTGTGCTGTGTCATAACATGGCGGAGAAGCGGAAGTTGAAGCAGGCGCCTGCAGAGGGCAAACATGAGGGGCAGCCTTGCTTCATAACAATCCACTCTCTTGGGGAACAAATCCATTCCCAAGAGAACTAACCCAGTCTCACAACAAAGACATTAATCCATCTTAATGACCTGATCTTAAAGGTGCCACCTCCCTGCACTGCCACATTGGGGACCAAGTTTCAGTATGAGTATCGGTGGGGACACACTATATTCAAATCATTGCACTGGTGGGATTGATGGGAAACTGGGGACCAAGTCTGCTGTCATTACCACCCAAGGGCCCACAAGGTCGTGTCCTTGACCAAATTGAAGAACACTGAAAACCACCGAAGGCTTTTAAAGTAGAGGAGCAACACCATTGATCAGATTACTGTTTTAGAAAGTTCACTCGGTCTACAAGCTGGCAAATGGATTAGAGAAGGCAAGACTTAGAAAAGCAAATTAAAAGACTAAGGCAGTAACCCAGGTGAGAGGGAATCAAAGTAGTAGGAATGAAATGAAGTGGGTGCATTTGAGAGATATTTGGAAGGTGTATTGATATAACTTGGCAATAAATTTTTTTTTTTTTTCTTTGAGACAGAGTCTCGCTCTATTGCCTGGGCTAGAGTGAGTGCCATGGCGTCAGCCTTGCTCACAGCAACCTCAAACTTCTGGGCTTAAGCGATCCTACTGCCTCAGCCTCCTGAGTAGCTGGGACTACAGGCATGTGCCACCATGCCCGGCTAATTTTTTTTCCATATATATATTTTTAGTTGGCCAGATAATTTCTTACTATTTTTTTTTAGTAGAGACGGGGTCTCGCTCTTGCTCAGGCTGGTCTCGAACTCCTGAGCTCAAACAATCCGCCCGCCTCGGCCTCCCAGAGTGCTAGGATTACAGGCGTGAGCCACCTCGTCCGGCTATAACTTGGCAATAAATTGAATGTGAGGAAAGAGGGAGAAGAAGGAATCTAGAAGGGATGACTCCCAAGTTTCTGACTTGGGCATTTGAGGGGATCATGGTACCATATACTGATATGGGAAACAGCATAAAGGAAAGGTAGGGAAGGGATCAGCTGTGGCTGTGAAGGCTCAGAGGTGCCAGTGGGGCATGAAGGAGATGTCCAGTGGACTGACCGGCTAGTTGCATGGATCTGCAGTTGAAGAGAGAAGTCAGGGATAATGATACAATGCGTAATTTGTTTTATTCCATTTGCATCCATCAAATGTTTTTATGTGTGGCTGCTTTCTAGACACCTTCCTCCTCTGTAGAGATTCCTTAGTGATATTTTACTGTGCATTTTTCTCAAGAGCATAATCTCCTTGAGAATCTCCATGTACTCACTCAACCCAAACTTTTCTGTCTACATGTAAGTGATTGGCTTGACAGGATTCTGGTTCCATGCAATTACGTCTGTAATAAGTAAAGAAAAGAATAAACACATCACGCTACCCTAGATATCTCAAGGCATTCTGCTTCATCATTAATCACGGAAGTTGCCTAGAAAAAAATAGAAGTTTTATACATATCTCATGAATGATAATCTGCAACATCTGTTGATTTACTTTACCTAGAGAAAATATGGCCTTAGAAATTGATTTTGCTGTTACATTCTGCGGCCCTATAAATCACTTTCCCTGGTGCATAAATAATTAAAGAGAGCAATCCATACATTTCTGAACTTGTTAACATTTTTGAAACCAAACCAGATACTAGACATGACATTTTCCTGTTGCTGTCTGGAATTTCCATGCCTAGTGTCTAGGCTCATTCTATTGCATTATTTACTTTGGCTTCAATCCTTGGCTGCTTCTTTCAAGTTGTTTGCCTTCAGTGTTTACAAAAGTGGATTCCCACAACCAAAGAAAGGGTGGGTAATGAGTCAGTCTGGAAATGCTATTTTTGTTGTAGGGTCAGTTTGCCATAATTAGTGATATTTTATGAAAGCAACATAGAGTACCTAGGCAGTGCCAATTCCTTGGCTCTTTCCAATATGCACATGGAACACGCACATGTGCACACCCACGGACACCCCTTTGCCATGTTTTACTATAGCTCTATTTCTGAATTCTGTTGTAAGAAAGATAGAATACAGTTGTATGAAATGCAATGCAAACGAATGCAATCTGAACTCTGGAATGCTGAATTAAGATTAGATTTGCATTGTAAGTGTGCTTGTGACTCTCTGCCTTACCATGGTGGAAAGCTTGCTTTCTTTCCAGGTGTGGTGAGCATTGCAAAATGAAATGGGTGCAATCAAGAGCCTTTTCCTCCTTACTGTTTGTCAACCTTTTGATTAGGATGCCTTGATTAAGTGAAAGACTGCTACTGTAAGCTGAAGCCTGAATCATGTTGTTGTGAGTTTTGTTTTAGCATTTTGTGATTTAAGTTTTTCCTCTTTAAGTTTTTGGTTACTGGTGCTACACTAGTGTCTGTCACCATACCATACAATGGACTTACCCAGGGGCTTTCAACTGGGGCAAAGAATTTAAATTTTTATTTTTGGATAACAATATTTCAGTAGGAACTTAATAAATGTTTGTTGAATGAAATCAGTGAAAACTTAGATGATTATTTTCTATATAAATACTATGTTAGCAAATAATAAAAACAAATGGAAACTCATATATTCTCTTTAACTGTTTCTATCACTAGACTTAACTTTGCCTGCAATGGAATCTTATAATTGGGTTAAAAGAATGAACTTTGAGTTTCAAATCTTGTAACCACCATTTTTATTAATAAGTATGTGGCCTTAGAGAAGTTATTGGACTTCTCTAAGTTTTAGTTCTTTCTTCTGTAAAATGATTATACCATATGGATTTTGTAAGAATTAAATGAGATAGTATATGGAAAGCCTTTAATGCCTACATGCAGTAAGTGCTTGATAAAGATTAGGTATCATCATCATCATCATTATCATTATCATCCCATCTGCTCCTTCACCCTGTGCTCTACCTTCAAACTGCCCAGTAGGCTTACGTTTATCCCCTCATTTGCTTTTTTTTTTTTTTTTTTTTTGAGACAGAGTCTCACTCTGTTGCCCGGGCTAGAGTGAGTGCCGTGGCGTCAGCCTAGCTCACAGCAACCTCACACTCCTGGGCTCAAGCGATCCTTCTGCCTCAGCCTCCCAAGTAGCTGGGACTACAGGCATGTACCACCATGTCCGGCTAATTTTTCTATATATATTTTTAGCTGTCCGTATAATTTCTTTCTATTTTTAGTAGAGATGGGGTCTGGCTCTTGCTCAGGCTGGTCTCGAACTCCTGAGCTCAAACAATCCATCCGCCTCGGCCTCCCAGAGTGCTAGGATTACAGGCGTGAGCCACCGCGCCCGGCCCTCATTTGCTTTTTATCGTATGGATTCACTGCCATCTTAGAGTGTTTTAATAGAATCTTTTTCACCTTTATGTTAAAACTTTCATGTGGTTTTTCTGGGTCATGAGTCCTATCTTTTGCTTCTGTGAACCTTCCCATCCTCCTGAACTCATCAGTTTCCTAAATAGACCTCAACCCATCTTTGATTCTTTGGAAAATTTTATTTTGTAGGGGATGTTGCTCTAAAACTACCCTCTCTTCTGCCCTCTCCCCTGCGGTAAGCCTTCCAGCCTTCTTGAGTTTATTCAGAGAGCATATTTGGTTCCTTTCTGAGTTACTTTCAGAAAGTAAGTTAAGGCATAGAACCATGAGCCATGCAGCTCACATTAAAGCTGCTTTTCCTCCTAAGGGCTAATTTGAAAGTTTATCTTCGAGAATCTGCCTTGTCTTCTGAAAGTCTACTGTTTCCATTTCTAACCAAATTTAACTTTATTCGTGTTTTCTTTTTCTTTCTTCTTTTTTTTTTTTTGTTCTTTCCATTACGCAACATTCTTCAAGATGTGGACGAGTGCCTGGAACCAAACGTCTGCACAAATGGTACTTGTTCCAACCTTGAAGGCTCCTACATGTGTTCATGCCACAGGGGCTATAATCCGACTCCGGACCACAAGCACTGTAAAGGTAAATATTGTGATCAAATTTCCCATTTTTATTTGAACTTCATTTAAGAATAGATTAGAGTATCTGGGCTCAGAAAAGGGAACCACACTACCTGCATTGATTTTGACTGAGCTGCTTGGAGCACATTTTGGTTGGCATCCTTGCGAGTGGCTCCTCATTGTGGTTAAACACAGAGCGTATCTGTTTACATAAAGGAAACAACGTATTTTTAGAGAGTTTCTGTAACCCACAGATCTATTTATTTAAAATCTTTTTTCTGGTTCGAAAAGCAATGCACGCAGTTGCACAACTCTGTGAATATATTAAAAACCATTGGATTGTACTTTAAATAGAAGAATTGCATAGCATGTGAATTGTATCTCAATAAAATTGGTGTTAAAGAAACCAACATATGCTCATTGTAGAAAATTTAGCAAATATAGAAAGATAAAAAAGAAGTAACAATGTCTTATTATCTCATTCATGGCTATTCATATCTCACGGATATTGTATACTATAAACTTTATTTCTATGTACAATTTTGTATCCTACTTTTTGTCATTTAATAGTATATAATCATTTTACATTCCATTAGTAACTCTTTAAAAATGTTTTTAAAGGTTTAATAATATTCTAGTGTATTCCATATCACAATTTTCTTGCTATTCTTTAGGTGATGAACAAACAATTTTTTTCTAACTTGTCATTATGTGAAAAAAACTGTAACAGGCCTCTTTTTTTCATGTATTTATCTTAATTTTAGAATTATTTCCTTATGTATAAAAGTGGAATTAGTGGGTAAAATTTTCTGAATATTTTTTACTGTTTTGTTTTTTGCTTTTTTAAAATTTATGTATAATAATTATATATACTTGTGAGGTGCATAGTGATGTTTTGATACATACAAAGTGATCTGTTTACTCTTTGGACAGGAGACCATTAATTTTTAGTTTTCAAATACATACTTAGTTTAAAATTCTAAAAAGTTTTAATATTGATTTTTATATGCTTGTTCCTTTTAATAATTCCCTGAACACTTCTAATTATTAAACTTTTTTATACATTTATTAACACATATTTCTTCTTTTATAAATTTCTGTTTGTATCTTTTCTCATTTATCAGGTTTTTCATTTTTTAAATCAATGTATATAAACTGTTTATAATGTACATATAAACTTATAGTACATGTATGTGTGTGTGTATATATATATATTACATATACTTTTTTGTAGGTATAGTGTTGTAATTTGTGTAAGGTTTCCCTAATTTTTCTTTTTTTTTATTTTTCTTTTTTATTATTTCAGCTTATTATGGGAGTACAAAAGTTCTGGTTATATACATTGCCCATGCCCCCCCAGCCCCCCCAGTCCGAGCTTCAAGCGTGTCCATTCTTTTTAAGATTCTCTTTTCATTTTTTTCTTACAGTCAAATCTATGGATTGTTTCTTTTCTACTCACTTCCACTACTTTTATACCTAAAAGTATGTTCTATCAAAGGGGAAAAGAGGGAATAAGGAAGATTTTTCTTCCTCCTAAGTGTCTCAATATTAGTGAAGACTCTAGGGTGACAATTAATTTCTTACCATGGTAGGTGAGCAGTAGATGAATACTCTTGAGTCCTGTAGACATCGAAGCCTCTTCCACTGGTGGTAGGGAATTCGCAGGCATCTGAATTTGGTGCCTCGCTCCTTTCGTACAACAGAATACCAGCCACTCCAGTGGAGCATCTAAAGTAGGCACACACATCTCCATTTTCTCCTAATTCTTTCTCTTTTGGCCACATCCACAGCTTTCCTACTGACTTTTTAAGCTGGGTACCTCCTCAGACCAAATTAGACATGAGAATCATCTGAAAGGTGTCATTTCTTCTGCTATATACTGGGTTCATGCTGGATGAGGATCTCAAGCCTCGGAAGTCATTGCTAATCTTTACTTGATTGCTATGTTCAGTTTATTTCCATATCCTGTCATTTTGTCTTCTCTCTTTCCAATCTGCCTGGTTCTTTTCATCTGCTTGTTGCTGAAAACTCTTGTACTATGTCCTCATCCTTCATATTCCAAACTGATTGGTCACGATTATATTCTTAAACTTGCATTCTGTGACTCATCCAAGTGGATGTCACAACTGCCCTGTGAATATTCTGTGCTTATTTGGCCCCAAGCACTTGCTCAGGCTTATCCCATCTTCTTCCTCACTGCTCACTGATGTGGCTCTTCCACTGCTCACTGTACAACCTTAGGTGGACAATCTCAGATTTCCAGACGTCATGTCATCCCTGAAATTAGGGGGTTGGACTCTCTAAAGGGATACCGCTCAGAGTAGACACATTTTGAGTGAAGCCTCATTACCACTCTCTTGCTCTTGGTCATTGTCATCCCAGCTGAGCCTGCTCCTCCCTGAGAGGTCTCCCTAGATCCCCAGAATTCACACCATCACCATCAATTGGTGCCACCCTAGGAGCACTCATTTCCAGTCACCTGTGGCACTCTGCTAGGCTGCTGCAGAAGCTGCTCTTCCTTCCTCCCTTTCCTCGCACATGTGTAAGGGAAACAACATGTTGCAGGCACTGTGCTTAAAGGCAGATGTTACTGAGAGGCTACAATCTCTCAAAGAACTTTGACTCATTAGAAGAGATGCAAACCTGCAACAGATAATTATGAGTAACAAAATACATTAAAAGGCAGTATAGCTGAGCATGGTGGCTTATACCTGTAATCTTAGCACTCTGGGAGGCCGAGGCAGGAGGATCACTTGAGGTCAGGAGTTAGAGACTGGCCTGAATAAGAGCAAGACCCTGTCTGTACAAAAAATAGGAAATTAGCTGGGCATGGTGGCGTGCGCCTCTAGTCCCAGCTATTCCAGAGGCTGAGACAGGAGGATCACTTGAGCCCAGGAGTTTCACGTTACAGTGAGCTATGATGACACCATTGTACTGTAGCCTAATAACAGAGCGAGAGTCTGTCTCAAAAAAAAAAAAAAAAAGGCAGTGTAGCTCTTAACCAACTGATGAAGGCTGACGTCATCATTGATATCATGTGAATATCATGTACACCTGACATGTGAAAGTACACCTGACATTGTGTGATGACCAGAGCACTTCATCTCTGTGCCTTTCTTTCCAAAGCCCATAGTGCTAGTCTGATTATGACAAAAACATCAGGCAAATACATACTGGGGACTTTCTACAGGATTCTGGCCTGTACTTAAGACAGATGAGGTCATGAAAAACAGGGAAAGACCAGAAAACTAAATGCAATGTAGTACCGTGGAATGGATCCTGAATCACAAAGATGACATGATTGGAAAGACTCCTGAAATCCAACAAAATCTAGAGTGCAGCTGTTTTTTAAAAAAGACAGTATATCAGATCCTACCTCTGACACTTAAAAACTGTGTGAGATTGGGTAAATTACAGTTTCTTTCTTTGCTAAGCCTCGCTTTTCTCCTCTGCAAAAAAGGGAACAACAATGGTACCTACCTGAGCTGATGTGAGGATTGCATGAGCTAATACAGGGTCAGATGAAGCAGGGAGAATGAGTTACTGCAGAGGCAGAGCGTGACGTGCTGGTGATGGTGGTGTTTGCTAAATGAGAGGCATAAACAAAGTTGTTAGAGCACAAAGTGTGTGACTAATTCTGCTTGTGTGCGTCTCAGAAAGCTTCACAGAGGTGCTGCTGTTTGAACTTGGGTCTTAAAATATTGCCTACAAAGGAGAGAAAAACTTGGCAGGCAGAGGAAACAGCACATGCCACAGCTTAGAGGTGGGAATGGGCTCTCGCCTCCACTGGGCATTTAACTTTGCCCTCTACTCTGATTCTGATGCTGTCACCCCATTACCGTCTTCTGCTTTAGAAACCTACATATGCACTAATTGTTCTCCTTACTCCCCTACCAAAGCCTTTCTTTTCTACAATGATAACACCTTTTCTTTAACTATCTCATAATCTTTTCCCAAACCACATCAGGTCATGGCTGTCAAACTTACCCCAGATCATGAATCTGCCTCTTTTCCAATATCCCAGCAATTCTGACAATCTTACCTTGTTGATAGTCCTAAATATTGACTTTGTCTTTATCTCACTAAACGTACTGACAACTTTCTTCAGGTTGTCTGTAAGCGATCTAAGGTATTATTAATTCGTTACTTGTTTATCTTGACCTTATTGTATCTGTGCTGTTTTAGCATTGTATGTCCTAAATTTATAAATACCTAGACATATTCTCTATTTTAATTCTAGACTTGTCACATAATACATGTAAAAATTCCCTTAAATAAATACCTTTCGTGGGGAATGATGTTTTTTATTTATCTCTTGGCACAAAAGAAAGAAGACATTTGTCCTGCGTGCCTATTTTATTAGAAAGCTTACTTTTGTCTCAGGAATTTTGTCCCTCATCAGAAAAGAAAAATATTTTTATCTCTAGAATTAAGCTGCCTTTGTTCCCTTTAGTCACTTAAAAGACCCAAAGATCACCTTGTTCAAGATAACCGTTGTCTCAAGTTATTCCAAGTGTATGTGTCATGACTTGTAATGAATTGCTTCTGACAGTCTTAGCAACATAAATGAGTAACTTATGTAAGATGTCTGGCATACTCTGACAGTACTTGGAATGGAGGGTATATCCTTGCTGCAGACATCTTCACATGAGAATGCTTAATTTGTTGTCTTCTAGGAGAAAGTCAAAAAGAGTCCAAAGCACTAAAAATGTTGTCAGACATTCTGCGAGATTCAGCCAGCTACAAGAGCTATTGTTGGTCTTAAGTTCGTGAACTGACATCTCAAGTACTTTATAGAATGTGCTGAAAGAAAAATATGGTGTCGGCTGATCTTTGCTGCCAACTACTCCTAAAGCTAATAGTCCTAGAGTGTTGGAAAGGTGGCAAAATAACTTTGAAAATGAAATTCAGCTTGCTTATTTAATTTCTCTGTGGACTGTCAATAGTTGGCAGCCAGGAATTTATTTATAAATAAAAGAGACTAATAACACAATTGGTGAAACAAAAGTTTGTAGTCAACTAAAGTAATTACTATGAAAAATTAAATAAATTCTTGAACTCCAATTACATATAATTTGTGTGAGCAATTTCAGGAAACATAGGATAACCTGACACCTTGCTTGTATCAGGATAAAATTCAAAAGGCTAGTGCCTCATTAGAAGTTAAGAAATGCAACTTTGCTCAGGAAATAGGTAGTTGTCAATAATACTTGAGGCAAAGGGCTGTACAGTTAATTGCATTTTCCTGGCAAAAACTTTTAGATGCATTTTAAATAATAAGATATTTTTAGAGGAAAACAACAATCAATCATGCATTTATCTTTGGGACATGGTTTCTTTGAAACAAATCCTGCTCATTTTATTTATTACTCCATTTAGATTAGGGCTCCTTTCTTCCCCTTTGAGTATAGGATTCGTGTGTTTTGCATCTGTTCCCTCGCAACAAACCTGTGGTGTAGATGGTGGAGATCAATCCTACCATGTTTTAATGATCATAAACTCTTGTAAACTTACTAGCTATTTGGCAAAACATGCAAAGGCGGATCTGTATGGACGAGGCAAGACAGAATTATCTAATTCGGTCAAACCAACATGATGGCCAAACAAAAACAGTTGGAAAACTAACACTAACTACTCCTACCGGAAGTGCTCAAGTTATTAATGAAGCTATTCTTTCATTTTAGTTGTATAACTTTGTTTACATGACATTTTCTTGAACCCTTATTAAGAATTATACTTCTTTCTCAGTCAGTAGCTTTATCTTCACCCAAGGCATTTTTTAAAATCCTCACTTATCGCTTTCTCCTTTGGTATTCCAGCAGTCATAATAATGCTACCATTTTTCTTGGCTCTCCTCATGTCTTTGAAAATGAGCTCAGTGTTCTTTAATGCAACTGTTTGACCCAGTAGTTCAGCTTCTTCTAAATAAAGTAGAAATGTCTGTGTCCTTCCAGAACTGCCTATGTTTTGATTTTGTTTTTCAAATTCATGGTAGAGTTTTACTTCTGCCTTCGTTCTTGCAACTCTACGTAGCCATTATTTTGTGCTTCAGGTTCTGCCTTCTGTTTTCAACTCTAAAATAACTCACATTGTTTTTCTGCTATATCCAACATATGAGAGAGTGAGAGATAACGGGGAGCTTGATGTTATAAGTAGCTTTTACTTATAAATTTATGGTGTATTTGTAATTATGTCTGTTCTGCATATAAGCATCCTGAGGTTGATACAAGGAAGGTTGGTGGATTGATACATACTAAAGTTCATAGTGCCTCATATAAGAAGTACCATTATTTTTGTAACAATAACCCCTGAATACATTGCAGGGAGCACTGCATTGTCCTGGGTAGTCTCTTTTTGAAAACAGTTGTCGTTGTGTTTGCAGATATTGATGAATGTCAGCAAGGGAACCTGTGCATAAATGGGCAGTGCAAAAATACCGAGGGCTCCTTCAGGTGCACCTGTGGGCAGGGGTACCAGCTGTCGGCAGCGAAAGACCAGTGTGAAGGTAAGAGTATGGCAACATGACTACTGAGATGTCAGCTTAAAGCACCTGGTCTGAAAGAAATATATGCTCAATCGACTGAGTGTACCTTTTAGAAATTACCTAGGTGATTGCTTTATAGTGCCAGAAAGCCAGGGATTTAAACATATGTTAGGAAAGTCAATAAAACAAGAAGGAAGGAGAGTTAAATTTGAAAAATATGGCAGTAGTGATCAGTTGCTAGGCATTAATATTAGGAAGAAAAATTATGTCTCTCTGTATAATTCTTTACTACAGAAAGTTATTTCCACTTAAACATTTAAATTCATTTAAAGATTTTACATATTAGGATTTCAGGAATTAGAAGGTCATTATATTGGGCTGGTATTATGTTATGGGATGTTAATAAACTTAGTTTTTGTGTCTAGTTAGCTTTTTAAAGCTTTTGCCTTTTTAAAAAATCACTAAAGAAGACACTTCAGCAAAACTGAAACAGTGTCCTCCTTATACTCAGAAATAAAGTTTGCGAAATATGTCCTATTCTTACAGGTAATAGTGAGGATTCTGGACTTGCTAGGGTTGACTTTAGACTTTTTAAAGAAATATTTCACTGACATCACACAGAAATACTTCACTTCCCAATAAGTATGTGCTTTCTGACCTTGAAGATATATGATATCATCTGTGACAAGCACAAGTGTCCAGAGTTCTTGAAAGGAAACATCATTTCTTATTTAAGAACAGAATCTACACTATATAAGACCAATTATTTTATCATAAGGAAACAAATAATCTCCATGTCTATATGTACATTTTGAATACTTAATGAGCAAAAAAATCTGAGATAATGTTATAAAAGTGACAGTATATGGTGGTAATTACAAAGGCATCTATAAACATTATCGTAACATTCCCTAGGTATCCCTTTCTAGAATGTTGCAATACCTAATCTAGAAGTGGAGAATGATAAACACACACAAGCACATGCTCATGTACAGATGAATTACACAACTTTTTCTAGATTTCATGAGTCCCTCTCAAAGTTTTTATACTTTATGACTCTTAACCCCAGTCACCAAGCATTTAACGAATACCTGATATGCATAAAAAATCCAAATGAATGGATAATAAGAGGTCTACACATGATATAAGAAGGCTACTGCATTCAAAGGCCTTTGTTTTGAAAAGCTTGTAGTACTACTATCAAAGATAATCAGATACAGCTGGAACCACTTACCAGATGATCAATTCAGGAAAAACCATGTCAGGTGTTGAACACTATGACATCAAACTGATGCTGTGATCAGTGGGGGAGAGTAATTGTACAGGGTCCCTGCGAGAACTGATATGTGTGTTAAGTCTTACAGAATCACATTGACAATAGGCGGATGCTCTCAATGATTATAAAGAAAGTCCATCAAAAAACAACATGAATTGAATACCTACTCATTGTAAAATGCTAGGTCATCTAAGGACCAATATAGAGTTTGGTTGACACAGTCCTTGCCTTCAGGAAACTTAAAATCCAATCAGGAAGGTAAAATAATTAAATGCATACAATATCTGATGTGCTGCTTATGTGTGGATATCATACATGTCTGTGTGTGAGCCTGAACTCAGGATTGTACAGAACAATCTGTAGGGAGGCAGAAGGAGAGGGTTAGCAAACATTTTCTGTAAAGGGCCAGATAATAAATGAATATGTTTTCCAATAAAACATGATTCACAATAATCAGCAGTAGGGTAGATTTAGCCTGTGATCTAGTTTGCTGACCCTTGCCTTAAATGCTTTTAAATTCAGTGTTGTAGTTGAAGTTATAAAAGAAATCCAAGACACTTAGGTTGAGTTTACAGATTACAGCAAAGTTTTTGCCACTCATCAGTGAACAGTGGGATTAATATGTTCTAGCCCGTTGGTTAAATTTTTCAGTTCACCCAGATTTTCCTTACTGGGGAATTACTGACCTTTTAATAGAGGGCTGTTTAAGTCATGTGGTGAAAACACTAAATTAATTATAAGCCAGATAGGTTATAGACTTCCTTTATGTGGATGATTGAAAATATTTTTGAAGCACTGCTTCTACAGTCTCTTTGTACTTCTTTGCTCGTAGATATTGATGAGTGCCAGCACCGTCATCTCTGCACTCATGGGCAGTGCAGGAACACGGAGGGCTCTTTCCAGTGTGTGTGTGACCAGGGTTACAGAGCATCCGCGCTTGGAGACTACTGTGAAGGTAAGAATTGTGTCTGGTTTTGCAATCATAAAATGCCAGGATCAGAGGGAAGTCTGAACATCATCTCAGCCTCTGTCCTTGAGCCCAACCTGATGACTTCACAGTGAGAATGTTACATCCCTGCAAAGTATTTTCCCTGTGGTCACACAAGTAATGCCAAGAAGGGAGTAGAATCCAGGCTTTCTTTGTGCTCCTCGGACCTATCTTTTAGAATTGTGCCAGCCAAAGCTATAAAGAAGCAGTTTAACTTTACCAGCTATCGATGGTTTATCCTGAATGCACAGTTCTGAACTATGACACCTTATTTATGCAGGACCAACTTCCAAATGTTCCAAATAAGTAAATACAGCTTAACTTTCCAGATAACTGGAAGGTTTTTAAGAGCCAAACTTTAATTCAATTTTGAGCTTTTTGCATAAAATGTTTCTAAAAGATACTCTGCATGTAGAGCACTGTGGGGTTTGTTAACCACTTCTGCTACCTGCCATGGCCGAGGACCTGCCTGCAGTCCTGTGTAGGGAGAGGGGACTGTTTCCTCCCAGCGTGCTGCTTTCTTCCCTTCGCCACCAGCCTGTCCCTTGTGAACTTTCTGTGTCTAGTGTCCACCCAAGCAACAATTTTCTTTTCAGTTCACCTCTTTTGCTGCATTCAGAGCCCATCAGTTGTGAAACCAGAAATGTGAGCATTGGCAGGGTTGTGCCTCACATGCACGGTGAGAGTTTTTGAGGGAGCGTCTGAACCCCACCTTTGGGAGGAGCGGGTGAGCTTTTTAGGGAACAGTTTTGTGGCACATATTTCAGTGGTCTCAAATCCTTTTTCATTTTCAATCCAGTTAAATGGAAAGATCCATTGTAGTTTATAGTATCCTGCATTTCTGATGGACAGCTTGGCACCGCAGTTACAAAGTGGCTGCGTAGCCATACCCTGCTCCTGGGAATGTGAAATGACCCAGCTCTTCTGGAGGGCAATTGTGGCAGAGTTTAGAAGGTTTTAAAATATATACAGTTTATGAGTCCATAAATCAACTTCTGGGATTTTATCCTAAGGTGATAATGTTCCTCAAAGGGTTAATAACACCTGCGGAGAAATAGGCAAATGGTCAGATGAGTGATAAATCAATATAATAAGATGTGATTATGTCTGAAAAAGTGTGTTTGGGGAACTCTAAAGTATGAGTAAACGTTAATGATTTGACATAGTGGCATTCCAAGGTGGAAGGGACAGTCGTGTTGGGGAGAACCAGTCATGGAAGAATCTGTTCTAGAACTAAGTAGGTGGTAAGGTATATGGTAAGGAGCTGAAAACCTAAACTGACCGTCAGCATCTCTTCTGCCCTGATTCCTGGCCAAGCCAAGAAGGTAACCAGGCCATTGAGTAAGCCTCGGGTAGTTAATAGTCATCAGAGGACATGTTCCTCTGGTTTGGCTGTTTTCATGTGTAACCATCTTAAGAGAAGTCTAAGGTTTTTATTCTAAAAATACCCATTTCATGAAAAATTGAACAAAACCTTTTTAGCCAGCTTGTTCTTCATTGCTAATGTATATGTTTCTGAGATAGATACAATTATGTTCCATAAGAAAGCTTCTTTTGGAATACGTAACCAGGCCTCTTTCTCTTAAAGTCAGGACTAATTTCCCTCGTGTTCTGGGTTATAAATAGGACTGGAGTCCATCCAGCTGATTCAGAGCTCCTTTTGAAACTATGTTGGCACTTCGGCCTGCTAATTCCCAACTAGTTCTGTTTTTGACCCTCCCCGGTGGTATTTAGCCACAATTAACGGAGCTGGGACTGTTCACATGCCTCTCACAGCTGTGGGAGGAAGAGCCATCTTCCTTGTTGGCTTTTATGTTTACATGTGTAATTTTCCTCTAATAACTCTGGCAAAGACCTTGTTTTCTTACGGCATTATCCTGTAATCCTCCCGGCCTCCTCGCAGAGTCCGACGCCCACGTGGTGTGCTCTTCTCTGCTTGCTGCTTACTGCTGCATGCTCGGTAACCCTCAGTCCCTGATGTTGGGGGGGCCTCACTTGTCCTGGTTCTTAGAGGTCTCGGGCATCTCAGCCTTCAGAGGCTCTGCCTCGGCCTTGTTCCTCTCCCAGGCACAGTCTTTAATCCCGTGTCTACCTTAACCTTTCCTCAGCCCCTCACTGAGGTTGCTGCCTGCAAGTCCTTTACGAAGCCCAAGAAGATGACTCATTAGTTACTCTTGTCTTCCTGTAGCCCTTCGTTCTTGGTCATTTCTCTGTGGACAAAATCAGAAAAGGTGGGGAGATATAGTATTTCTGTCCTTTTGATAATTCTTTCCAAGTCGGAATCATTCATTTATTTATTTATCTATTTGTTCAAATATTTATTTAGTGCCAGATTTGTGCCAAGCACCATTCTAAGCACAGTCCCTACAGCAGTAAACCAAACAGAAATTCCTGCCCTTGTGGAGCTTACATGCTAGTGAGAGAGATAACAATAAACATGGTGAATAAGTAAAATATATACTTTGTTAAATGGCAATAAATGTTATGGAGAAAAATAAAGTGGGGTAGATGAGGAGTGCCGAGGGAGGGTGGCGATTTTAAATAAGGAGGCAAGTAGAGGCTTCCCTGAGACAATGACACTTGATTATTTATGGGAAGAGCGTTCCATTCAAAGGAATGGCAGATGCAAAGGCCCAGGGGCAGGGCTTTGTAGAAGAGATGAGGAGCTCCATGTGGGCACTTTCAGCTTTTGATGCCTACAATGAACATTCAAAGGAAGGTATCTGAAAGGCAGTTGGACCCTTGCATTTGGAATTCAGGGGAGAGTTCTGGACTGGGAGCCATCAGCACATAGGTAGTGTTTAAAGCCATGAAATTGGGTCACCAAAGGAGTGAGTGTAGTTAGAAAAGCAGGGCCTGGGCCCTCCAAGATTTGGAAGTAAGGAAATAAGTAGGAACCAGCAAAGGGGATTGAGGAAAATGTGGCAAATGAGGAAGGAGGAAAACCAGAATCCCAGAGAAGAAAGTGTTTCACGGAGGAGGGAGCACTGTGTCAAACAGTGCTGCTAGGTAAGAGGAGGACCAAAAATTAACCTTGGGAGTTTTAGTAAGGTAGAGGTCTTTGGTGACCTTGACAAGCTCAGTCTTGGTAGAGGAGTGACCAGGATTCACCCTTGTTTTCCTTAAAAACCTGTGTCCTAAATCCTAGGAGGAATCTGTCTTTTCATGCTATCCCATTGGTGGTGAAGAACAATCTCTTTTTGGGCTCTCTTAATGTTTAACCTACTCTTTTTTGCTTTGAAAGTAGATAAAGATCTTGCAAAAAATATTTAAACCTGTCTCAAACATAATGCACAGAGTTTTTAAATGTATATAATTATTTATAAACACTTAATGTGTTTTTCCCTCACATTCATCATTTCTCTTAGATTTTGGAAAATGAATGAAAATCACATTACTTTCTTTCTTTATTATTTTTTTTTTTTTTGAGACAGAGTCTTGCTTGGTCACCCCGGGTAGAGTGTAGTGGCATCATTATAGCTCACTGCAACCTCGAACTCTTGAGCTGAAGCTATTCTCCTGCCTCAGCGTCTCAGAGTGCTAGGATTACAGGCATGAACCACCGTGCCTGGCCTCACATTACTTTAAAGTAGTGTGAATAGAACTGTGACATGCTTCCATTACGCTGAGGCAAACATCTAAGTTATGGAACATTTTTCTTGTTGCTAAAACTCTTATTCTCAGGATTCTCCTTGATCTTTTTCAAATTGAGATTTTTTTACATAAAGCCAATGATGAAATATACTTCTTTTCACTTTATCTCCATTTCCTACAGAGCAAAGAAAGAAAGGTGAATCTGAAAACTGATCCTCTACCGTACACCCGTTAGAATAGTTGTGGAGCTATTAGAATAAATACGGAACATTTGGAGCTCTGACACTGCCATTGGGGGTGTAAATGGTCCAGCCACTTTAGAAAATATTTTGTTCAAAACTTAAACGTGGAGTTACTGTGTGATCCAGGCGTTCTATGCCTAGGTGTTTACTCACGGGAAATGAAAGCCTATGTTCACACAAAGCCTCACACATGAATGTTTATAGAAAGTTCATTCATAATGGCCAAAATGGAAATAACCCCAAATGCTTATTGCAAGGTGAATGGGTGAGCAAATTGTGGTACATTCGTACAATGGGATACTACTCAGCAATAAGGAGGAGAGAACTACTGACACACACGACAATGTGGATGAATCTCAAAGATGTTAGTTGAGCAGAAGCCAAATACAAAAGGAACAAAAGGGAGCCTCTTGGGGTGCTAGAAATGCCTATGCGATGACTGTGGTGGTGGTTACAAGGATGTGTGCACATCTGTCAAAATTCTCTGAGCTAGACTCTTAAAATAGATGAATTTATTGTATATAAGTCATACTTCAGTGAAGTTGGAAAAACACATTAAAGAAAAAGCAGTAATCTGCTTTAGTGGAGACAGGGTCACCTCGGCTATGCTTTATGTTTTAGGGTCAGTATTCGGAGAACATTTTAATTCTGGGTGAGCACTCATCATCATCAACTGTTTTTGTTTTGATAGAATGAAGTGACAAGGCGCTCTCTTGTTTCTCTTTTGTTTGCCCTGGGAATGGTACAGAAGCCAGTTAACTGGTTGGTTGGGTTCCATGAGTAAAATTTAACTCGGTGTCACCATATTGGCACCAGACGGTGAGGAGTGTAAGGGAGACGGCAGCAGTCTCCAGTTCACCTCCTCCTGGCATCTCACATGTATTTTAGCAGCAATCATAATTATTTGCAAGAAGTGCCATTAAATGCCAAATTCTGAGCAAACAAGGTTTTGTTCCTTAGCTTTCTTCAGTGTTAATAGTTTAAATCCTGCACAGACACAACAGAAGAGAAGGACTCATGGAGTGTGTTAGGAATAATGAGCCCTGACTAGGAGTAAATGTAATAAACAGCCCTCGAGAAAGATCTGCCCGACATTCACGCAGGGAGAGGCGTCACTGATTGTCTCACATTCTCACAGTCAAAACTCATTATTGGTTATGGATACCACTTTTAGTTGCACATACGCTATAAAGATATGCATTTTTAAAAATCCAGGCAAAACCTGTTTGTGATAGCTGCTGAGTAAGTGACATCAACTAGGCGTTTGATTTTGCTGATTTGCCTTCATCTAGAAGTGCCTCTTCCTCTCCCTCCTCTGTTCTCTACCCTGCTGTCAAGACTCCAAGCAGAATACATTTCTTCTGTCACATGAAGCCTCTTTTGACCTTTATGATATCTTTTCTCTAAATTCATATAACCCCTACGTTGGTACTATTCTTTTATCAAATAATTAATTTTGTGACAGTTCTTAAGTTAAATTGTTTTGGATTTATAAAACAATTTAATACCTTACATGTTTATTTTTATTAATGCAATATAGTTTATTTTTTTTGAATAAACATTTTTCTTTGGGGGCAAAGGCCATGCCAAAAACTTTTAAATCTTTTCTATAATGCATAATAGGAAATATTTATATATAAAATATATATAATGTAATATATAGAATATAAATTATATATATGATATAATGCATGTATAAATAGATCAAGCATGTTAGGAATGCTCGAGATATACTTGACAATATGTATTTTTGAAATATTTTTATTCTTTATCATCACCAAGAACGTAACCAAGTAAGTTGTTTGTTACAGAATTTGGACTTCTCCTCTTCCATTTAATTTCATTTGATGTTTAAAACTCCCCTTTATTGTTCAAAGCTGAAATCCTTTCAGAATGTTTCATTTTTTTAAAAATTCTCTAAGTTAAAAAATACTGCCATGCATTTAAAATTATGCATTGTAAATGATATAAAAATAATGTACCTTTATGTGATAAGTAAAAGTGTCTAATTTTCTAATATTTATTTTATTTAGTCTTTTAAAATTTTTAAATCGGTTTCTAGATATCAATGAATGCTTGGAGGACAATAGTGTTTGCCAGAGAGGAGACTGCATTAATACTGAAGGCTCGTATGATTGTACCTGTCCAGATGGATTCCAGCTAAATGACAATAAAGGATGTCAAGGTACTTCTCTTTTTTTTTTTTAGTCATTATTTACATAATTCTTCAATTCTGCAATGCTTGCCGATGATAGTATGTGGTTTTGCCACTTGATTTATTTATAAATAATCTATGCCAATGTGCATTATTAAAATATCTTCCTTGGGTCTGCATCAAATGCAGGAAGGTATTGCTTTGTCTGGCACTGTGTCAATGGAGCTCATACATGTCAGAACTGTGTTCTTGGTGTGCATGGTTCTGTGCTGAGATAGCCTATACTTTGCTCCTCTTTCCATACACCAGCCTTGGTACTGGATTCTAAATTATCTTTCCAGCCTTTTTATATCCTGCACAGGGATATTTTATTTTGTCCCATAGTTGATATTTATGTGTCCTTTTCCCGATCCCTGTTTTTATCCAGTACCCACCATTGCTTTTTTTCGTTCCTAAAAAACTTTGCTAATAATTTGGTCAAAATTATGAAAGATGAGGTTTTATATTTTTTCAAAGTGCTCTCACATTTAGTCTCCCAAACAGTACAGTGGACACAGATACTGGTAAGAACACAGTCACACAACACAGGTACTAGTAAGAGCAAGCTCAATGACAGCTTTAATTGAGCTTCGTCAATGTGCCGAGTACTGCAGGTATCTCTCAATTCTTACAGTAACTTAAGAGCTAATTTTTCTTACATTCATTGTGTACATGAGTAACTGAGGCTCCAAAAAGTTAATTAACATGCTCCTCTCTCACGAGTGGTAGAGTTGAGATTTGAACCCAGGATCTCTTCCAACTATTCTTCCCTACATAGCCACACCAATTATTGTTACATTTAGAGTCAAAAGAAAGATGACAGTAAAATTAAGTGATTTTTCTCACAGGATAAAACACTGAGTCATTTTGACACTGCGGCTAAAAAATTAGATTGTCTAGATTCTGTGTCCCAACATTTTTAGCTATACCTGCCTGCCGCACAAGTTTTCCTGGATGCATTAGTCTTAGTAAAGCTATGCCTATATTTTCCATTGAAACCTCACACTTACATTTACCTTTACATCTATTTATTCTGATACTTGGGTAAGTGTTATTTTTTTCTTATTGTTTCTCAGTCATTATAGAGCTGTGTTAGTATATCCCAAGGTACAAATAAATAAAAGATTGTTGGGGTTATTCTTTATCCACTGTTACTGAACATGTATGACTTTTTTATTCAGGATTGTCATAAATTATATCTCCTCTTACATGTTCCAAATAATATTCTTGAAGGAGAAGACAGTGTCTACTGTCTAAGATGTGGCACTGACATAGTATTATACCAGATATCTGTATCAGCATCCACACCCCACTGTGTGTCACAGAGATATAAAAGACAGGGACCTTTGCCTCAAGGTTTTTAAAAATTAATTCCATTACTGATCCCAGGATTGAAATATACTGCTATGTACTTCATTTGATATCATGTGTTTATTTGCCATCATAAAGCATTAAGGTGAATTTAAATTTTTCAATTTTTCTAATGCAGTAATTAAATGTGCTTACATTTAATGTAGTAGAGAAGGAACATTTGAATTATAAATAAATGTGCTTGGATTTAATGCAGTAGAGAAGGAACATTTGAATTATAAATTTATGTGAGAATATTTCCACTTGGGACTTTTACATTTTAACAAAATGAATCTTGATTCATATAAAAATATCAAGAGATGAAAAAAAAAAAGAAGAAGAAAAGAAAACTAAACGTGAATCCTGTTTTTATTACAGGCTTTTTGGCTTAAAAGCAGTATTTTCTTTTCTAATTCCTCTGTTGTCACGATTTCTTTTGGCCAAATAGAGGCAAAACCCGTTTTAGTATGAATGGACTGAAGTTTCACATTGCGAATTTTATAACTTCTAGAATTAAATCACATGGAACTAATTTAGTCATCTGATTCATTAATTGCACTACTATATTCTCTCAATACATAAAATTTGTGTCTGTGGTTTGATATCAGCTCTCAAATATGTGACTGCTCCAAGCATGTGGGGGTTTATTGACTATCAATCACTATGAAATTGACTTCATTCTCTGTCACACTTATTCCTGTCTTCCAGAATAAATTAATATATCTGTTTGAAAAATGTAAATCCAAATAAATGAAAAGCATTTGTGAAGCAAGTCTTGGAACTGTTTAAGGAATAGTGTCTATGAATTTGTTTCATCACTTTCCTTCTCCTCTTAGAGGCTGTTTGTGATCACATATATACTCACCTTGCTTTGAATTATCTCTTTTCACACTGTCACTGAAGGCAGCTTTGTGATCTTTCACCCTGCCAGTAGTTACTAGCCTATTTTTCTCTAATCCCATGATCATGCCAGCGTTCTGTAGATAAGTATAGATTTCACAGTTTAATTCTGAAAATGTAATTGATGGCAATGCTAATAACCGTGGACATGTTTGAATAACAATGTGTGATAGACATAGCCTTTAAACCTTACCTAATAGTCTGAAGATACTTTCATATACAGTAAGCCATTTTCAATTGGAAATGTGTGTAAGATTCTCTTTGTGCCGCAAAACTAATGATGATATACAGACTGTATGGAATTTCCATGTTAATAGTCTCTTTAGGAACGTGGCAGGATACATTTGAGATTCAAAACACAGTTCAGTTTCACGTTTTGACTTACACATGCCAAATTGTGAATTTCTGTGGAATCTCGGACCCATGAAAGAAACCCAATTTAAATATAGTCTGGCTTTCAGCTCTGAGTTACTAGCAGCATAGTTTAGAAATGCCTCAATAAGTATAGTCCAAATTGAATGCATATGTTTCTCTAGTTCCAGATATTCATGTTGTTCTTTCTTAGCAGTTTCCTGGAAAAAAGTCTGGGAATTCATCTTCAGTTCCTGTCATCAAACTTTTTAGACAATTATTTGTTAATCAGTGTCTTGCTTTGACGCAAGAAGTTTATGCACATTATTCCTTATGCAAAGTTGCAAAGCAGGTAGCTTTTAAGGGACCACATTGAGGCATAAGATAAAATAAGAAGGAGGTCTTGGATAGCTGCAGGGGCTTCACAAGATGAATGTGGATTTTGGGCTTGGGCCCCAGGCCAGTGGAACTTTATGGCACCTTCTTGCCCGGATATCAGTAATTTTATAAAAGAAGTAAAGAATTTCACAGAGTGAAATCGTATTGAGAAATAGACAAGTAGAAAATGATTCATTGGTCTTCCTTGAAATAGCTGAAAATTAGTGAAAATAACAAGAATGGGAGGATTATTAAGAAAATATGAGTAATTCCTGCTTGGTTTCTTATTTTGGTTCAGCAACGATTAGGCCAAACAGTCTGAATTATGTGGCAGATGGAAGGGTAAAGAGTTCAGGATTACTAAAGAGAGATGGATAAATCAGTAATTGCCAAAATTTCCATCGCATAATGAAATCAAGTCAAAAAGAAGAGCCCCAGGAGATCATGGATGCAGGGAAAGTGGTGACTTTATTGAGGACCACATGCTTGGTGGCTCAGCATGTTCTAGAGGTCAAGAGGAAGAGCTCATAATCTGTAGCTGTCCCCTGTTCCTGTTACGCTTTGCAGTGTTTGTGTGGGTTCCTGTACTGAGGAACTCTTTAGTAAGAGCTAAGGGAGGGCCCCAGAGACTTCAGGAAGATAGGAAAATGACCTTGGTGGGGCTACCGCCTGGATGGTGCCAAAGACATGTGATCATTTTTATGACCCGAATTAACCTAGAGAACCTTAACCAGCCACTGATAAGTTAGTAGAGAGTGAACATAACTGAGAAATTTTGTGATGGACAAACATTCCTAAGACACTGTCAACTAGGAGTCAGGAACTCAGAAGTAAAATACGCATTTCTTCTCAAGGAGCAATCGGTATAATGAGGGAGAGACGAGTGAAGCAACAATTAGGCAGCTGGGTGTATCGGTACCACTATGAATAGGTGAACCATTCTCCAGGTTTCTTACGTTGTCATCTTGGGCACTTTTAGCCAACATAATTAGAACTGGTGTGAAAGACCATTTCACTTACACTAAATACTCCATATGCTGTCACTGTTTAGGAGTTCCTCGTGACCCTGGCCACAGGGAGCATAATTACCCACATCAAGGACAAGCTGAGCATAAGATGGTCAACACAAGTTTAACTACTGCACGATCTGTTTATGAGTCTTCATAATAGTAGCTACCACTTTTTGACCCTTAGTTGTATGTTAGGCTTTGCAATAAGCACTTTATCCTCCTTAACTAATTTCATCATCACAAAGCCATGCAAATATGAACTTCCTTGGTCTAAAAGACCTTCCTTTACTTTTATTTCTCTTACTCATTTTCAATGAGATACAAACTGGAGCGTATTTCATGTATATATTCAGACATTTGTGAAGTGCCATTTACGAGCCAAATATAAATAAATAAGACATGTCCAGCTTCGCCCTTAAACAGCACACATCCTAGAGATGGACAGGCAGGGATGTAGCAAGGTACTAGTGGCTGTAACAGGGTTGTGTGCGTAGTGATGGCAGAGGACAAAGGAAGACACAGCATTCTCACCAATGAAGAATATTTCTCGGAGTCATTCATTCAATTAGAATGTTTCTCAACCCTCCAATATGTCTAAAATAAGGGTAGCTTGGAGTTGAACCTATGAAATTGCTGTTTTTGCAGGTCAGAAATGGTTGAACATTGGCTATTTCATGAGTCAACCTAAATAGTTTTCCTCTCATGACAGGTTCAACTTGTCTTGTGGTCTGTTAACTGGAAAAATGGTACAGTATTGCCACAACATAAATATCCAGCCATTTTGTAATAGATATTCTTTACTGTATGTCTGATGGTGTATGAAAACAAAACAGATTTTTTTTTCCAGTATTTGAAACTCTCTTTTAAATTCCAGATATTAATGAATGTGAACAGCCGGGGCTCTGTGGTCCTCATGGGGAATGTCTAAACACAGATGGTTCTTTTCACTGTGTCTGCGAACAGGGTTTCTCAATCTCTGCAGATGGCCGTACGTGTGAAGGTAAGATAAACCGTAAGGAATCCTGTAGTTATTGTGTGATGAAGCAGAGAGGAGATTGCTCTCTATTTAAACAGGCCAAGTCTTTAAGATACTAAGAGGGACTCACAATTCAAGGCTTCAGAGCATATATGCTTCAAGGCGACTCATCCCTGAAAACATAGCTCAGGGCTTGCTGGGATTTACAAATAAGATAACCTAAGGTTATGACGGTGGAAATTCTCACAGACGCTTCCACTGTTGGTACTGAATTAATGAGTGAAAATGTTCAGGGACTGATGACTTTAAACCCGAAGGAGAACTGTGGCAGCTTCCCTGTTGTAACCCAAGACTCCGCCTGTTTTGATTGTGTTTCACAGAGATCATCTTGATCATCCTGTTTCTAAAAAATAGTGTCTTGCTTGATTTCTCTGTATCATTGTGAATAGAGATTTTCTAGAATGATTCCCCTAATATCCTTGTTTTTACTAAGCCAGTATATTTACCTATCAGTATTTATTATCCCCTAAGAGCTAATTAAGTTGTAAGACATTAAAATAGCGCTGTTGGCTTCCTGTTTGCAACCCTTGTATGTTTGCAGAGATACAGCTCTGGTTATTTTGATAAGATTTGGGTTCTTGGTGACTATTATAGTTTGATAAATTGAGGAATAATTTATCTGAACCATTTTAAACATAAACTGAGAAGATTCTCCTTTATTATCATTTCAGTTCATCTCTTTGGGACTCTAGGTTATTGAAACCCAGCTATATTTTGAAGAAGTAAATCACAAAAGTTCTGTTCTGGGTCTAAGATAGAACCCAGATTCGTTGCTCTAAAAAATAGTGCAACAGGAAGTGTCTGGTCTCCTTGCTAGTACCACAATGGAACCAAGCCGAGGCCCAGCAACCAGCTTCATCTGAAACTAATTATTATATTGGGAGGAATACACGGATTTTATAAAAAGCAGGAGACTGTTGAACTTGCTCTCCTGCTGAGCAGACAAAACATGGATGCCAGATTCGGCTTCAAGTGGAAGAGAGATAGTGCAGGGTAGGGTTTGAGCAAACAGATTGAGGGGTTTGGAAGGGATCAGAAGTTGGGAAATGGAGAAAGGCATCATAATAATGTGGGCGATGAGAGATTTACAAGGAATCCACACTTCGGTGGTTTGAGTTTTCTGTTAATTTTATATTTACAGCTCTGAGCCTAGAGCTTTTAGAAAGGACACTGTGAATGCGTACATTTTTCTGGAGAGATTACAGTATTCCCCAGCTAGTCCATCTAAGTCACTGATGAAACAGACCTGCAGAATCCCCGCATTCCAGAAAGAGATGCAGCTGTGTTTCCTTGGTTAGCTCTCAGTCATGGATGGTACAGGCTGCTTTCACTGAAAAATGGTCCGAGGTATAACTGCTGATAAAAACCTAAGTCAACTCATGTGCTTACTGGTCAAAGCTATTGCTCCAGAAAAATCCACCAAATATATAAATATATTCATATTTATTTCATCTTTTATACTTGCTGATTTTTATTTAATTCTATACCTTTTTTAACACTGATTTCTGCAGCTTGAGAGTTAAAATAATCACTCTAATTTAGTTGTAGCTCTAATTTGTTGGTCATTTAAAACTTGAATTTAAAAATGTGTTTTTTTTAAAAAAAATGTGTTTTTAGAAAACTTATAGTGCTTTGTAAATTACTGTACTCATTGAGTATACTCTCTGTGACACTTGGTCCATGCTTTCTTACTCCAGAAACTGGACAATTTTACCAGTAAGAAAGTAGGCAATTTAGAATATAATGTTGATATATGGGAGTATAAGTAGAAATCTCCCTAATTATTAGGCATGTTGTTCTCTTTCTAGAATAAGTTCTGCAAGGATTTTATTTTTTATGGGCTTAATCCAATATATAGAATTAGTCCACAATTTCTTTTGTTGGACTTAGTCTGAAACTTATGGCAGTAGCACTATGTCCTGATTCTACCCTTGGCTGTGGTGTAGGACAGAGCCAGCTCATGTGATCAGGATTTAGCAATGAAGCTGATGTGTGATTGGGATTCAGCAATGGAGCTGATGTGCACAGTATTTGAATTAACAGTGAGAAGTGGCTGGCACTCTTACCTGGGGCTCATTCTCCAGCTTCCTTCTGAACTTCTGTTAAAGCAGCTGACGCATGCGGACCCTAGACCCACCCTGCTATAAGCAGGGCTAAATGAACCTCACATAGCTAAAGGAAGGAGGGCCCTTTCCTGATTTCCCATGGCTTGGAGAGTTGTCAGCATCTGCTCGTAGTTATTGAAGCACAGTGGAGAGGCAAACTCTGTAAACATGAATTATCTTAAGCAGCACAGCTGGTTCTGTAGAAACAAAAATGGCACCGCTGGCTCCTTCCTTTCTCTTACCTGTACAGGTTGAGTATTCCTAATCCAAAAATCCAAAATGCCCCCAAATCCGAAACTTTTTGAGTGCCAACATGATGCTCAAAGGAAATGCTCATTGGGACATTTCAGATTTTTGATTTTTGGATTAGGGATGCTCAACAGGTGAGTATTATGCAAATATTTCAAAATCTAAAAAAATAAAATAAAAAACCCCAAATCTGAAGCACTCCTAGTCCCAAGCATTTTGGATAAGAGATACTCAACCTGTATATGGTGCTCTGGGAACACATAACTGGGAGAGGAAGGAGAAACACCTTGGTTCTCCCACATGAGATAAAGAATAGTACTATCTGAAGTTCAAGTGGAGTGGGAAGTAGGTGGTGGGTGAGCAGCTATTTGTCATTTATTCATTCACCTACCAAATGTTTACTGAGTGCCTGTCTGTGCGAGACACCGTTCCGAGGGCAGAATACACATAGTTCTTGTCTACATGGAGCCTGAATTCCATTACGAGAATTGGGAATAAAAAAGCAAATAGTACATATAGGATACTTTAAGTGTTTATATTTAAATAACATGGCACAGGTACACTTTATGGATATAAGTACATGCAGAGTACGACATGCCACGTATAATGTAATGCACAGGTGATTTTTCCCAAACCCTAGACTTGGATGTCAGAAAGTTGCAGAGGAAGGAGCAGGACCCTTTGGATCAGCTTCTTCCTCTACACTCCCCTTTCCTCTCTGTTGTCGTTCATCTCCTGCCACCTTCTTTTCATGTTACAGCCAGAGCTTATATCTTGTATATAAAAACAAAAGAAACTTTTTATTTCTTTCACTCACTCACTGCTTTATATCCCATTTTACCATATCCATTTGTTTCAGAAAAATTCACAATTCTTTTTCTCTTTTACTTTTTCCCATTTTTTTAATCGTGGAGTTTTAATTCATATGAAAATATTCATCATTGCATTCACAAGCTGACTCAGGGTTTAATTTTCTTCATCATCAGCAGAATGTGTGTGAGTGGGAGAAGAGTAGGAAAACCCATGGCTGTTGGATTCCTAAGGGTCATCGCTCGTCCCCTGGCCGTGGGGAAGTGCCTCCTGGTCTCTGACTTTGCATCGCGGCCTGCCCCTGCCTCCTTCCTTGCTGCGTCAGCCAGGATCAACTGTGCTGTCCCAGCCACGTGTTCAGGCTGAGTGAGGGCTCCTATGACTACAGGGGAGTTGGGTACATCACATGCCTCTAGGGCTCACTGTGCCCTCACTGTTCACGTGACAGAATGGCCATGTCCATCTAGTGGGGACGCCCTGGAGCCCAAATGGCTGGAACAGATGGAACACCAGCAGCTTGCGGAGCCTGGGCACTTTTTCCTCCGTTGTTTGCCATGTATGGTTAGTCATGACTAGGCCTTCAAACCATGGCCAGAATCACTCCCTGAAGCCCAGGCTTTTATTCATTCATTCATTCATTCATTCAACAAATATTTAAGTGTCTTCCTGTGTGCCAGACACTGTTTGAAGCACTGGGGCTACAATGTCAGTGAAAAACAACAACAAAAAGATCCCCACTTTCTTG
Organism: Varecia variegata; assembly: GCA_028533085.1. Lineage (NCBI taxonomy): Eukaryota > Metazoa > Chordata > Mammalia > Primates > Lemuridae > Varecia > Varecia variegata. Next base: position 22,348,820 of record CM052437.1, read on the forward strand.
TAGACAATAAACTAATAGATAAGTAAACTATATGAGATGTTAGTGATAAACCCCATGGCAGGGGGGAAGTAGAACAGACCAAGGGGGATCTAAGGGCTAGAGCAAGAAGAGGGAAGCTGCTATGATACTGCCTCCGGTGGTCAGCATTGGCCATTCTGCCTCTGTAAGTGGGTTTATGGAAGAAATAATAAAATTTTGTGTCTGAGTAAAATAATGAAGCCATATCAAGTGCCTCTCATGTTCGAACTGGTATTCTGTTGGCAAAGTGATAAAGGCTCATCAATAAATAGACAAGGGGGCATGAGATGGCTGGCTGAGGGCCTTTTCCCCACTGCCAATGTGAATTGTTGTCCAGACAGGGGAATAAACAGTCACATAGAGGACAACACCAAGTGTGAACCCTCTTGTAAACTGTGGACTTTGGGTGATAATGCCGCGTCGATGTAGAGGTTCCTCGATCATGACAAACGTTTCCCTCTGGTGCAGGATGTTGATAGTGGAGGAGCCTGGGGGCCAGGGTGGGGAGAGTGGGGTGAATATGGGAACTCTGTGTAATCTGGCTGTGAACCTAAAACAGCTCTTAAAAATAAAGTCTGTTTAAAAAATCAGACGCATTTCTGGCATCACCTATTTTTTACTGAAAAAGAAAAATCAAAAATCCTTCAATTAAACCCTATGTTTCACTGCTGTATATTTTTCCCTGGGATGATAGTGATGGTGATGACAATAATGATGTCTTCTCTCACTTTCCAAAATAATACCTCGGACTGAATATGTGATAAGCAGCTTCTGCTCCTGGTTTTCAAAACAGTTCCAATATTGACTGAGAAATTGAGAGCTGCAAAATTGGAAGAGGATGTCTTATAACATCTAGCCTGAACCCTGACTTGCACAGAATTTTACCGAAAGTATTCAAAGAATCAAGTCCTGTAATAACCATAGAAGGTTATCTAATCCCATAACCTTCTTAGGTATTCGCTATAAACCAGTCCTTGCTAACGCATTCATCTGAAAGAGAAAATATAGCACGTGCCAGTAAAGATGGCCGTATAACTGGTAAAGATGGCCCATTTCTTGCAGTTTACTGAGAACAAGAATATCATGACCAGAAGAAGGTGGGTTCAAACTCTTAGACTAATTTTGTGTTGCTCGGGAACCAGAAAACAGAAAAGGCAACATTGCCAAATCAGAGAAATAACAAACATGGTTGTTTTCAGACTTTCAGGTACATTTTCTCCGAACAGAGTAGAGTGTGAAAGCATAGAGCCATGGTTGACAATGGTCCAAGGCAATTGGTGGTTTTGTGGCAGGGTATGGAACTTTATGTCTATCACCAAAGAGAAAACATTTTTGAAAATGATGTAGCCAAGTGGGACACTGAAGTACTCTGACACATTAATATATTACATCTGGCTGCTTAACCTGAAGATTTTTAGGTTTTTAATAGTTTTAGGGTCCGAAACTGAAAAATCTACTAAGAGAATATGACTTAAGTGTTTCTTTTCTAAAGCAAGGGAATTTACTTTTAACAACAGGATCCACTCTGTCCCGCATGCAAAAGGAAAAAGGCTCGTACAACATTCCAGGTAAGGAAAGGAGGTGGCTTCCAGCTATAAAGGCTACCGTTCACACTCACTCTTCCCGTGAATGTACTTCTGCAGAAGTGAGTGAAAATGGCTGTTTAAATCATTAGGGAGAGAGCTGAGGAAATTTTGCTGGAATAAGCTGCTTTTGGACCCGGAATGCAGATTTTCCATGCATTGCTTGATTGTCTTCCGTTTATCAACATTTGTGTAAAGAAATTCATAATAGTAGCAAAAAACTCAAGAACTCTTCCTAAGCCTTTTTTTTTTTTTTATCACTGCTGACCTTTTCAAACCCCAGAGCTATGGAAAATCATCTGTTAATAGAAGGAGAAGTAAACACTTTGCTTGCAGCCAAAAAGTAGACACAAGACTGCCAGAAAGTGAAGCCTGTGACTAAGCAAGCTGACCCTGCACACTTCATACTGATACCCGGCTCACGCCCCATGTGTTGGGTTTGTTGCATCCATTAATGTGTTGGCGAGTCTTTGGATGTCATTAACAACCTGAGTTCTCATTAGATCACAGAAGCCCGTTGTGAGCAGTATTTAATACTTTAGACCTAAATTGTAATGCCTCATCTATTGATTCCAGAAACAGTTACTTGTTAGACATCTGACTGATAGACTGTTAAGTGGTTGTCTTGGACTCCCAGTGCGAGTGGACTGGGGTTGCTTCATATATCTGATTTCATGACTTCATTAAAACAGCAGCAACAATAATAACAACATTCACTGAGTTCTTACGAGCCACGTACTATGCTAAGTGTACTGTACCCATTTTCTCATTTAATCGCAACAAACCTATAGGTAGGTTAAGTATTAATTGATACGATTTTGGCTACAACAAACAGCTTGAAATGAGGAGATTTATTATACTAATAAGTTCAGCGATTGTTACCGTTTGCCTCCTGTGGGTCTTTCTTTAAATGCTATTTTCTCACTGAGCCCTTTTCTGACCACCTTTTCTCAGATTCACTCACCCCATAACAAATTAATTCATTCACTTCCTGTTCCTCTTTTTTTGCTTTGTTCTTCTTTACTACCTTATTCTACTTCTTTGTCTTGTTTATTGTTTATTGTTGGATTCCACTGCCCGATGCTAAGGCCCGTAAGACAGGGATCGTTTTCTGTATTGTTTACAGCTCTGTGTGCCATTAGGAATACAGATACTACTTGACTTACAATGGGGTTATGTTATGATTAACCCATTGTTAAGTTGGAAAATATCATAAGTCAAAAATGCATTTAATACACCTAACCCAGTGGACATCATAGCTTAACCTAGCCTGCCTTAAACATGCTCAGAACACTTACATTAGCCTGCAATTGGACACAATCATCTAACACAAAGCCTATTTTATAATAAAGTGTTGAATATCTCGTGTAACTTACTGAATATTCTGAAAGTGAAAAGCAGAATGGTCGTATGGGAAGCCAAAGTATGGTTTCTACTGAATGCATATCACTTCCACACCACTATAAAGTCAAAAAATCCTACGCAGAACCATCAGTAATTAGTTAGAGCACAATAAATATTTGGTGACTGAAGGAAGGAGGCGATGGTCTGTAGCTCATCCTAGACAATTAGGAAACATTCATGATAAAATTACTCCAAACCGAGTGTGTCATGCATTTTTGTGAAGGCGTCCCTATTTTTTGAAGACTTAATTCTCTAAAGCACACCCTGAATAACTATTGGGTACAGCTGTGGTTAAGAAATTTAGCTGTGGAGTTTGAGTACATGGGCTTGGACTCCTGCTCCAGTCCTTCTAAGCTGGGTGAGTTACTAAACCTTGAGTGCCTCAGTTTCCCACCTGTATAATGAGGATGATAGTGATATGTATATGAAGTTGATGTGTGTTGGCATGCGTCAGCTTAGAATGGAGCCTGGTCCATAGAACATGCTCAATGAATGTGAGTTATTGTTACTATTTTAGCACTTCTTACACTGGTAAGTTACCATAGTCCTCCCTTGTCCTCAGTTTTGCTTTCCACAGTTTCAATTACCCGCAGTCAACTACAATCCAAAAATGTTACAGTATTTTGAGAGACACAACATTCACATAACTTTTATTACAGTATATAGTTATTGTTGTTCTTTTTTGTTATTGTTGTTAATCTCTTACTGTGCCTAATTCACAGTTCAGCTCCGTCATAGATATATATGAATGGGGAAAAACATAGTTTATATAGGGTTCAGTGCTATCCATAGTTTCAGGCACCCAGTGGGGTCTTGGAATGTATCCTCTGTGAATAAAGGGGAAATGCTGTATTGTCATTTGTTTCCTTGGGATGTGAGCACCTAAATGGAGGGAACATTGAACACCTATTTATTTTTATAATATTGGTCTTTATGAAATATACAATGCAAAGATTAAATAAGCCTTTGTGAATGAAATTGGTAGTTCTAATTCCAGGTCCAGATGTCAATGAATTATCATATGCTGTCTATTTTTAAACCCCAAATGTATTGAAAATCATATGGAATGTAGCATGGTAATTCATTTGTATGTAATTTGCTTTAATTCTTCATCCTTTATTTTCCCTAAGAGTTCCATATGAGTTTCTCCATTCATCCACTAAGTATTTCAAGTTTTAAATCATGTCGAGTATCAGTCACTAGTAAACGGGAGGCCAGTGCTGATGCTTGTTTGCATTTAAGCACTTGGAGACGTTATTTCTACAGGTACACTGTCCATTTTCTGTGGTTTTATAACTGATCTTTCTTGGCCTCCTATTTGAATATAGAAAGAGAAAAATTAGAATAGTGAAAAAAAATGAGAATTTTTTTGGCTGATTTTATGTTGCCTCTGGGGCCGATGTGTCAGAAAGATGAATCTGGGGTTTGGTGTGTTTGGCCTGTGCTTTGGGCTCTCTCAGAGTCCTCACTGGCAGTACCGCTTAGTGTCAGAAAGGCTATATGAAAAGAGAAAGCACACAGCATCGCTCTAAATTTAGAATAAGATGTTTATTTAAAAAAAAATACCAGGTATAAAAATGCAGAACTATTAAATTAATGCAGAGACAATCCAAATGGTTGTAAACAAATATGTTAAGACCAAGTAATAGCACATTTGAAAAGTTTATAACAGTGTAAAAACACAAAATGTATATTTCACATATATTATCTTTTGTGAATAATTGTGGTAGAAGAAATATGCAATTGAAATTCAGGATATTTTCCAGTAGCATCTAAAGCACTTTTCCTGAATGGCATGGAATTTATTTATAACAGAGCTAAAACATTCCAGTTTTTGTGATAGTCCTTATAAATCTTTACTTACAGGAGTAGAAAAGTGGGGTAGGCTTGTTTGCTTGCTTTTTTTTTCTTTCTCTTTTTGAGGCTTTCTTCTTAATTTTTCCCTTTAAATTTTTATATGTCTTTTCTGTAAAAAATTCAAATCCTTCTCATGTACTTTTCCAATTTTTATATACTGTCAGCCCATGTTGGGAAGAAATAGGAAGAAAATGTCTTCTTAAATTAGAAATATTCTCTTTTTTGATTCTCTTTTTTTCTAACGAAGTACAGATGACTTACTGTGTTTGTGAAAAGAAAATAAGAATGTTTTGTGTTTCATTAAAAACATACTACTTTTCAACCTAATTCAGAATTTTTCCTTTAAATGTCCCAGATATTCAGTTTTGGATTTTAACATATAATATTAAGGTTTTATAATAATTGAACAAACATCTGGCACATGCAGTGGCTTCCCCATGCAGCACCCTTAGCTCCATTCTCAGAGTGGGAAGCTATGTGCCCAGCACACACTTTCTGCTTTCAAAGCTGCCAGTAACACAAATGCCCTTTCCAGATACAAAACCTTAGCTATGTAAGCTCCCTCAGTGAGGAGACTGGGCAGACCACTTGCCTGGTTTTCTTGATCACTCACTGAATGAGCTTGTCAATACAGTTTGAAATGTAAAAGATTACTACTCAGAGTCCCATAATATTTTAGTTGAATATATATGCATTCCAATGGCCCTCCTCTCTGTTTAAAACACACACACATACACACACACACAATATCTCTTACCCATGGGCAATAGAGAAACAAAATGAGCTTTTGAAATAGTAATATGGTCTTTAACAGGAACTTTAGCAGTGTAGATTAGCTTTTTTTTTTTTTTTGAGACAGGGTCTCTCTCTGTTGCCCAGGTTAGAGTGCAGTGGTGTCATCATAACCCACTGTAACCTCAAACTCCTGGGTTCAAGCAATCCTTTTGGCTCAGCCTCCTGAGTAGCTGGGACCACAGGCATGTGCTATCACACCCAGGTAATTTTTCTGTTTTTGTAGAGATATGGGGTCTCACTGTGTGTTGCTGAGGGTGGTCTTGAACTCCTGGCCTCAAGCAGTCCTCCCACCTTGGCCTCCCAAAGTGCTAGGATGACAGGTGTGAGCCACCACACCTGGCTGCTCTTTTTTTTTTTTTTTTAATTTCAAAATATTAAGGGGGCACAAAAGTTTTTATTACATGGATATACTCTATCATGCTAAAGTCAGGGCTTTCAGTGTGCCTGCTACCAGGACAGTGTTCATTGTACCCAATAGGTCAATTTTTATCCCTTACTCCTCTCCCACCTTCCCCCTTCTTAGTTTCCAATGTCCTTTATATCTTTTTGTGCCCATGTGCACCCATCATTTAGTTCCCACTTTTTAGTGAGAACACGTGGTGTTTGTTTTTCCATTCCCTGAGATACTTCACTTAGGATAATGGTCTCTAGTACCATCCAAGTTGCTGCAAATGACATTATCTCATTCCTTTTTATGGCTGAGTAGTACTCCATGGGGTGTGTGTGTGTGTGTGTGTGTGTGTGTATACACACCAAATTTTCTTTATCTACTCATGTATTCATGGGCATTTAGGTTGATTCCACATCTTTGTGGTTGTGAATTGTGCTGTGATAAACATTTGAGTACAGGTGTCTTGGTGATAAAATAATTTCTTTTCCTTTGGGTTGATACCCAGCAGTGGGATTGCTGGATGGAATGGTAGCTACTTTTAGCTCTTTGAGGAATCTCCATGCTGTTTTTCAATTTGCAGTCCCACCAACAGTGTATAACATTTTTCTCTGCAGCCACACCAGCACTATTGTTTTTTGATGTTTTAATAATGGTCATTCTGACAGGGGTAAGGTGTTATCTCATTATAGTTTTAATTTGCATTTCCCTGATGATTAGTGATATTTGAACATATTTTCATATGTCTGTTGGCCATTTGCCTATCTTTGAAAAACTTCTGTTTATGTCTTTTGCCTACTTTTGGATGGGATTGCTTGTTTGTTTTTTGCTTTTTTGTTTGAGTTCTTTGTAGATTCTAGAAATTAGTCCTTTGTCAGATGTATAGTTTGTGAATATTTTCTCCCATTCTGTAGGTTGTCTGTTTACTGTGTTATTTTCTTTGCTATGCAGAAGCTTTTTAATTTAATTAAGTCCCATTTATTTATTTTTGTTGCTTCTATATTTGCCTTTGGTGTCTTAGTCATAAATTCTT
>CM052437.1:22356397-22406290 GCA_028533085.1 Varecia variegata
TTGTTTGAGTTCTTTGTAGATTCTAGAAATTAGTCCTTTGTCAGATGTATAGTTTGTGAATATTTTCTCCCATTCTGTAGGTTGTCTGTTTACTGTGTTATTTTCTTTGCTATGCAGAAGCTTTTTAATTTAATTAAGTCCCATTTATTTATTTTTGTTGCTTCTATATTTGCCTTTGGTGTCTTAGTCATAAATTCTTTTTCTAGGCCTACGTCTAGAAGAGTTTTTCCTATGTTTTCTTCTAGAATTTTTATTGTTTCATGTCTTACATTTAAGTCTTTAATCCATCTTGAGTTAATTTTTGTATATTGTGACAGATACGGGTCCTGTTACATTCTTCTGCATGTGGCTATCCAGTTTTCCCAGCACCATTTATTGAATAGGGCATCCTTTCCCCAGTGTATGTTGTTGTCTGCTTTGTTGAAGATCAGTTGGTTGTAGCATGGTTTTATTTCTGAGTTCTTTATTCTGTTCCATTGGTCTCTGTCTCTACTTTTATACCAGGACCATGCTGTTTTAGTTACTATAGCCTTTTAGTATAATTTGCCTTTTTTTAAAGTAAACTTTTTAATTGATGTTTGAAAGACATAAATCATAAGGATACAGCTTGATAAATTTTACAAAGTGTGCATCCTTGGTAACCAGCCCCCTGAACCCTCTCTGAAACTTCAGTAACCACTGTTCTGCCTTCATCACTATAGATTCATCTTGCCTGTTTTTGAACATTATATATATAAATGTAATCATAATATGTACTCCTTTGTATCTGGCTGCTTTCATTCAACATTATATTTGTAAGCTTCATCTATCTTGTTATATGTAGCAATTCATTTATTTTCATTGCTATATGTTATTTTGTTATATAAATATACTACAATAATGTATCCATTCTACTATTGAAGGTCTTTGGGGTTGCTTTCAGTTTAGGGCTATTGTGAATAAATTTCTTATGACTAGTCTTGAACGTGTCTTTTAGTGGGCATAATCACTGATTTCTGTTGGATATCACTAAGTGTGATTGTTGGGTCATAGAATATATGTATGTTTCACTTTCATAGATAATGGTTTTTCAGAATACCAATTTACGCTGCCACCAGCAGAATGTGAGAGTTCCAGATCCACATCATTGTCAGTAATTGGCATTGGCATTGTCATTCCTCTTAAAGTTTACCCATATTGAATAAAGGTATCTCATTACGGTTTCAATTCAATTTCAATTGAATTATCCTAGTGAGGATTGATATTTAACAACTTTTCCTACCCTTATTGGCTCTTCAGGTATGGTCTCAGTTATCTAATTCTGTATAAGAAACCTCTTCAAAAATGAAGTTCTCAAAACAACAACTCACTTAGTGGTAACTTCAGATGAAATCAAGTTCTTAATTCTAATGAAGTCCAGTATTTTCATTATTTCATTTCAGATCATTATGTTTTATGTCCAGAATCTTTGCAAACCGTAAAGTCATTAAGATACTCTTTGATGTTTTCTTCTAAAAGCTTTATTGTTTATTTGTATCTGTAATCCCCCCAAGGTTGATTTTTGCTTATGGTGTGAAGTAAAGGTGAAGATTTCCTTTTTTCCTAAATGGATGTCGAATTAGGTTATCACCATTTATTGAAAAGAATGCCTTTTCCTACACTGATCTGCAACTTTGTCATGAACCATGGTGTCAACTATATGTGGGTATATTTCTGGATTATTCATTCCATTCCATAGGCTTATTTATCTGTCCTTGCACAAATAGCACATTGTCTTAATTACAGTAGCTTTATAATGAATTTTACTATTTGGTTCTGTAAATTCTAAATTCTTCAATTTTGTTCTTGAGATGGCCACAGCTATTCTTGGCCTTTTGCATTTCTATATAAATTTTATAATCAGGTGATCAATTTTCACAAGAAAACTGCTGAGATTTTTATTGGAATTATATTGAATCAATAGATTAATTTGGGGAGATTTGACATTTTATAATACAGAGTCTTCCAATCCATAAATGTGACATAGCCCTCTATTTACCTAGGGTTTCTTTCATTTGTCTTGGTGTCTTATAGTTTTTTTTTTCTCTTTTTTATTATTTTTTTATTTTTTATATCTATTTTTTGCTGTGTGGAGACCACGTGGGCTCACATCGCGTGATCTCGCCTTGTAGTTTTCTGTATAAAGTCTTACTCAACGTTTTTTAGACTTATTCCTGGGTATTCAGTATTTTTGTGTTGCTATGAATGGTATTTAGAATTTTTTCACCCTTACAATTGTTTATTACTAGTATATAGCACCAAATTGATTTTTGTAGATTGATCTTGTATCCATGAACTTGCTAAATTCACTTGTTAATTCTAATAGTTTATCTGCAGATTCTTTTGGATTTTCTACATATGCAATTTTGTTGTATAAGTAATACTAATTTTATTTTTTTTCTGATAAATATACCTTTTATTTCCTTTTCTTGTCTTACTACACCATATAGACTTCTACAGTGGTGTGTAGAAGTGGTGACAGTTAGCTTCCTTGTCTCATTCCCATCTCAGCAAGGAAAGCATTTAATATGATGTTTGCCATAGGTGTTTTTTTTCCCTTAAATGGATACTCTTTATCAGATAAACAAGTTCCCTTCTATTTCTGTTTTGCTAATGGTCTTTGTCAAGGATGGTTTCATAGATACCTTTTCTGCATCTTTTAAAGTAATTATATTATTTTCTCCTTTATTCTGTTAATGTGGTGAATTACATTGACTGGATTTCTAAACAAGATAAAAGTTTATTTCTCTCTATGTGGCAGTCTAAGTTATCTAGGGTTGATAATGGAGTTTACAGTACTGGGACCCAGACAATATCTATCTGCTATTCTTGACATATGATTTCTATATTGTGGTCCAAGATGTTAGCTATATGCCCAACATCATGTACTTATTCCAGCTGTGTGTGTGTGTGTGTGTGTGTGTGTGTATTCCTTGAAAAACAAAACTTACCAAACTGACATGAAAAATCTGAAGTGTAAATATTTTATCTATTAACAAAATATTACCTGCAATTTTAAAACCTTCATAACATGTACAACACACACAAACCCAAAACAAAAACAATAATTCAATAATCCCAGGCACAAATGACCTCACTGGTGAATTCTCTGTGAAAGTTGAAGAAGTAGTAACACCAATATTACACAAACTTTTAGAGAAAACAGAAAGAAGGGACACTTCCAAACTCATTTTATGACACTATAGCAACCTTGACTCCACAACTTAATAAGAACATTAACAGGAAGGAAAATTAAAGATTAATCTCTCTCATGAACTCAAAGAAATTTATCCGTTTCAAGGAATTTATCCATTTTAGGTAAAATTCCAAATTCATTGGCACAAAGTTGTTCATAATATCGTTTTCTCTGTAGCATGTGTAGTGATGTCTTTTTTAAAATTTTAGTATAATAATTTGTGCCTTCTCTAATTTTCTCTTAATCTGTCTTCCTAGGGTCATTAGTCTTTGCAAAGAAACAACTTTTATGTTTTCTCTGTCTTTGTTGTCTATTTTGTTAATTTTTGCTTTTATATTTATTACTTTTTCTATATACTTTCTTTGGGTTTAAGTTGTCTTTATGTCCCAACTTCTTGAAATAGATTCATAATCATTAGATTTTCAGCCTTTTATAATATATGTTTTATGGCTATATACTTCTGGCTTGATCTGTATCCACAAGTTTTGATATGTTATATTTTATTATTTAGATTAAAATATTCCTAAAGTCCATTGTCATTTCTTTGACCAACAAATTATCTAGAAATGTGTTGCTTAATATCCAGACATTTGGGAATATTTCTAGTTATCTTTCAACTAGTTACTATTACTGATTTCTGCCTTAAAACCAGTATGGTCAGATAATATATTCTAAGGACTTCAATCCTTGAAATTTGTTATGGCTCAAAATATTGTCAATTTTAATAAATATTCCTTGTGTACTTGAAAACAACCTATGTTGTACAATCAGACCCATATATAATATGTGTCAATTAGGGCAAGCTAGTAAATTGTGTTGTTCAAATCATCCCTATTCCTATTGGTATTTTTGTCTGCTTATTATATAAATTACTGGGAGGAGTGTCTTATAATCTCCCATTATTATTATGAAGATTTGTCTGTTTCTTATTTTAATTTGCCAGTTTTTATTTTATATATTTTCTGACAGTAGATTAAATATAGAATTGTTGTATCTTCCTAGTGAATTGACCCTTTTATTCCTTTGAAATGTCCTTGTGTGTACCCACCAATGCACCTTGCCTGTAAATCTACTTTGTCTTTTATTAGTCCAGCATATGCTTTTTTATCTTTTCCATGTTATGTTAAAAAGCTTTTCTCTTGTAAACAGCATATAGTTGTTTTCTAATCCAGACTGACAATCCGTGTCTTTTAATTGAAATATTCAGTCTATATATACTTAATGTAATTACTGGTATTTGGGGGTTTAAGTTGATACTTTACTTTTGTTTTTTAATCCCATCTATTATTTGTTCCTCTTTCTTTCCCGCTCCCCCTTTTTTTGGTTTATTTTAGAGTTTTTTATTTTACCACCCCCCTTTGTTTGCCTGCGATTTTTAACAACAGTGTATGAAAGGAAATAAAATGCACCAAAAATTGAGATAAGTTTGGAATCTGAAACATATTCATGAACGATCTACTTTCATGTAATAAAAAGTGTATAATAATTATCTATATGTAGTAGAAAAGTCCATCTAAGATAGAAAACATTCACCACTGGCAATTTACCATTTGTGTTTAAGGAAAAATTAGTTCCAAAATGTTTTTATTTTTCATTCAACAGAATCTCTGAATTAATGATCAGATGATTTTACTTTTGGGAAGTCTCCACAGTTTTGTAAACTAAACAAATAGGTTTGAATGTAAGAAAATTTGGCTAGACTAAAAAGCATTTTAAAGGGTTTTATGTGGGGGTTTTTTGTTGTTGTTTTGGGAGTTTTGGATTGTATTTGCTTATTTGTTAGTAATTGCAATTGTTGAGAATTGCTATGATCTTCTAACTTAAATACATGTATACTAATGATTAGTAATTATCAGTAGCATTTTCTCTTAAGATGTTTTTATCATTTCACGCAAAACACCTTATTTTAAAACAGTCTATTGTCAATCAGAAGAAATAATAAAAAGTTAAAATTTTCAATATATTTAAAAATATTTGTGAATATCCATCTTATTTTTGTGTGTACAGTTTTATTTTACTCAAATGTTTATTCCTGTTAGGGTGAGGTATATCTTTATACTCAAGTAAAATGATTAAAATATTTTCAGTATCTTCAAATGGTTGATTGCAAGTATGTAATTTTTCTGATTTTGAGAGTAATATAAACCAGGCGCCTGTTGTCCAGGTTGGCCTCCAACTCCTGGGCTCAAGCAATCCTCCTGCCTAAGTCTCCTGCCTAAGCCTGTAAGACTACAGGTGTGCATAATATTTTTTGCCTGAGGTAGAGTTTTAGTGCTTTCTAACTGTTTATGTGTATTAGAGTTTTAGTGTTTTCTGTTTTATGTGTATTAAATATAATCATCATTTATCAATATTTTACAAATATTTCCCCATTCTTTAATTCACCTTTAAATTTAGTAGGGTTTTTATTTCTTTCACTGTTTTTTGCGATTTTCCCTGTCCTGTTGTGATCAATTGTATATTTACCTATATTTCTTATAGTATTATATCTTTATGGTGTTATTTTCATACACCTGAGAATGAACATTTTCTTGCTGACATTATGTTCTTTTATCTTCATTCTAGAAGAACTTTTCAAGTCTGTCTTTGATAATTTCTAATACAATTTCTACATTGTAAATACTATTTTTTAAACTACCTTTTGTGCAGCTTTAATTTAACCATTGCTTTTGAATGAGGTGATAATGTGCTGGGTTACTAATTGTTTTTCTAGCCCACCTCCATTCTTTCTCCTGAGCTGTGGTCATGAGTGCTCAGCCTTGGGTTTTGGTGATAATGTGATGTTTCATCTTTTTAGGGTCTTCATGCATGTTTATTGATGGATAAGAAGAAGCTATGGGAGTAGACACATTTTTCAGCACCAGGTGGGGTCAGAAAAACTTTCAGGAGGCTCCAGCTAAGCTTTAAAGGGCTTAGAGAACAGATGAAAATCATCTGGTTAAAAAAATGCTATATGGAAGTTGTAGGGAGGGAGTTTGTTCCCGGCAGAATAAATCCCACAAGCAAAGATTTAGAGACATGAAATATTGCATAGGGTTAGGGCACTGCAAGTAAAATAGTTCCAGTTGGACACGTGGGAGGGGAAAGTGATATACTGTATAAGATAAAGCTGAAGAGGTAGGCAAAGGCTGGATTGCAGAAGGCTTGCTTGCATCAAACAAGTATTCACTGCACACCTGTTATATGCCAGACCTTATTCTAGACTATGGACATACAGTGCTGAGCGAAACAGACATCGGTTCTGCCTTTTAGGAACTACATGTGCAGGAGACAAGCAGCAAACAAATAAGCTTTCCAAAAAGCATATGACTACAAAGCATTACAACTACTATGAAGGAAAGAATAAGGACAGTGAGAGGAAGGAGGAGGGAAGACTTTGTTTTGATTAAATGTGTTGAGCTGGGTTCAAGGTAAAGGCTCTGAGCCTGAGAAGTACTTGATACATTCAAGAAGTACATACAAGGTGCATTCAAGAGAAAAGCCATGCCTGGTGCTTGGCCGGCATGGTCTGAACACGTCCAGTCTTATTTGATCTCAAAAGCTAAGCAGGATGGAGCCTGATTAGTACTTGGGAGAAGTACTGATGGGCGAAGGAAGCGTGGCAAGGGATGTGGCTGGGGAGGCAGGGACAGAATATGAGCACTTTACAGGAAATGTAAAGAGTTTGGGTGTCATTCTAAGTGTAACTGAAACAGACTGATAGGTTATAAGCAGGATAACGATATACTATATTTCATCATTTCTAACATGCATATTTTTTCACACTTTAATATTGGGATGCTTCCTGCAGTTGATTTTTTAAAATTGTGTGTAATTTTTTAACAGCAGTGCAAAATAGCTTAACTTGTAGTTTTATTTTTTTTTTCTTAGTGATACATAAAATAATTGTTCCTTTTAATGAGTGGAGTCTTCCATTTGATTTAATTCAGTGATTTAATTTATATTTTTAGAGGGCAGTGGTATCTGTCATCCAGGTTGCTGTTTGTAAATGGGATTAGAGGGGCAAGAGGAAAGTTGGGATATCTCCAGGCTATTGTTAGAATGAATAGCCCAGGCCAGACATATTGGTAGCTCAGGCTAGAGTGGTAGCAATGTGATGGAGAGAATGAATGACTCAAGAAATGTTTTGGAGGTAGAACCTGGTATTAGATTAGAATATAGAGTTGGACTGGATGTAGGACATGAAGGAGAGGGAATATTGAGGATAGATGGTTAAGTTCAGGCTTTAACAAGTAGGTATTTAGTGGTGCTATTTCCTGACATGGTGAAAAATGAAGCATTTTTTTTTTAAAGATCAAGAGTGTGATTGGGGTATGTTAAATTAGAGTTGCCTATGAAATATCCATGTGGGTGTGTCAGAGAGGGAATTGGATCAAGTTAGGTCTAATATTCAGAAGAGAAATCTAGGCTGGAGATATAACTGGGAGTCATCAGATGTAGATGGTATTTGAAGCCATCAGAATGGATGAGGCCACCAAAAGATAACACAGAATGAGAAAAAAAGAAGGCCTAGGAGTAAGCCCTGAGAAATTCCAACATTTAAGGGTCAAATAAGAGAGAAAGACTGTTTAGGAGTAGCCTAAGGATTAAGAGGAAACCTAGGAGGATACAGGATCATGGAATCCAGGGGAAAAGGATGCTTCAAGAAGAGAGCAGTCAGCTGCATTGAAAACTACTGAGAGTTCTGTTAAGAAGACTCCTTTGGAATTTACAAAATGGTGAAGGTATCAAGAGCTGTTTCAGTGGAGTTTTATATTCAGGAGCCACCCAAGAGTGAATAAGAACTGATGGAGTGGACACAACCCATGTACATAAGTCATGAACCTTGGCTGTTAAACAGGGGTGAGAAATAAATACATTTCTAGATGAAGGGATTATGGTGCGAGGAGACTCTTTGTTATCTTTAGGATGGGAGACAGCGGAAAATGTTTGATCCTGATGGAATGGTCCAATAGAGGGGGAATGAAGGGAAACGAAGATACAGGGGCTGAGAGGCCACTTGGAAAAGCAAATAACTTGAGAACCCAAGTATGGAACGAGCTCAGATGACATGTGGCAAAGGCCTTTTTATACTATTATCCGCGGAGAAAGCTGAAGAAGTTTAGGCAGAGAATTACTTGATCGGACTATTTCATTATGTCATCACGGGGGATGGATTTGGGGCTGTGATGAGTGGCTGGAAGCACAAAACCCAGTTAGGAGGGGGGAATTCAGGAAAGAGACAATGAGGCTCTAAATATGGTTGGAGAGGAAGGAAGTGATTGGAGATAGAACCAAGAGGTAAAATCAGAAGGGTGTGGTGATTGATGGGGTGTAGGGAGGTAATCAAGGATGACACCCACGGTTTTGGATAACTGTGGCGATATTTGTGATTTTTTAGGATAGTTTTCAATAGGGTGTCTTTAAATACGATAGTGAACACAGGTTGTCTACATAGTGGTTGGTAAAAATCAGAGCAAAGTTTTGTTTTAGAACTTAGAACTGAGGCCTAGCTGGGTAATTTTGAAGGACAGAAAGATGGATTTGAAATAACTCGCTACCTCTGTCATTCCTTATTGCTATTCCCAGACTTCCAGCTTTCAGAACAGACTTGTGACCATCGAGACCCCCATGTTCTTTTCCTGCCTTTCTCTGTCAGGGGGACAGCATGGACATCAGACTCTGCTCAGGGACATCATCTTTTGCTGTTTCTGGCCGATATATCCCCTTTCCCCAGGACAAAGTTATTTTCCATAGCACATAAGGCCCGTGTTCTCCAGCCATGTCGACATTGCCAGACCTCAGTGGGCCTTTTTTAAAAGGTTCTTTCCATATCCTATTGTATTGTCTGGACCATCTCCAAGTCCAGTTTTTAATTTCCTATTGGCTAAATTTTATTTTCTTTCTTTAGGCCTTGTGTTCATCTTCCGCTTAATGCTGGCGTCCCTCCTGCACTTTGAGAGGGACCTCAATCGCTTTTGGGCCAGAGGCCATGCCATTTTAAAATTCCTTTGGGCAGCTATTCAGCTGGTTTAGCATCTTTCAATCCCACTCCTTGGCTGGGATTTACTGTCTCCGGGTCGGCTTCCGTTCCCTTTCGGTAAGGAGTGTGAGGGCTGCATTTCCAGCGTAAGCCCCTTTTCTTTGGATTTGTTTTCTTAAGATTCTGGCACCAAGTAGTTAACTGATTCCAGTTGGTCAGGAAGCTCTGGGCTGAAATAGTGGGTCATTTCTTTTTCACGAAGAGATCCGAGAGCACGGATGCTAGACATAGTCCTGGGGCCTCCTGAGGCTTGCACACCGTTGATGCCGGATGTGCTTTCTTCCAAGGGTCTCCTAGAGAAACATCTTCTTCAGGACCTTCAGTCCCTCTGGCATTTAGATTTCAAATATATGTTATACTTCTTGTTTTAAGGACAAAGATGCTCAGGTCTTGTTTAAGGACATGAGGACTTGATTATAAACTGCAAGCCAATAAGTGATCAGTCCAAGAGTAACAGATAGTACGTTCTGATGCAGATACACATCTTTGTAGTGAACCAGCTCCAGTGTGCTTGTTGGGCTCACAATTTGGTTAATTCTATTCAGCATCAAGGACTGGCCTTTTATAGCCATCACTATGGTGGGAGGCAAGAGGACGGGATGGATAGAGCCACAAACTTAGAAGCACGTTCCTTGGCCAGGCTCCATTCCTTTGCCAGCTCTACTGCTAACTGGTTGTGTGACCTTGAGGCAAGTTACTTTCCTTCTCTAGGCCTCAGTTTTCTGGTTCTTAAAATGAAGAGTCGAACTGGATAATCTACAAGTTTCCTTCAAGTTGAGATGGACTATGTGATTCATCTAAAAATGTGCTGATGACAGGAAGGCCATTTCTTCCCAACTGTGCAGTAACTGTGGAGATTTTCCTGTGAATGATCCGTTACCAGAAATGCCACTCCCATTCCCACCATCCGCCTCTCTGGTGTGTCCTGGCAACAGCAGGAAGGCTGTTAGTGAGCTGCTTCCCCTAAGAGATGGGTAGGTCTTGCTGAGAAGAAGGAAGAAGGAAATCAGCAAAACAAAGGTAGAAGGTAGGAAATGTTAAGAAACTAAAGAAAAGAAGCACTTTTTTCTTAATTCAAAACAAAAACCCAAAGAATAAAGAAAAAGTATTTGTGTCTGTTTTGTTGGTAAAATGAAATGTTTGAAAAAAGAAAAACAAATCATTTTACTAACAAGATAGATACAAATACTTCTTTTTCACTGTGCACGTAGAGTTTTCTGAATATATGCAGATACACATAGACTTTTCCTGTAAATAATACAGGAAACCCAAAGGAACCACTGAGGTTTGTTACGAATTTCATTGTTGAGGTCTTTGAACACAGTTTCAATTTCTTGGTCAGTTAACAAGATTTACCTGACCCCAGCTCCTTTTAGAAAATCATGCCTTCTTATTATACATGTTTCTTAGTTCATAGTTCACTTTACCTGAATGAGAGGCTGACACCAATTATTTGAGAATTGGCAGATGCGTGTGTTAGAATTCTGCTCCCATGTGTACAGTCCCTGAAAAGAATAAGTAGATTTTGAAAAACTTTCGGTTCGTTGAAAAAAATGAATTAAGTAAAAAGCATGTGGACAAGGAAAACTGATCTACCAAAATAGATCAATAGTTAAGACTCTCAAAAGTGTGGGCTTGTCAGTCATTGACGACATTGCTACATTTAAAATGAGCCACTGGCAGTTCCAATCACCCAGAACTGTGTTCTCTTTCTCTTTTTGACATTTAGGTAATTTGTTACTGGGGAGTTCATATCAGTGATTCACTATCATTGGTCTATATAATTTCCTTGATTTTATTTCCATTGAAACATCAATATTTATATATACCTTGTTCAGTAAAATATAAACAGCAAACACTTGTATAATAAATCAACAATTCTTATAATAGCATACTTAATTTATTTGAGTTGACAATTGAAAGATCACCAGACAATCACTCCTGTGATTACTAATCTGTTGGAGAGTATTGCTAATGATATCATACATGGCTCTTACAGATCCCTACGCAGAATTGCTTTGGTGGTTTTCACAGAATCACCCTTCATTAAGCAAAAAGAAACCATACAATATTTGGATGATTCAAAATGGAGTTTCATCTTCAAAATTCAACTTCAGCAAAAGAGGATAGTTTCACTTGTCCATTTAGTCTTGATGGGGCTTTTATTCTAATGTAATAAATTTCTTAACATTTTGCTTTATTTTTATAGAGTTACTCTTGATTGTAGAAGTTCTTATCATTCTATGTATAGACAAGACTAAGAATGGAAAAATATCCCAGAGAGCTCACATCATCAAAGAAAATTCTAATGAAATAATGTTTTTTTGTACAGGTCATTAGAGAAGTGAAACAAATGTCCTTTTATTAAGCTATTACCTCACCTCGTTGTTGAACACATGAAACTGCTGAGAGTTACATTATATCATTTTTATAAAATATTAGTTGTTGAAGAGCTAGTCTCTAGCAGCATTCCACATTATTTTTTCCTATTCATTCAAATCCAAAACATTGCTCATCTAAACTTTCTCGGTTAATCACTGTTACAGTAAGTCTGAGACTGCAGGACGCCCAGTAATTCATAACTGGCTTGGGGCTTGTTCTCCTTCAGGTCAGTTATTCAGTTCCTGTGCTGGTGAACTGTAACAAGAAATCATCCTATGCTATAATTGCATAGAATTAATAAAAAGGAAAGCAAGAGATTTTATTTTAGGAATCCAGATGGAAAAACCACCAGATTTTTGGTACTTTCCTGCTCTTTCTCCTCCTTTACTAGTCCCCCTCCCATTTTAGTAAGGAAAGAAGTTTCTGGTGAGGTTAAGTTGAAGGTTTTCCACCCTGAGAAGTAGCCCGGATAAGCACAGCAGGGGCACAAAATGCTCTGGGGGCAGAGAGGAGTGGCCTTGAGATCTGCCTTTGCGGTGGCTGAGGAAGGTGCCACAGAGGACGTGTCCTTTGGCCTCTTGGGCTAACTTCTAAAGGGCAAGAAGGAATTTCTGAGCCAAGCCAAGGGGTGAGGCTGGGGAAAGGGGAGATTCCATTGGAGGAAGGAGTGTGCAACAAGTCCATGAGAAATTAAAGACCATAGGTTTTCAAAGAAGTCTAGTACGCCAGTTGGGCTGTAGTGCCAATTGGGAAGGAGGTTGTCTGAGAACTATGGCCAAACATGTAGGCAAGAGCCAGATGATGAAGGGTGCTCTACGCTCTACTAAGGAAGGTGGCAGTTACCCTCTAGCCAAGAAGAGATTCTAAACATTCTGAACTAGGGGACGGCACTGGAGGTTTGCATTTTTGTAAAGACGACATTGGCAACTGTTAGGTGGAGAATGGATTAGAGGGAAGGAGGCAAGACGGGAGACAGCTAAAACCATTAAGAGTAAGAGTCCTATCAGGAAAGAGATAAGAGAGCAGATAGGGAGGGCTGGGGAGTAGGAGAGAGGGTGGGATGACATTAAGGTTTCTGGCTTGGGTAAGGGATTACATTCACTGATAAAGGGTATATAGGAGCAATAGTAAGTTTATTTATTATCAACATGTCCAATAGGTCCAATAGGTGTTCGATAAATGGTTCTAAAGAACAGAGGTCAATCCTTGAGAGAGACTGGGAAATCTTCAGTATTAAGTGGTAGCTGAACCATTTCTGAGTTTCTTTCCAGCCCTTAATCCCTGTGCTTCAATGAATAACATAATCTTATTGACATATGCCCATTTCAGGAAGTCTAAAATTAGCAGTGGCCTGTGTTAAGTGATTTGGTGACATGAGGCAGTTCCTCCTCACAACTATCATCAGTAAATAAATTGTAATCCCAGCCTCGTGCTGACAAATTGAATGTCTGTCAGAACAGATTTATTGAGTGTCGTCTTTATGTTAGGTGCTGCAAGGGAGATTCATATTTTTTAGATGTGAAATAGTTTCATTGATTTTTTAATTTAAGGTAGGGAGGTAAGAGAGGCAAAAAGGAAGGATGGAAGTAGAGGAATTTCTCACCAAGGTCAGGAAATGGGGTTTAGTAGGAAGACAGTGAATTCAGCTTTAGGCTTGATAAGTTCGAGATTATGGCAGAAGATCTAATGGAAATGATTAAGAATAAGAAATGGACTTGGGAGAAGGATCCTGGCTGGAAAGGAGGGTTTGGGATTTATCCCAAGGACCGTGGTAGTTGAAGTTGGGAGAGGCTGGAGAGGGCTGAGTTTGCCATAGATCCCAGGGAGGGCCGGAGCTTGGCTGACACCCACCTTCAGGCTGTGAAAGGGCGAGGGCAAGCCAGAGTGGCTACAGGTAGAACAAGAGGAGGATTCTGTCACAGAACACGGGAAGAGAGAGGGCAAGGAGTGGGTGTTCACCAGACTGACAGGGTAAGGGTGACTGACTGAAAGATGATCGTCAGATTTAATGATGAGGCCACTGGTGCCTTTTCTCAGAGGAATTTCAGTAGGATAAAGAGTTAGGAAGCGAGATTGTAGGTCATTAAGAAGGAGGAGGAAGATGAATAGTGGTAGTAGTAGTAATAATATTGATATGCCGTGTATCGGATGCTTCCTGTATTACATGCCAGGAAGTCTTCTGAGCGCTTTGTATGTGTTATTTTGCTTAATCCTCACAGTAATTGGAGGGACTTGGCAATATTAAGACTATTGTTATTCATTGTTGCTATTATTTTCCTATTATAGATAAGCTGTATTAGGAAATAAAGGCAAGGACGCAGATAATTCTTTTGAGAAATTTTGCAGGGATAGAAGGAGAGGGAAAGCACAGTAGATGACAACATGATCGAGTGAAAGCTTTTTCAAGCTATTTTAACATTTTCAAGGGCAGTGAGGGGAGGAGCCAGGGGAGGAATAATTGAAGATGCTGGAGAAGGGGGAGCAGGTGGGACTATGGGGCAAAGAGACGGGTTGGGACGGGAGAAGGAGCCCAACCTTGAAAGGAGAAGGGACACAGTTTTCTTTGAGTTGAGAAAATTACGTAAACTTTGAAGTAGGTGATTCAAAAGTGAGGCCGTCTCTGAACTTATGCTTAATAACATGAGCGCTGGACAATTAGGAAGGGACGTGAAACAGTTGCTAGAAATCATTGAATGTATCTTCTTCTCCTAGAAAATTTCTTCGACTCAGGTTTAAAAAGTTTAAAAGAAAAAATCCTTAACTTTATTAATGTGAACTCCCCCCAAACCAAATTCTGTCAAGTGAAATTTAACTTGTAATATGCTTTATGATTTGCTATCTGATTCCATTATTTGAACATAAAAGTAAAATCTTATATATATATATATATGTATACATTTGGATGCTGTAATTTCATTTTCTTAATTGTTTTTCTAAAAACTTGTATTTTGGGACAACTGTTAAGTCCAGAGGCAGAAGGAGCAGACAGCCTGGCAGCTGGTAGGGTACAGTGTGTCTGTAAACAAGGATAATGGGAAGAAAAAAATGGCAACAAAAATTAGTAACCATAAGGATAAAAAAGAATAATTCTACCTAAAAGTCCATTGTAACTTTACAACTGAGGCATCATTTTTATGAAAGCATTTTTTATTAATGGGAAAAAAAGGCAAAAGGTCACTGTCATCAAGTTTGCAGAGAACTAAATAAATTCCCAAGTTGGCTAATCAGTTGGAGCAGCTTGGACATTTAGGACCTTGAAGGATTATAACTTGGTGACACAAAATCTTTTCTTGATTAACTGGAACCGGCTGGCTACACCACTGAATTTGCCAGAGTCTCTCTTGACTTCATGAGAATGCCGTGTAGACTTGATCAAGGTTATCTACAGGGTTGAGGAAACCATTGCTTCTTTCTGCCCACAACTGTGCAGATACAACTATTGTTAGCATTTACTGCAACCAAAACAGGTGGCAGTATTTTCGCATATCTCCCCTGTTGGAATATAACACTCTTTGGAAATAGTTGAAAACATCTAGGAACTACGGGCTGTGGCAACTGCAATGTCATTTTAGTTGGAAAACATTTCCTGAGGAAAAGTAAATGTTTTTCTCGCAGAACCCAACACTTTGGCTGTTAAACCATTTTCATCAAAACATTTTATTCATATGTAAAATGTTTTTAAAGTTCTCGCTGTGTAAACATGATCATCTCATACTAATCGGGTATGTTGAGTGCCTCTGTTTATCCATTAATATCTGGTGTTTGTCATTGGTTTGTGTCTGATGTTCCATGTCTTTTTTTCAGATATTGATGAATGTGTAAACAACACTGTTTGTGACAGTCACGGGTTTTGTGACAATACAGCTGGCTCCTTCCGCTGCCTCTGTTATCAGGGCTTTCAAGCCCCACAGGATGGGCAAGGGTGTGTGGGTGAGTTTTTAGATTTTTTTCCCAACATGTTTCAATAAAGAAATCAAAGTTATCGACAACAGGAGCTTTTAAACAGGTAATTTGGGCAGAATTTTATGATAATTTGATTTTATCACACAATTTGGGGATGTGCAGAAATATCCTATGGCTTCTAAAAGGGGACATTAAGAAATCTAGAAGTATGACTTTAAATTTAAATGAATGTTTGAAAGAACATCTGTTTAAACTCTTAGCTGAGTGTGAAGAACTCTGGAGTCCCTCCTGCACAGGAAGTAGAGTCTGGTGTGTGGTATAGCTTGTCTGTCTTCAAAATGCACCTTCTTAGGCAGTGCATTTAAGGAAAGTGTTGGCAAGAGCTTCAGTTTCCAGGAATGACGCCCGTAAAATGAAGCTTTGGATTGTGCAACTATATTTCTTCAGTCTGTTCTGTCTGGGATTGACGGGGCTGGAAGGAATCGGAATCTTGAATATCGTCAGATGTCCTAGAATATGGTCAAACGCATGCTCATATAGAAGGTGACATTTTGCATTTCATTCTCTGATCAGCTGTGATTTCTTCAAATCAAATTCATTATGAAACACATTTGCCATGAGAGCAATTAAATGGGAAAGAGAAGAAAGGTTATCAAATTCAAAACTTCACAGATAACAAGGCTTTTTCTTTATTTGTCTTCATTAGAGAAAACTAGCCATGTTCACTGCACAACCAGTGGCACTTGAGGAGGAGTCAATAACTTTTTGGTTTGAGAATTTGCAATTAAAACAGTTCGTTTACCATCCAGATTAAACTGGGAAAACAAAATCTATTCAGAGGTGTAATGAAAATATCACTTGAAAAGTAATTGCTTTTACAGAATTAATTATGAAATTCAGTTAATTCCCAGTAACAATTTTTTTTTTACAAAGCAGTGATGTTATTTTGAGCGTAAGTATTGGCTAGTCGAAAACATAATTATTCAAGGAGTATTCACAAGAAGACATAGCTATTTAATAATACAGCTAAGACTATTCTAATCTCTAGTTCCCTTCCCCCAAAAACGCAAGTGATAAAAACTGTCTGACGCTCGCAAAATATTTTGACTAAATGGATTGTGTGACTTGGCCCCCTCGTTGTCTTCTTAGCGTCACCACCTTTTTACACTCCAGCAACATCACACGCTTGTGGTCGCTCATGTCATTGTGCAATTATTTGGCTGTCATTTGCTCCTGCTGGGAATGTGCTCCTGACCTCTCCTTCCTGAGCCTGGATTCTTGCCACTCATTCTTGAAGACTGAGGTTAGGTGTCCTCTCCTTCCAGACACCGTCCCTGCTCCTTCTGTCACTCTCAATCTGAGCAATGACCCCCCTGCTTGCAGAATGCCTTCAGCAAGTTCTATTATAATAGTTACAATGTTTTGGGGAATATTTAATCATGGGTATATCGCCTGCAGCCTCCTTCTCCATGCCTATAACCTCCATGTGTCTGAAAACTCTCTCTTCTCACTGGGTGGGACATGATGTTTGGCCTGTTGCAGGTGCTCAGCAAATTTTGTTTAACTATTAACTGTTCGAGTATCAGATGTTGAACCATTGGCTCTGCATAGCTCCTGAGCCCCCTGCTTCATGTCGATTTCCAACCAGCCAGATGAGTGTACCAGACCCGTGCTGACGTGTCGGTTTGCCACACAACACTCTCAGAGAAGGAAGATTTGTTATCATTTTGGTGAACTCAACAAATGTCATTTTATTTGTCTTTTTATTCATTCTTTTGAAAATATTTAACGAGCACCTAGGCTGTGCCCTTCACCACGCTGGATATGGGTATTGTATAGAACCTCAGAGATGAGTTGTGCCCCACCCCCCGCCATTATCATTCCCCTAACTCACCCCTGCACTTAAGGTCCACTGTGCTGTGCTTTCACAGAACTTCGTACTTTTCTTGCCTAGCACTCACTGAAGCCTGTAAGATTATCTTTTAATTTCCCTGACTTGACTGTAAACTCCATGAAGGCAGGAGTTGGGCCTGCCTGACTCATCATTGTTTCCTCAATGTATGGGCCATATGGGCCTAGCCCCTAGAAGTAAGCTAGAAAATATTTCTTGATGGAATGAATGCAGTCTAGTGGGAGTGATTTTAAGGGCCATATAAATAATACAAGTTGGAAAGTAGAAAGTTTCATTGGACATTTACCTAAAGTTGAAAAATGTGAACTGGCAAGTTTAAGTTTTTCTGGTCTAAATTAAGACTATTCAGGTTGATTAAATATTCCAACTCTGCTTTACTTTATGTTACAGTATCTTTACACAAGTGAAACCCAGCTCTCGTTGGGTTTATGTCTGTTTATATATAAAGTGAAATGGAAAACTGAGGTTATTATCCAAATAAGTCAAGATATGTAATCTTTTTGTCCAATTAACTGGGTATAGCAGGTGAAAATAGGATTTTTTTTTCCTGGAATGATTTGGATAATTGCTCAAATTTTTAACTTTGTATAAACCATCTCAGAGTGTGCTCATGAAAGAGCTGATGTTTGCACATGTTTAATGCATAAGACACATTAGCATTTCAGGTTTCAAGTCAGGTACTTTGCTGAACTGGGTACTTGCTAATAAAATTTCTCTTAGGAGGAAAGAAGGTAAAAATTACCATTGGGCAAGGTCAGACATAAAATTAGCCTTTCTTTGGTTTGTGTACTTGCATAATGTTGAATGAAAAATACTCATCAGTGAGATTCCCTGTGTTTTAATTATGTGTATTTAAGTACAGAAGAAAAATAGTTAGCAAAATAATAATTACACTGTAGGACATCAACAGAATTTGAAAAGGCGTAGTGAAATTAGTAATTAGTTATTGGACTACGTTGTTTCACATGTATGATTAACATAGCCCGATGAATGATTTATAGGGTTTTTTCCTTCATTTCTCAATGGGCTATGCAACCTGGATTCTATTGTTAATTTGTGGATATTTTGGCTGTTAGAGAACTGTATTTTCATATGTTTAAGTAGATGTTTTACAATTTTTAAATTAACTTAATTCCATGGTTGCTGAATTGCCAGTATCTTAATTTTCCTTGAATTAAGAACTGAAAGTAAGAGTGTTGGATCATTTAAGACTTTGTTATGTGGAAAAGTTGGGGAAGACAAAACTAGACGGTCAACCAGTACTTACTATGCTTGCAATACAATTCCAGGGTGTTCCTTAAAACTGGAAGTGGAATTTAGAACCTTTGCCTTGTGTTTTCATGGTCCCTCCATACAGACCAAAGCATCCACCGCTACCTTCAGGAGCCCCTTCCTTACAAGAGCAGAAGGGGTTTGATTGCTCCCTGGGGATCACCTTGCTTCCAGCAGACACTACGAGCCCTGGCACAGCTGGTAAAATAAAGAGCTGTCTTGAAGGAGCCGCACCTCTCACTCCATCTGTGCTCCCTTTTCCAGATGTGAACGAATGTGAGCTGCTCAGTGGGGTGTGTGGTGAGGCCTTCTGCGAGAACGTGGAAGGGTCCTTCCTGTGCGTGTGCACTGACGAGAACCAGGAGTACAGCCCCATGACCGGCCAGTGCCGCTCCCGGGCCTCTGGAGGTAAGTCCCAGTGGCACTGCGCAAGGGACAGAGGGCTCCCCTCAGGGACCTGGACCTACACAAGTTTGGGCGAAACACTCTGGGAGGGAGGTAAGAAGTAGCCAAATATGCTGGCACAATACTGTCTCTGGAAGCTTCCATGCCCTTCCATGCCTGCCCTATCAGTGGAATTAGGATATGGGTGATGACTGTGGGCTAGATGGCCTCAAATGTGCTTTCCAATCCAGAGACGCCTCGAGGAGGGGAAAGGATCCAAAATGATGAGAACATTTGCTGAGGATTGCTTGAAACTCAGAGACTATCAACTCAGGATTTAATACGGCAGAGTCTCATTAAGTTGCATAATCCTCCTTTCTTGGCCCTTGGAGAGATGTATTTTGACACTTCTCTAAATTAAAAGCAACATATAGGCCTCTCAGGATCTACAAAGACTTCCACTTGGAATTCTTGAGGTGTTTTTCCAGAATTTGGCCTAGAGAAGTGGCTATGTTTGCATTCGTTTAAAATTTGATTTAGGCTGTGTCGTCACCACACGAATTGAAATAGAGAGCTGACTGTTTTCCAGATAAATTAATCAACTTCCACATCACCCTTTTAGTTTGTGCCATGTAGTTCTAGCTTGGTTGTATTTTAGGGAAAGCAAAAGCCCAAATGATCCGTTGAGAGCCAAGTAAAATGAAACATTGACCTTTTTTTTTTCCTCTTTCTCAGTCAGTTTTATCCATGCTTCTATAACAGCTTTCACTGCTCCTCTAGAGGGTACACTTATTCTGTGTCAAATAGCTACCTTTGCAAGTAATAGGGAATAAACTATAAAATATTTTCATCGACATTTTTTTCTCAATTGTTAAATATAGAAAGGAAAAGGGTGCAGAATTAAATGAACAGGCAATAATTCAAAAGCTTTGGGAAGGGGAGGAGACAGGTTATCACGGATGAGAGGGTTGCTGTTCATTCAAGTGCCCACCACTCTGGTACATATGCCATAACGAAGGGACTTGTCATCTTAGCAAAAGACAAAAAAACAACCTGATTGGCCGGCAACAGAATTGGTTAAATAACTATCTTTTTCTCATTTTTTCTTGGTTCCACAGGGTGACACCTCACCCATAGTGTTATTTGGAATGAATTAATTCACATGTCATAGTATTGGATAGTCATTAGATGGTCTATATGAAGATTAGGTAGTCATGATAAAGATTAATGCACATGATACAATGTTAAGTGAAAACAACCCCAGTATATTCCAATGATCACACTCTGTAGAGGGAAGGAAGGTGGGAATGCATTAGAAGATAATTGTTGGACTTAATGGAAATTTTAGTTTTTTCCTTTATTTTCCAAACTTTCCATAAAACTTTAGGTGGGAAGACCAGGGTTCTGGTCCACTCACCACTTGCTGATTGGCTAAGCTTGGGCACTTCAACATCTATGAGTTTTTGTTTCTCACCTGTAAAATGGAGAGAAAAGTTTTATTTGCCTCAGAGTTTTGTAAATTTTAAATGAAATCATATTAATATATGTAAAAGTCATATATTAAAGGCAAAACACAACATGAAATATTAAAATAGTATTCCAGACACATAAGGGATATCCATTTCTTATCCTTTTGTGATCTCCTCTGAAGTGGTGGATCTTTTAACTACAGATATTTTCGCTAGAATGTTTTAGCATGAGAAAAACAAATGGTTCATCCAGTTCACATAGCTTCAATTAGGGTATGTGTCTGGAATCCTAGAGTTTGCTCATTCCTTTTTTTTTTTCTTTTAAGGGATAACTAATCCCTTAATGGGATCATGGGACAATCTGAACCATTTTTTCTTAATTTTTTATTTTTAACTTTTATGGGTACATAATAGTTGTATATATTTATAGGGTACATGTGATATTTTGATACAGGTATACAGTGTATGTTAATCAAATCAGGGCAATTAGGGTATCCATCACCTCAAGCATTTATCATTTCTTTGTATTTGGAACATTCCAATTCTGTTTTAGTTATTTTAATGTATACCCTAACATATTGTTGATTACAGTCACTTCATTGTGATATCAAATATTGTTCATTCTATATAGCTATCTAACTATATTTTTGTACCCATTAGCCATCCTACTATATCTCCCCCACCCTCTCGGCCTCTGGTAACCATCATTCTATTCTCTGTCTCCATGAGATCAACTGTTCTAATATTTAGCTCCCACATATGAGTAAGAACATGTGAGATTTGTCTTTCTGTGCTTGGCTTTTTCACTTAACGTAGTGTGCTCCAGTTACATCCGTGTTGTTGCAAATGATTCATTCTTTTTTATAGTTATATTGTGTATATATACCACAATTTCTTTGTTCATTCATCTGTTGATGGACACTTAGGTTGATTCCAAATTTTGGCTATTGTGAATAGTGCTGCAATACACATGAGAGTGCAGATATCTTTTTGATATGCTGATTTTGTTTCTTTTGGATATATACCTAGCAGTGGGATTGCTGGATCATATATGGTAGTTCTATTTTTAGTTTTTTTAAAGGAACCTCCATACTGTTTTCCATAGTGGTTGCACTAATTTACATTCCCACCAAGAGTGTATGCAAGTTCTCCTTTGTCCACATCCTCACCGGCGTTCGTTATTGCCTTTTTCATGAAAGTCGTTTTAACTGGGGTGAGATGATATCTCATTGTAGTTTTTATTTGCATTTCTCTGATGACTAATGATGTTGAGCATATTTACATATACTTG
Organism: Varecia variegata; assembly: GCA_028533085.1. NCBI lineage: Eukaryota > Metazoa > Chordata > Mammalia > Primates > Lemuridae > Varecia > Varecia variegata. The sequence goes on from CM052437.1 coordinate 22,378,247, forward strand.
GCCATTTGTATGTCTTCTTTTGAGAAACCTCTAATTAGGTCTTTTGTTCAAATTTGTTCAATTTTTCTTTGGTTGCCTGTGCTTTTGGAGTGTTACACAAGAAGTCCTTGCCCAGACCAACGTCCTGAAATGTTTTCCCAATGTTTTCTTTTAGTAGTTTCATAGTTTTAAGTCTTAGATTTAAGTCTTAATCCATTTTGATTTGATTTTTGTATATGGCAAGAGATAAGGATCTAGTTTCATTTTTCTGCATATGGTTACCCATTTTTCCCAGTACCATTTACTGAAGAGCCTGTCCTTCCTTTCCCCTCTGTATGTTCTTGACACCTTAGTTGAAGATAAGTTCACTACAGATATGTAGATTTATTTCTGTGTTCTCTATTCTGTTCCGTTGGTCTGTGCCTCTGTTTTTTATGTCAGTGTCATGCTGTTTTGGTTACTGCAGCTCTGTAGTATAACTTGAAGTCAGGTAATGTGATTCCTTCAGTTTTATTCTTTTTGCTTAGGATGGCTTTGGCTATGCTGCATCTTTTGTGGTTCCATATCCATTTTAGGATTATTTTTTCTATTTCTGTGAAGAATGTCATTGACGTTTTGATGGGGATTGCATTGAATCTGTAGACTGCTTTGGGCAGTATGGATATTTTAATAATATTGATTCTTCCAATCCATAAGCATGGAATATCTTTCCATTTTTTTATGTTCTCTTTAGTTTCTTTCACCAGTGTTTTATTGTTTTCATTGTAGAGATCTTTCACTATTTTGGTTGAGTTTATTCCTAGGTATTTTACTTTATTTGTAGCTGTTGTAAATGGAATTACTTTCTTAGTTTCTTTTTCAGATCATTTGCTGTTGGCATATAGAAATGCTACTGATTTTTGTATATTGATTTTGCATCCTGAAACTTTACTGAATTTGTTTATCAATTCTAATAGTTTTCCTGTGGAGTCTTTTTATTTTTTTATTTTTTTTAGTTACACTTTTCTCAAAATATGCCGGGAAGCCAATTTAAAAAAAAAAAATTTTTTTCTTTTTTCTTTTTTTCTTTTTTCCCAGAGGCCTTGACCCTGATCGGGTGAAGTCTTTAGGTTTCTTTGGATATAAGATCATATTGTCTGCAAACAAGGATGATTTGACTTCTTCCTTTCCAGTGTGGATGCCCTTTATTTCTTTCTCTTGTATGATTGCTTTAGCTAGAACTTCCAGTACTGTATTGAATAACTGTGGTCAAAGTGGGCATCCTTGTCTTGTTCTAGATCTTAGATGAAAGGCTTTCAGTTTTTCCCCTTCAGTATGATACTAGCTGTGGGTCTGTCATATATGGCTTTTATCATGTTTAAGATAAGTCCCTTCTATACCCAGTTTTTTGAGAGTTTTTATCATGAAGGGATATTGAATTTTATTGAATGCTTTTTCAGTATCAATTGGAGTGATCATACGGTTTTTGTCCTTTGTTCTGTTGATATGACATATTACATTGATTGATTTGTGTATATTGAACCATCTTTGCATCCATGGGATAATCCCACTTGATCATGATGAATAATCTTTTTAACATGTTGTTGAATTCTGTTTGCTAGTATTTTGTTGAGGATTTTTTCATCTGTGTTCACCAGAGATATTGATCTATAGTTTTCTTTTTTGTTGTGTCTTTGTCTGGTTTTAGTATCAGGGCGATACAGGCCTCATCAGATGAGTTTGGGAGTATTCCCTCCTCCTCGATTTTTTGGAATAGTTTAAGTAGGATTGGTATTAGCTCATCTTTGAATGCTTGGTACACTTCAGCAGTGAAGCCATCGGGTCCTGGGCCTGAACCATTTTTGCTGAACAGTATATAGCTCACTACATACTGTGCTACTCTGCTGCTTGAAACTTGACAGCAATTCTTGTAAACTTTGTTCCTCATCTCCTGCTTTTTATATTTTTCTATAATTATGTCCCTTGCCTTTCCTCCCTTAGCTTCCTTGCTCTCTTATCAGCTCTTTCTAGAATGTTCTACGAGTCAGAGTTCACTAAGTACCCTTCTGCTTTTCAAAGAACATAATTTTGAATATTCAGCTTTCACAAACTTGTCTGTCAATGGATACATAGTTTTCTCCTTCCTCTTAGCATTATTTAATCCTTAAATTTTTCTGCTTTTACATATTTTCCCCACAGTTCTCTGGCTTCTACTAAATGCTATATGTATCTAATTTTTTTTATTGGTCCATGTCAGTATAATCTGACTTCACCAATAACTAGCTGAGCTTATTAATTTGTATAGTTTCTAGCAACTTTGACTGTTTACAGTGCCTCAAGTCAAGGCAAATTTTGACTAATTATATGGAGTCTTAAGCCTTTTTTATAATAGGCTTCATTTTAAGCAGTTCTCTAATAGTGTCTGGAGAGACTGAGTTTAGCTATAAACTGCAGCAGAAGCCTTCTATCTGACTTCATGGGAGCCAATAATCGATCAGTTATTTTAGAAAGACGATTAAAACTGGAAATCATAAAAAGGTAACATATCTTCTAAATATTTAATTTTTAATTCAAAGCATATAAATGTACATTCATTCACCAATCTTTGAAGAAGGACTAAGGTCTTTCTTTGAGTAAAGGTCTACTCTTGGCATTTGCTTGGTTTATCTTGCATAAGCCCTATCTATTATGTGTTATCTACACTGCCCACTCTTAAGGTAGTAAGAATTTAAAGGCCTTTGCAAAGCAAATGGTTACAAAATTTTTATAGTTTTTCTCAGTTTTTTGCAGTTATCTCATCCACACCTAATTTGATAGCATTCTTTTTACTGAATCAACTTTAGTCTTTCTAAAGCTTTAACTTGCTCTAGAAACAATTCTTCTATTCTCATTCATATTTTATTGATTTACATGCTGTTTAATTATGTAAGTACAATAACCAATACACTGGCACAGAATGTTTGAGAATAAACATAGCTGAGTCTTGGTTGTCATACTGCTCACCCTGTATGAACAGAAGTGTGTAGACCTACACAAGAATAGCTGACTGGCTGTGAGCATTCAACCTGCCGTGGGCATCAGCCAGGATGTTTTTCAGAGGGTTAGAGAACATTAGTTAACCCAACAAGTTAGTTAAATGTAGGCTAGTGTAAAGAGTTCATACCCTATTTCAGTCAAAGAATCCACTGTTACACAGAACATAACATTTTGTACCAAATTTAAGTGAAAATTTTTAACAGCTCAGATGTCATCCTTCCTGAAAGTACCTAGCAAAGGAAAGAAAAATTTTCAATATGGGCCATGACATTTTCATTTAGCTGTAAAATTTCCCCAGGACAATCTGCATTCCAACCATGAGCACTAGCGTATTAATGGGATGTGGTATCGTACTCAGGACAGAATGGGGGCTTTGAGGTGGCATGTCAGGAAGGCAGATTTCAGATCAGTATCCAGAAGAATTTCCAATAACTAACTGGAGCTTGGGTTGTTTCCCCTGCAGGTATCTAAGAACAGGTGGGACACCCACTGGCACAAGGGCACCCCCTTCCGGTGGTATGTTGCCCAGATGGCCTTTAAGGGCCTTTGAGACTCTAGTGTCTTAGAATTTTTATTACTAAACTTTCTTGGCTCTCACATAATTTCTTTTAGGTCTGCTTTAATGTTTTTCACTGCCTGGGCCTTTGGCCACTAATTTACATTGCTGTTCATTTTCTAAAAGCATCTGAAATAGAAGTGACTTAAACATGTCCATACCAGGCCACTCATCACATTTAAGAAAGTATGGATATGAAATATACTGTGATGCTTTTATTTCTTTAGTGCCTGTGATAATTGCTCAATAAAAACTTTAATTCTTTGGGCACCCTAAAGGAAGCAGTAAATATTTAGTCTTGGCAACTGCAGCCTTCCAACCTTACCCACAAAATGCTGTTCTTGATTGATGTACAGGGGAGATTCTGTAGTAGGAACTGAATCTTATTCTTAAAACAGAAGATATAATAAAAAGAACACAATGAAAAAGATATATATTATAATTAATGCCAGTGTTTTCCACTTTAAGAAAAGCAAATAGACAATCAGAAATTAAAATGCATATAGATTGGGATAATTATTTGTATTATAAAATAATTGTTCAATTTATACAGCAATTTATTATAGGGTCTCTTTAAACAGGTTTCTCTAATACATTTGAGAGTTTATTCTTACATCATAAGCTAGATCCTAGACTTCTACATTTAGAACCCACCTTAGTGATTTTCCAGCTAAAGACACCAAGGCCCAGAGAGAGAAGTTTTAAATGTCATTCTCAGGGTCATACAGCTAATACATGGCAGAATTGGTAGAGTAACCCAACTCAGGGATCTTCCTGCTTCACCATTTCTACTTCTCAGGGCTGAGGACCCTAAGACAAATTCTTCTAAAAATTGACTTCCTTTTCACTTTTTTTTTCATTATTAGAATAATACACATTAATCATAGAAAATTGGCAAATACAAAAATATATCAAAAAGAAAATTCCCTGCAGTGTCACCATCCAGGGATAATCTCTGTCACCATGTTGACCTCCAGACTCTTTGAAGAGACATTCCCTGTGCCTTGACAGAACCCTCTCCCTTTTGACTCTCAGTGCCCTGAAATCAGGCCCTCTGAATCCTCATCTGAAGGAAGCTACTGGGCCAGGCGCGGTGGCTCGCTCCTGTAATCCTAGCACTCTGGGAGGCCGAGGCGGGTGGATTGTTTGAGCTCAGGAGTTTGAGACCAGCCTGAGCAAGAGCGAGACCCCGTCTCTACTAAAAATAGAAAGAAATTATATGGACAGCTAAAAATATATATAGAAAAAAAACTAGCCGGGCATGGTGGCACATGCCTGTAGTCCCAGCTACTCAGGAGGCTGAGGCAGGAGGATTGCTTGAGCTCAGGAGTTTGAGGTTGCTGTGAGCTAGGATGATGCTACGGCACTCTAGCCCGGGCAACAGAGTGAGACTCTGTTTCAAAAAATAAATAAATAAATAAATAAATAAATAATTAAATAAATTAAATAAATAAATGAATGAATGAATGAAGTTACTTTCTCTTGGGACATCAGTGAGCTTCAGTATGCTAAACCCATTAGTCTCATCCCGGACCCCATCTTCTGAAACATCTGACAGTGGTTTGTCATCTCCTTCTCCTTTTCCCTGTGATTGATTTCAAGGCATCACTCTTCTCCATGTCTTCCCACCTCTTGGACTGGTCTTTTTTCTTTATATCCCCAGTCTCCTCTTCTCTTACCCATCCCTTAAATGATAATGTCCCAGTGAATTGCATACTTAGACCTCTTCTTAATCTATGCTTTTCTCCTGGGGTATTTTATCTATTTTTGTGTCAACTGTTACTTATATGGTGTTGCCTGCTAAGTAAATATCTTTTGCCCCTACCTCTGTCCTGAATGCCACACTCCTATTTCCTGCTGCCTATTGGACCTTTCTCCCAGGGTGTCTTGTAAGCACCTCTAGCTGATAAGTATCCAAAACCAAATTAATTGCCATTCCCTCTCCTTTTATTTACTCATTAATTGCCAGGCATCAATACTGGAAATCCTGAAGGCATACTTTCATTTTTCTCCCCATCCATCCAAGCAGTCCATCGAAGCCATCATGACATCCTGCCGATTCTACCTCCAGAGTGCCCTTCAGATCCCTCCCTGCTCCTGGCACTGCTGCCCCAGGCCAGTCCTTTAGCATCACTTAGCTGGACCACTGCACCAGCCTCCTGACTTCTCTCCCTGCCTCTCCCATCAATTTCTGCTCCATACTGCTGCCAGCATTAATGTTTTCAAAATGTAGAGCTGGTTTTAAATCCTTCTTCAATCTTTCAATTGCTTACCAAATGCCTTACAGCATAAAGCCCGAATCCATTGGCAGGACGACAAACCCCTGATACTCTGTAATGTAACCTGCCTTTTTAGCTTCATCTCCCACCTCCTCCTGCCTACACTGAAGCCCACACCCTGCTCACACCTCCCCAGATAATCACACTTTCCCAAGACTGTGCCTTTGTCCCTGCTAGCTCTTCTGCCTGCTGCACCTTCCCTTGTAAACCCTTTTTCTTGAAACCTTCCTCAAGCCTTTTTAAAAGTCTGCTCAACTGTCACCAAGTTGTCAAGCTTTCTGCAAATCCCCACGGCAGGATTACCAGGTTCTGCCTCTCTGCTGTCATCGTGCTTTATTCATTGTGTCTCATTCCTCTTTGCGTCCCCCGTCACCCAGCTCACTGTCCAGCACAGCGCCTGACGGACGGTTGACACTCAGTAACCATCGGATAAAATCCCCTCTCCGCATGTCAAGGATGTGTCCTTCCAAACCCCACCCATCCCACTCCCAGCTAGTTCTGTAGAATAAAAATAATTTTTCATTTTATCAAAGATGTAATGAGAGCACACTTAAGTGAGGAAGTGTCTATTTGCACTTCTTTGTAGGGAGTAGTTCCTCAGATTGCTTCGGTTAAATTACAAGAGGAGCAAAAAAACCATTTCCCTGCTGCCAGGGGACGTACGCATTGAACAACTCATTCCAGTGGTTCTGACAATTGGACTCGGACAGCATTCCTGTTCCCTTCCTAGCGAGGCACACTACAGATTTTGTGTATGTACATATTTTTTAAAGACAGGAAACCACATACAGTATCAGTCAACTGCTATATTTGGCAGAGTCAGTTTTTTAAAAATATGTTTAGTTAACCTGTAAGATAAATTAACATTGAAAGAGTTTTTAAAAAAAATGTTTCTGACTGCAAAAAAAAAAAAAAAAGACTTTTGGTCGGGAAAAAATATTAAAGAAAGTGAGACCACAGTATATAGAATGCAAACATTGTAAAATGCCATAAAATTCCTGAGGTCTCATTGTGCATTTGTAATAGATCTATAACATAGATGTAGGTGAGGCTCAGGAAAATATGCTCATTTGTTTAAAAAAAAGAAAAAAAGCTTGGGTCAAGTTTCTTCCCACACCCAAAGATGATAGTGAGAAGCATGTGCTAATTAGCAAACTTAGCTATTATTTTTATACAATTTTCTGTTTGCTATAGATACTACCTAAAATAATATCTGAATTTTTGATAAAGAGATGTCAGTGTTTTAATGAACGGACATACCCATCAAAGTGACAGATTCAAGCTATATATATATATATATATATACACACACACACACACACACACACATACATACATATACACACACACACATACATACATATACACACACACACACACATACATACATATACACACACACACACAAAAAAAGCCATTTTATCTTCTTAATACTATAAGATACACCCACACTGTTTCATTAGAAATGCATTTTGGGGCCTAGAATTTGCTGCAAATTAGGCCTGAAAGAGGAATGGTTTGTACATTTCCTTTTAAATGTTTCCAGACACTTTGCATCACTTCAGATTGGCTTCATTCACGCAGTCATCTTCACAGGCCCCCCGAGGTGCCTGTGTGGCAGTGTTGTCACAGGCCTGTGGTGTTGTGACATCTGCTTTGTCCTCCATCTCCATGTGTGCTGCTTCTTCTCACTCAGTCCCGCACACTCATCTCCCGTTTTTCTTTCCCCTCGGTACAATTGTCCCTCAGTGTGTTAGGGGACTTGGTTCCAGGACCCCTGTGGGTATCAGAATCCACGGACGCTCAAGCCCCTGACATAGCATGACACAGTATTTGCACAGAACCTGCACACATCCTCCTGTGTACTTTAAATCATCTCTAGATGGCATATCTAATACAATGTAAATGCTATATAAAGAGTTATTAAGCCGGGCGCGGTGGCTCACGCCTGTAATCCTAGCACTCTGGGAGGCCGAGGCGGGTGGATCGCCCAAGGTCAGGAGTTCGAGACCAGCCTGAGCAAGAGTGAGACCCTGTCTCTACTAAAAAATAGAAACAAATTATCTGGCCAACTAAAAATATATATAGAAAAAATTAGCGGGGCATGGTGGTGCATGCCTGTAGTCCCAGCTACTTGGGAGGCTGAGGTAGTAGGATCGCTTGAGCCCAGGAGTGTGAGGTTGCTGTGAGCTAGGCTGACGCCACGGCACTCACTCTAGCCCGGGCAACAGAGTGAGACTCTGTCTCAAAAAAAAAAAAAAAAAAAAAAAAAAGTTATTACACTGTATTGCTGTTTTATTTGTATTACTTTTACATTTTTAAATTTTTATTTTTTCAAATATTTTCGATCTGTGGTTGGTTAAATCCATAGATGCGGAACCCACAGATACGGAGGGTCAACTGCACTTTATTGCCTTTCAGGAGCCCCTTCTTTCACCTATTTTTGCTTATTTTTCTTTTCCCTACTTTTTCACTTTTTAGTAATGTCACCACCTTTCTTTTCTCCTCACCCTCTCCCCAGTCTATTCCTGTCCCAGGCTTACTTCCCCCATTCTCTTCTGACGCCTCCCCTGGATGCCAGCTCCACCAGGCAGCCTTCCCTGATAGCCTTGTCCTCTGTGCCTGCGCAGCATGGCTTAGGCGCATGTGTATTCTAGGACTGAAGCCTCTGGCCCAGCTCATGGCCAGTTTACGGGCCTGACTCCACACCTGACCTCTTTAAGAACAGGAACTGTGTGGAGGTATCTTCTTTTAAAGTGTTTTTACTCTTGTGCTTTGCTTTCTTAAACTTCGCTTTGACTTCTTTCTCACCTTTTGCCATCTGAAGTTATTACCGTTCTATGGTCTTCCTTTTTATTTGCATCCCTTCGTATCCAATCCATTCCTATTGTCAGTGCTTGTTTTCTGAAACTCAGCAATGGCTTTCTGCTGAATTTCACTTGAAAAGCCAAACAAAACACATTTCTCATTTTCTAAGCTCTTGAGTGAGAAAACCAGAAAAAGAAATGTATGTGAAGTTACAAGTTCCTTTTTACTCTTTAAAATATTACACTAGAATTGGTTTGCTAGTAAAAGCATGAGGATAGTATAAAACCATTAGTGCCTGTAGCAATTTTTGAAATAAAAAGGAATAAAGTATCCTGGGTAATGCTGCTGAAAGTAATTTATTGAACATTATCACATGCACAGAGTTTTTTAAATTGATCTCCTTTAGGACTACAGGCAGCTGTTGCATTGGGGGCCACTCTTTACTCACACGTATTTGGGATGTTACTCTTGGTCATTGTCATAATCCTGACTGTTCCAAGAAGGTATGGGGAGGATTAGCTCATAAACTCCTTCAGAACACATTGAAAATGGAAAAGCACAGACAAAGGCACATTTAGAAAGCTCATGTCCACTTTAACCAAAATAACTTTCTGGATTTTCTCACCCCAATAGCAATCCCTACAACTGGACATATTTGGGGAAAGACTGAAGAATCCTGTAAGTAAACAGCCCACACCCTCTTCAGTCTGATGAACAGACTCCCAGCAAGGGCTCTGTATAGGTGGCGCTTACAGCTCAAGCCCTCTCCTTGCTGTTAGAGTAGGGGATGTGATCACACTGTATGTGGCCTTGTAGCTGAATTCCACACCAGCAAGGATTATCTGCTGCCCTCTCTCCATTTGTCTCAAAGAGGAAAAGGAAATACAAAGAAAAAAGGCAAAACAAAACAAACTCATGCTAATTGAACTCCTAAGAACCTGAGCCCCAAAGAAGGGTTTTGGGCAAAGTAGTAGACATAGGACACCAGAACCAATATCAGCAAATTCCAGAAAATTCCAGCTTGCTGGAATTATCTCTTCCAGGAAGTGAGGATGCTCTGTTTACTTGCATCTTCTTCGTTTTTTTTTTTTGTTTTTTTTTTTTTATTGTTGTTGTTTGGAGACAGAGTCTCTCTCTGTCATCCAGGGTAAACTGCAATGGCATCATCTTAGCTCACAGCAACCTCAAACTCCTGGGCTCAAGCAATCCTCCTGCCTCAGCCTCTCAAGTAGCTGATATGACAGGCATGTGCCACTGTGCCCGGCTAATTTTTCATAGAGACAGGGTCTCACTCTTGCCCAGGCTGGTCTTGAACTCCTAAGCTCAAGCAGTCCTCCAGCCTCGGCGTCCCGGAGTGCTAGGATTATAAGTGTGGCCTATTTACTTGCATCTTCTATCTTACGTAGTTACTGTGTGGATCACTGTAAAAGTTCCTTAAAAAAACACCAAAAACAAAAAGACCACTGATAAACTGTCCCAAAACTCACTTTCTTCTTGTTGCCAGCCATATCTCTAGAATAGAAGTGCACAATTGATGTTTTTACACAGATTTTAAGCTAACCTCTTAATACAAATTGAAAAATCAAATCTGAAAATTCCAAAGGAGAAGTAATATATTTCTCAAAAGCCTGTGGCATGAGGTATGTAGTGTGGCTAATCTTATTCATAACATCTTTAAGAAAAAAAAAATTTGTTCTTTTTAATGCCTGGCACTTTTTATAACCATTGATTTGATCTTTTAAAATTCTTTTCCCATATAGAAACCCTCCACTCCGGCAGCACACACAGTTTCTTTAAAGAAATTACATTAAATATATTTACTGATGAGAGTTTTACCCCAATGGAAAAATGCTTGAGGAAGTTAGTTACTTAAAGGCTAGAAAGATAGGGAAATCATAATTTTTCCCAGAATGACCTTTGTGGACCAGTTTTTTAAAAAAGAATTTGCATTTCTTTCCAAACACAGATGAGGACCTGACTAACCCTCAATTTCAGCTGTGTAAACACTGAATTTTCAAACCTCTTGGAAAGAAAATGAGAGTAAAACTCATAACAACCAATGCAAAGCCTGAATAATTACAATTATATTATTGATCATTTTCCTTATAAAATCTGTGAGTTTCTTTCCCCAAAAAGGCAAAAAAGCAAAGATTATCTTATTTCTTAGTTTCTATGATGTGAGTATAACAAACATTGTAGAAAACAAAACAGTGTTTGCTGTATATGTGTGTATTTTTTTGTATGTGTATATATACAATACATAAAATTTTATAGATAGGTATTTATATTTAAATTTTATTTTTAAATTTAAAATTTAAATTATATATATGAAATTTTTGACATGCTTTGACTCAGGAGTCTGCAGTTTGTGATTACCTGTGAACATAGCAATCTTCAGAGGCCTTATTGCATAGTATTCCATTTTGTAATAAACACCATGACGTACTTACAACTTTGTACACGAGGAAGAAATTTTCGAATTCCTTTAGCACAAACTGTAAAGTAAATCTGATTTGCAGAACTCTGTGTTGCTTTTTTGATTTGTATTTCTAGCTGCATTTTTTAATAGCTAGCTTCATTTTTAGGCCTGCTGAATAAAATAATTGAGCAGAATTGATAATAGTAATATTCTGGCAATGTAGTCACAATGTTGGGGGACAGTTTATAAAATTTTCCGTAGTGTTAATGATTGGTTTAATGATAATTTAAAATATGTACCTTTAGTTTTCCCAAATAATTCCACGTCTAACAGCTTGGAGCTCCTTCTGACGAAGATGCCTTATGTCAGAGTATGTAAAGTGCATTTCTGTCCTCTGCACACTCGAAGCAAGCTAGCCCAGATGAGGGAGGTGGCAGGTTTTACCCAATTTCACACACAAGGAAATAATTTAAAACCGCTTCACAAACTGCTACATAGAAATCAGCATTTCAGTTTTTTCCTGGACACTTGTTCTAGGTTTGAATTTGTCATCAGCTATTAACACTAACTTAGAGTCCAAGTCGAAATCTGTCAAAGACAAAATAATCTGAGAATTGGCCAGAATCAAGGATGTGAGGGATCATTTATACTGTCACTGATACTCCGTGTTCCGTGAGTGGTGTATACTTCAAAGGTTTATTTGCTGCTTTGCTTGTTTTTAATGCCTTGAGGGGAAAGGGCAATGGCTTTTCTGATAGAATTTTATGAGTTTATATTTTAAAAACACCTTTACTAGTTAAAGTAGTAATCAAGTTTCCCATAGTCAACTAGGCTCTGCTAGAATAAATGTATAGGAAGCTATTATAAAAATAACTAATTAAATTTCCCAAATAATATCATTATCTACTGACTTCAAAAAAAAGGTAAGTAGATACTGACATATAATAAGCCTTATCCTCACTAGGAAATGTTTTCCTTTTTATCCTACCGTTTCTTTGGGCCTAAGAGTCTGGAAACAGAGTTCTAATGAAAATATTTCATTAAAATTAATCTGAGTAATTGTGATGACAGTAGTGAGCTGTGTATTTGATATAGCATAAAATAAAAACTATTAATAAATTCTATCTGGATCATAGGCAGTAATTTGAAATCTATAGCATATGACAGGGAAGGGATGTGACTACTAAGTCTAGTGACAAAATACTGATCATTTTTTAAAAGTGCAAACTTGTTCAAAGACTTCAAATCTGATAGAATTCAATAATTTTTATTATCTGAAAGTGGGTGGATTTTGTTCTCATATCACCCTTGTTTGTGTTTTATCACACAGAGGGTTAAACTGAGTCTGTAGAATGTGTTTTCCTCTAGGATGCCCTTGAGCTGGGACTAGAACCCAGACTTGAAATTCTACCCTGAGGCTTAGCTGGCACTCATTATTTCATTCAAAGTCATATATTTGCAACAGTTTAAGTAGCTAGATTTTCAGCGATGAAAGGTTATTTTATAGGCTCCAGGTTCCTGCAGGATTTTCCTAGTTATCTTCTGCTGTGTACTGTTCAGAACAGATTGGGAGCATTGTTGTGTCAAATAAGCACCTAAGGGTTAAATATTATGTGTGGCCCCAGACCCCTGGTCAAGTGTCAGGGAAAATTTTTATTGATTTAAGTAGGTGTTATAGCTCAGTAAAGAATGGCCCTATGTTTGGCAAGAAAAGCAGATATGGAAACTCCACTCACAGCCAAATTTACAAGAATAGAATAATTGGTTAACGTAAAAGGAAATGGTTTTGACAGATTTACACTCTTGGGGCATATTAGAACTCCACCAAAATTCAGGATTCAAGTGCATTTTTATCTCGAAATGGAAGACTTTTACACTTAAAGTGGAAAGCAGTTTTCCGTAAAGGAAATGCTATTGACACATTCGGTTACGCCCTCGCCTGTTGTTTTCTGCGGGTTGTGTTGTAGCACCTCTGATGTGTCCGATCAACACTCTTTTCACTTTCTCCACTCTGTTTAAATTTAGATGTAGATCAACCCAGAGAAGAAAAGAAAGAATGCTACTATAATCTAAACGACGCCAGTCTCTGCGACAACGTGCTGGCCCCCAACGTCACCAAACAAGAATGTTGCTGCACCTCAGGTGCCGGGTGGGGGGACAACTGCGAGATCTTCCCCTGCCCGGTCTTGGGAACCGGTAAGAATCAGCTAAGTGGTGTATTCACACTGTGTTTGGTCAGGTGGTGTCTGTGGGCCTGGAAATGATGGCATTCACTGCCGAAGTCTACTGGAGGTGAAATTAACCTGATGAGTTTCATTCAGGGCTGGAGCTGTCACCCTCATCCCACCTCAGTATGAATCCTTAAACTTCTGTCTGTCGCAGAGGGTACCGTTACCATCAGGTTCTATATGATATTTTGGCAGAAATATAATTCAGTTTTATTCCACTTTAAAATTTAAATCAATCTTTTTTTGCTAACAATGACACAGCATCATTTATAACTAGAGCTCATAAATTTAGGCTAAGATTTTGCTTAATGGGCTCTTACAAAACCTTTAAAACATTAGACACCATAGTAGTGGAGAAATAATGGTCATAACATCAAGTAAAACATGGGTAAATAAAATGTGGGTGAATTAGAAGGGTTTTTAAAAAAAATTATAAGTAAACCTATGAAGTCATTAGATTTATTTGCATTTAATCCATAATTTTTTTTGAGCTTGTACTGAATTTATTTGCCAGAATTGCCTTAAATTTACTGAGTCTGAGAAAGCAAAATTGAATTTAAAACATGTATTCGTGGAAGATGTTGATTCTTTTTTTTTTTTTTTCTTTTTTCAACTTGTTTCTTTTCTGGTTTCGTCTCTTCTAAAATCAGCTGAGTTCACTGAAATGTGTCCTAGAGGGAAAGGTTTTGTCCCTGCTGGAGAAGCCTCTGATGAAACTGGTGACGAGAACTATAAAGGTAAGAATCAAGTGGAAATGAATTTGTAACACGTGTACCTGTCAAACATTCAAGTAAAAGCAGGCTTGGGTTACACAGAATTAGAGGCCTGGAAACTGATTACAAAGAACTCATTCTACCGTTGGAATAAGGTCTCTGTGGACTCTGGGAGTCAGAACACTTAAGGCTGGGTGACATTGGGAGGTCACTTAACATTCTGACCTTCCATTTCTTCTTCACTGAGATAGGAAAAATAGCTCAAAGGTTATAATGAGGATTAAATGAGATAATATGTGTGACAGTACTTAACACAAAATTCTGTACTTAGTAGATGCTTATTAAATTTATTTTATTCTAGAGGTATAATATTATAGAAATCACATAAGTTATGACCATATACATTTAAATAATAATCATGTTTGTCTTTATGGTCATCCGCAAAGCTAAGGTTCTTGCTTTTTTTTTTTTTTCGAGACAGAGTCTCGCTCTGTTGCCCAGGCTAGAGTGAGTGCCGTGGCATCAGCCTAGCTCACAGCAACCTCAAACTGCTGGGCTCAAGCGATCCTTCTGCCTCAGCCTCCCAAGTAGCTGGGACTACAGGCATGCGCCATCATGCCCGGCTAATTTTTTTCTATATTTTTAGTTGGTCAGATAATTTCTTTCTATTTTTAGTAGAGACGAGGTCTCACTCTTGCTCAGGCTGGTCTCGAACTCCTGACCTTGAGCGATCCACCCGCCTCGGCCTCCCAGAGTGCTAGGATTACAGGCGTGAGCCACCGTGCCCGGCCGGTTCTTGCTTTTTTAAAGAATTTATCCTACTGTTGCTAGGACCTTTTACTAATGGCCACAGATTCATAATAAGGAATGGAAGAGAAGAAGACAAAAGTAGAAATGTTTTATATATGTAATGCTGCTATTGTATAAGTCTAAAATAAATGTGCAGCCTTTTAATTTTGGCAAATATTCACATATATTAATATTTCCCCATTAACCACTCACTTTTGACATTTTTGTGATGGAGATACTACCTTTTATACACGAAGTGATTTTTTTCCTTTATAGTTGAATATTAAACATTACTAAGTAGCTGGAAAACATACTGTAAAAACATTTTTATTGTCCATTTGTGGAAAATTAGTGCTTGAATAATATGGTGTAATTCAGTAGCTGGATAAGAAATTCCATTTGTGTTTTTTTAAATACATCTATGACTTAGTCCAATTAAATAAAAGAAGACTTGGTTTGTAATATGTGGTGAACGGTTTCCAAATTCATAAATATCACATACAATACCATATTTTTACAGCAATGTAATTGAATCTCACTTCATATTATGGAACAGAGCCCTGATTTCACCATAAAGTCATCCTCTCTTTTATATAAAAATAAATTCCTCCTCTTCCTATTTTAGCAGTGCTGTAAATGGTTGGAAGGAGACTGGATTCAGATCCAACCAGCCATATATTCTAGGCTTAGCTTTGCCATTTTCCATCTGTGTAACTTGGAGCAAGTCATCTATGGAGTCTTCAGTTTTTAAAATGAGGACTAGATGACATTCACTCTAAAATGCTAGAACTGATGCTAATTGTAACAATAAAAGCAACCCACTTTTGAGCATCTACTTGTGCCAGAGGGCATACTGAGCCCTATACATGGGTTATCTCATTTAATTCTTTCCATCTGATTAGGTTGATGTTCCTATTATCCCCAATTTATCACTGAATAAACTTGAGATGGCAAGAACTCTTAATTCTGTGGGGGAATGGGTCTGCTAACCCCCTCAGCAACTTGTACTTCTCACCAAGAAAGAAGACTTGTCATCAAGTTCCACCAAACTCTTCTCAGGAGCTTTCTACATCTCAACTAGTGAATGAGCCAGAATAGATATTACAGAAAGACACATTTCTTAAAAGGTATATTCTTTAGGGAATATTGTTGGTGCCACTATGAAATCTATAGACTATTTCATCAAATATGAGGTAGCATCTCAGAAACCACGTTTACACATATACCTTCTCTGATGATGATTTGGTCATTGCTCCTTAAATATCACAGACAGACCACATCTGATTATGTTTCTATGCCTGTCAATTAGGCCTAACTTTAAGAATTTTATTGGCCGGGTGCGGTGGCTCACGCCTGTAATCCTAGCACTTGGGAGGCCGAAGTGGGTGGATTGTTTGAGCTCAGGAGTTTGAGACCAGCCTGAGCAAGAGCGAGACCCCGTCTCTACTAAAAAAGAAAGAAATTATCTGGCCAACTAAAAATATATATAGAAAAAATTAGCTGGGCATGGTGGCACATGCCTGTAGTCCCAGCTACTTGGGAGGCTGAGGCAGTAGGATCGCTTAAGCCCAGGAGTTTGAGGTTGCTGTGAGCTAGGCTGACGCCACGGCACTCACTCTAGCCCGGGCAACAAAGCGAGACTCTGTCTCAAAAAAAGAAAAAAAAAAAAGAATTTTATATTGCTGTGTATGTAAGATTCTTTGAAATATAAATGATATTATAGGCTGAGCACGGTAGTTCACGCCTATAGTCCTAGCACTTTGGGAGGCCCAGGTGGGAGGATTGCTTGAGGCCAGAGTTTGAGATCAGCCTGAGCAAGAACGAGACCCCCGTCTCTACTAAAAATAGAAAAAATTAGCCAAATGTGGTGGTGCGTGCCTGTAGTTCTAGCTACTTAGGAGGCTGAGGCAGTAGGAGCTCTTGAGCCTAGAAGTTTGAGGTTGCAGTGAGCTATGATAGGGCCACTGCATTCCAGCCTGGGAGACAGAACAAGACCCTGTCTCAAAAAAAAAAAAAATTATAATATTGGTTAGACTCTTCTTTCTAACTGAAAGATCAAAGCTAGCTACTTTTTGTATTTCCCCATTTTTTCCCCACAGATGCAGATGAATGCTTACTTTTTGGACAAGAAATCTGCAAAAATGGTTTCTGTTTGAACACTCAGCCTGGTTATGAATGCTACTGTAAGCAAGGGACATACTATGATCCCGTCAAGTTGCAGTGTTTTGGTAAGTTTTAAGAGGATATAGTATGGTGTGCTGTGAACATATGCAGATGGAAAAAATAAGTCATGCTATGTAGTAAAAGCAATTTCTTTGAATCTAAATGACGTGTTGAAAAGATGTGTAAATGTTTTATGGCTCTTTTTCTTAAGCAAGATTTAAGAAAATAAAAAACCTTCATACTACTGTTTGAATGGATTTCAAACAAAGAGTTAATATTCAATGTGGAATTATAATTCAGGTCACTGCTACAACTGAAGTGTTCTTTTGGTCTGTGGAACCTCCTGTTTCATCACTCATACCATGCAAGTGAAAGTCATTTTAAATACTGACCCAGACTTTAATGCTTAAGCAGAAAACCATATATACGAGGCAGAAAAACATAGCAAAAGGAAATAATTTTAAAAGTATCATAAAGAGGCATTTTATCTTAAATTTCTAGGTATATCCTGTTCATAGATGTTTTCTTTCCCTTTTTAATGTCAGCAGCAGCAACGTTGTTTTTCCAGTCAGTACAACTTACATTTTTATAGTCAGAGCTGCTCTCTTTTGGATGATAATGTGTAGTTAATTAAAATGTGGCAGGGCTTGGAATCTGGACCAAATTTAGCAATGTGTACATTTTGGGAGTGTATGAGATATAACTTATTGCTGATTTTCTTTGGTAATTTTTTTTTGTCTTAAGACATGGATGAATGTCAAGACCCCAATAGTTGTATTGATGGCCAGTGTGTTAATACAGAAGGCTCTTACAACTGCTTCTGTACCCATCCAATGGTCCTGGATGCTTCAGAGAAAAGATGTATACGACCAGCTGAATCAAATGGTATGTTTCCATGTGAGATGCAAACCTGTGTCCAAATAAATATCATAACCTTTTCCTTTTGACTCAAATATGGGTTATTAGAAAATAGAAAAATGGATTCCTTGGATGCTTTGAAATAACTAAAACGAGATAGTAAGGAAATAATAAGATGTCTATCATCAGTATATAGGAGATTTGATATCCTGAACATACTCATTCAATGGACAATGGACTGCAGAGTGGCCAAGCAGATGACAGAGTTGTTCCATGCCTGAGGGTTCATCATACCTAACCTTCAAAGGCAGCCGAGGAAGATGAAAGTTCAGGGAAAGACAGGTGTGGAGGACACGGATCAGGCACAGGAGAGCAGAGGGAGGAGTTTAAAAGGTGGTGGAGAGCCCCGAAGTCCATTGATAGAAATCCCTGTTCATCCCCCGTGAGGCAACCTGCCACTGATAATGGGCATAATAAATCAATCGTGGCATTCAGGAGACTGCTTTGGATGAAGTCAATTGACAGGTAGAAAGGTTGCAATTGAGAACTCTAGGATGAAGTGTCACTAGGCCAGGGCTTTGGTGGATGAAATGGGTGAGAAAGCATGCATCCAAAAACTATTACATTGAAAGAAATGGTAGGATGTGACAGAGAGGAGTACATGTGAAAAAGTGGAGATTAGAAGAGAGAGAAATCCATCAGGCTTACGAAGGGCAGGCGAGATAGGGGAGCATTTTACATGACAGTGGGAAGCTATATAGGGAAGGATTGAGTTGGAATGCGATGGGCAGGTGGAATTTCAGCTCATGGAATGATACCCAGTTGGACTTGACAAAGATTTGATCCATGGAAAGACCAGTCTGGATTCAGACTTTTACTTGGAAGTCACTCTTAGAAATAGGGATGGAAACTTTGAGACTTTCTGGCTTCCACTATCATGTTTATGAAATAGGAATAACCATGCAATTGTCATGGAACCGAACCATGTCTTCCCTTTCAGAACAAATCGAAGAAACTGATGTCTACCAAGATCTGTGCTGGGAACATTTGAGCGATGAGTATGTGTGCAGCCGGCCTCTTGTGGGCAAGCAGACGACGTACACCGAGTGCTGCTGTTTGTACGGAGAGGCCTGGGGCATGCAGTGTGCCCTCTGCCCCATGAAAGATTCAGGTGAGCTTGTGTCCAGTTGCTTCTGTAGGAGGCCTTTGGGAACAGGTTCTTCTCACATCCTTTGGAGCCTGACATTTCTTTTATGTATCTTCACCTTCATTCCTGCTATCTTACTTTCATCATGCGCGTGTGTGTGTGTGTGTGTGTGTGTGTGTGTGTGGCATGTGTGTGTATGGGAAGAGCAGGATGGCATAAACATCTGGCTCCTGGTTTTCCTAAAATCCAGACTCCATCATTAATTTTTGAAACCCTCATTCCATTTCCCCAAAGAATGATAAATGACCTGAAGAAACATAATATTGGCCGGGCGCGGTGGCTCGCGCCTGTAATCCTAGCACTCTGGGAGGCCGAGGCGGGCGGATCGTTTGAGCTCAGGAGTTCGTGACCAGCCTGAGCAAGAGCGAGACCCTGTCTTTACTAAAAAGAGAAAGAAATTATATGGACAGCTAAAAATATATATATAGAAAAAATTAGCCGGGCATGGTGGCGCATACTTGTAGTCCCAGCTACTTGGGAGGCTGAGGCAGTAGGATCGCTTAAGCCCAGGAGTTTGAGGTTGCTGTGAGCTAGGCTGACACCACGGCACTCACTCTAGCCGGGGCAACAGAGTGAGACTCTGTCTCAAAAGAAAAAAAAAAACAAAACGTAATATTAATATAACTTAGCAATCAGTGGCATAGATCTTTAGAATTTATATTTCCTGACACTGTTTTTTCCTACAATTCTTCTCATTCCTGACAGTTTCTACTTAGAGCAAAAAATATTAAAGTAAAGACTATAGAAAATCATTATAGGTCAAAGTCCAAATTTTCATGTCAACCCCTATCTATGGGTGAGAGATACAAGAAAGGGGTTAGAACAAAAAGGGAAGAGTTTAAAAAGTATATGAAAAAGTATTTAAATAAATATCCTTTCCTTTCACATTTTAGATCTAGGGTTAAACCTTTCGTCAAATGAAAAAAATGAGACAGCCTAAGCTCCCAGTTTTATCCCTTGCCTGGTGTTGGAGGAGGCCTGGAAGGTGCTGACCCCGTGCTTCCTGGCTGGGCTGTTTGGTGGCTGTTGGTTTGTGCATTGATTGCTTATTTCTCTTCTTGCCACTGGAGCTACTTCTCATTAGAGGAAGGCACTTGAAAGTGTTTGGTATATCCTGTTGTAAAGGTGACTTGTTAAAGCTGGAAAAATAGTGCCTAGGTAGAAAGTGAAGGAGTTTTCGGTGACTATGTCCTCAGAATGGTCAAGAGGGGAAGAATTGCTTGAAAAGAGAAAATGCATTAATTTTTAGCTAATTTAATTAGAATATCTAATTTAAAAGAATATCTCTTTCAGGCTATTTAATAAATTAGCTTTCCGGCTTAGAAATAACTTAAAACCAATGTAGCGTGAAAAAGAAAATAATTTGAAATGCCCTAAGAAGAAAACAAATAGCAAAGGATAAAGAGCCAAGTATGTAAAGCCCGAGATGGCAACGACAGCAGCCCAGAGCGGTGCTGGGCCGGGGGGGCTGAGCGTGGAATCCGGCACTGCCCGCAGCAGCTGCGTGGTGAGAGCCAAATAGCCTCACTCTGTGCAGCTCGTTGGTAAAGTGGAGGTGTCTGTATTATCTTGTAGGGTTGTCTCCAGGGCCGGGAGGTTGTAGGTAGAGCAAGGTGTCACTGTTAGCATTACCATTGTAATGTAATGGTACCACCAGGAGAGGAAAGGGAAATCAGTAAGAAGTACAATGAGGTTTGAGTCATCTTCTCGAAATGCTGTATCCCTCTCAAATCTTTTTTGCTTATGCAGTTGATATTGTTTAACTTTTTTCCAAAAACAATGTGTATTCCTTGTAAAGAATTAAAATAATCAAAGAGGTTATGTCCGCCTCCACCTGCCCCACCACAGTTGATCTCTGCTCCTTCAAGATGCCCACTTTGATAGTTGGGTTTTATCATCCTAGTCTTTTTGCTATGCATTAATTGTTGTTATATGCTTATATTAGTGATTGCTATTTATATTTAACAGAATATTTAGAACTGAAATCCATATCATCGATCTAAGTCACACTCTTTTGTTTTGCACTTCAGCCTCTGTCTCTGACATTAGAGTCATCTGATAATTGATGGCATCTAACAACGGCCACGAGGCATTTTTTCACATTTTAACATCTGTCAGATCAGGATGCATTTTATGACCTATGATATCTTAGAATTGATGGAAGGCGGTAACCTGTAAATGGCTGCATGGAATATGTTTTATAGATGTCCTATGATTCCTTTAGCCACCTCTAATGCTGGGCACCCTTCCCTGCCCCATCCTGCCCCAACCCTGCTTTTCCTGTTATAAACAATGCTGCAGGAACCTCCTTGTCTGCACCTGCAGGAGTGCCTCGTAAGAAAATGTCTACAAATAAAAATACATGGTTGAGAAATGTGTACACTTTAAATTTATTATATCACTCCCCAAAAATATTGTAAAAATTTACACTCACATTGACTTAGGTTTTAAAAAAAATTCAAGTATTTTGCTATAAGAAATGAATTTTAGAATAATGTATCAATATTCTAAAAATGAATTTTATATTAAATATGAAATCTATTCTAAAAATAGGGATTTTAGAATAATATACCAATTATTTTCAACTGAGGTTTTAGGAAACACATTTTTAAATTTGAGCAAATATATATGAGGAAATAGATACTATATATTTAATAATATTTTTAGGAGAGTATTGGGTATCAGAGAAAATGGTACCATGTGCCAAATTAAAAAAAAAAAAGATTAGCATTATTGCTACACTATTTCTAGTTTGTTTATATGTAGTAATTATGATAAATTCTCCAAAAAGAATCTCTACTGTACACGGTCAGCCAAATCCTCAAAATCAGTGATTTTCAATTGTTTATTTTTTTAAACAATGGTGGTTTTTTTGTCAACTGAATTATTATTTTAACCTCCAGTCTATAAATTCATTAACAGCAAAGATGCAGGGAGGACTAGCTGGCGAGAACAACTACTTAGGCTCTTGAGGTGTCTGTGAAGGACCCCAGGGTTCCAGGGAACACATGCTGAAAACCACTGTTCTAAGTGTATCGCTCAGAGTATAGCAGTTAGTTAAGCAGCCCAGAGGAATATGTCTTTTATACCACCGAGGTGGTATAGGCTAGATGGGCCTAGAACTAGGCTTAGAGATTGTCTATTCTGAATTCAGAGAGAAATATAATACGTGGTGAAGTTAAAACAGTTTTTCCAGAGGTCCAACGACTAGTTGGCATGCTCTTAATTAGCGCCTGATCTTCTAGTCTTACCTATACTAAGTCATCTCCTGTTGAGCACATTTTTGCTGGAGTATAGTAGTAACTAAGAGAAGCCAGGGCATAAGGGTTAGTACCTGGGCTCCAGAACCAGGTTGCCTGGCTTTTTGAATCCTGGTTTGGCAACTTCTTACCTGCATGACCTTGTTGTTTTGTCTCTCTGTACCTCAGTTTCCTCACGTGAAAATAATATCACCTACCTCCCAGGGCAGTCGTGAGAATTAAATAAGTTAATACATGAACACTGAAAATAGTGTTTAACATACATAAGCTTTCAGAAGATATTAACTATTGCTACTACTTACTACTAGGTGTCTCAGATCCAAATGCATTTTCAAATGTAATTAAAATCCAAAGCATTTTATAAAGTACACAATTACCTAATAGCATCTGAACATGAATTAAGGATAGACAAATGCAGAAATAATTGTTCTTAATATGAAACTTTCTGTTCTAGATCACTGCTTTATAAACATTAATGAGCGTGTCAGTTACCTGCAGAAGCTTACCAGAAAGCAGGTTCTGGTTCCTAGGTTGTAGAAGATGGGGGTGAGGGGGGAGGCTCTGCATTTCTAATAACCCCCAAGACGATGCTGCTGTTGCTGCTGGTCCTGAGACCGCACTAGCAAAGCTCCAGAGACATCTAACAGCATCCCACTTTATTTCATTAAAACCCACTTTAGTGCGGTAGTTATTAATTTTTCATAAAGGAAGCAAAGAATGTGTGAATTTTAAAACCGGTTTGCTCATAATTGCTGCCATTGAACCTTTAAAATATACTGTTCCTGGATATCTTGACAGTTGAGAAGGACCACATTGTCTATCTGTTCGTCTAAGCACTGGACTAATCCCAGCCTGTCAGACACCCAAGCTCCCAGTTTCCCTAGGAGTGCAGCACGGCTTTGGGGAACAATTCGTTACTGATGGAAACAGTGCTGGAGGAATTTGGGGAATAAATCGCGCACTTGTCATCAGCTTCGAGCATTAAAGTGCAGTGTAAAGTAAAGCTTTGGCTCCGGAGCAAGCTTTCACACTTCTGGTCCAATAGGTCATGGGCACTAATTCTTGCTAAAGCAGCAACTACATCCGAGAACACTGGTAGGTGGAGGAGGTAGGAGTGGCTGCTTAAGTAGCGCTCTCCGAAGTTAGATGGCATCTCGCAGATTGGTCCCACATGCAGGGGAAATGAGTGGAGGGTGATGGATTGTGTCAGGGTAACTTTACATAAGGAGAGTTGCATAATCATATAATTCATACATTTTCTGGGGCTTAGGATCCCATTTCAATCCTCAGCTAGACTGTCAGAGGCCAAACAGCAGGCTAAATTAGGAGAAAGTTCCAGACTGTTGGCGGCAGCACCGCACATGTGACAGCAGCAGTTTGCCGAAGTGATCGTGGACTGACAGCCTCCCCATCTACCCCTCTGGAGGCTTTTCCCTGCCCTGTTCCTGCTCCTGCCTTCTCCTTTTCTTCCCCTTTCACAGTGCCCTCTGATCCTGCCCACTCTTAATAAATGTTTTTCGTGGCTTAACTGCCTTGGGAGAATCCTCAGATTTGAGCTCTTTATCATACTGTCTTGCCAGCCTCTGAGAGACAAGCTGTTTGGAAAACCCAGTCAGGAAAAATGAGCCACTGTATCCATACCATAAATGAGAGAGGGTGGTCATCGTTTGAGCTTTCTGGGAATTTTCAGTGCCATGCTAGAAGGAAATAATAGAGTTATCAAAACTTTGAGATCTTTGGATATGGAGTTGATGGAATATAAATTTTCTGTGGCTTGGCTTTTCTGGGTCTCAGCTGTGTAATAAAAAATAATGATAGCCAACATATATACAGCACCATGCCAGGCGCTGTTCAAGATGTTTTCCATCTATTAAGATATTTAATTTTCCAAGCCATCTCAGGTATACAATTACAGCAGTCCCCACCTTTTCCAGGGTTTTCACTTCCCGAGGTTTCAGTTACCCGCGGTCAACCGAGGTTCAAAATATTAAGGGGAAAATTCCAAAAGTATACAATTTATAAGTTTTAAATTGTATGCCATTCTGAGTAGTGTGATGAAATCTGGCATTGTCCTATCTGGGATGTGAATCATCCCTTTGTCCAGCGTATCTATGCTACCCACCCGTTATTCACTTAGTACCTGGCTTGGTTATCAGATCAAAAAGCATAGTATATAGAAGGTTCAGTACTATCCACAGTTTGGGGCATCCACTGGGGGTCTTGGAATGTATCTACAGTGGATAAGGGAGGACTGCTCTACCTCCTTTCTCTGGTAGAGGATCTGAGACACAGAAAGGTTAAGTTACCTGCCGACGATCATATACCAGTAAATGGCAGATTCAAATCCAGACATCCTGCCTCCAGAATCTGTGTTCTAACCACTTCAGTGTAACTCAAGTCCAGTTCTCCCCAAGATCTCAAAACATCTTAATAAATAGTATCCTTCAGAATATAAAAGTAACAAAATGAAGAAGTAAAGCTAAGATTTTAAGAATTTTCTCACATTGCATATTAAAACTACAGTTTTAGGGCTAACAGTGAGTACAGAAAAATTAGAAGCAGTGTGTCATCAAGTCTGTGTCCCTAGACACATTGGCAGGGATAATAGATAACAATATCTATTCAATGAACTAATATATTAAAGCAAGTCAATAATTCTCTGTAAATAAAACTACTGGTGATGCCTAGAACTTAATTTAAAATGAATTTTAATACTTTTATTTATTGCTCCTCTTAAAGTATGAACTTAAAATTATGAATTACAAGATCTATAGAGAGCCATTATTTCATGGAAACAAAAATCTATTGATTTACAAATGAAAAAAAAATTATACATATTTGAACACTGGAATTTAACATGCCAAGTGATCCCAGTGTCTTGTTATATTTGTTGAAACAATTAGACTTCTGATAAGTAAGTTGTTAAAATGATTAGACTTATTGCAAATAAATTGAACATAGACAATAAATAGTACTAGTGTGTTGAGAGAGTGCCATCTATTGGTCATGTTATGTACTGCAACACAGGTGCTTTGACCTTAGAAATACTCTTGATGAAAGAGTTCAGGTGTAGAAAGGTGAGAGTGTTTTACAAAAAAGTCCTAAAGGAAACTGAAGTGCCACAAAAGAAATTGGAAAATGTCACAATGTTTAATAAAAAACTAATATTGATCAAAAGATAGTCTTGCTAAGAGAGCAGTTTGAAGGGACAGATATACAGATACATCTGAATAAAAATTCTAGTTCTGGGGATTTATCCTGTAGATATCCTTGTGTTTGAGTGCTAGGAAGAAAAATGGAATAATTACAGCATGATAAGGAAAAATGAGAAACACTTCTGTTCGTAGGGAATTGGTTGATAAATTACAGTGCGTTCATACAGTGGAAAATACTATATAGCCTTTTAGAAAATGAGACTTTTCTAGATCCTAATCGAGACTAATGTCTAATCTATATTTGTAAGCAAGGCATAGTACAACATATACTATGCATAAAAGATTGAAGGGAAGAACATATCTAGCCAGGTTGAGGACTATCTATTCATATATTTATTTCCTTTTTACTGTTTGAATTCTTTTTTAACAGTGCAGTTGCCCTTCTGTATCTGCAGGTTCTGCATCTGCCGATTCAACCACTGCAGATCAAAACTATTTGGGAAAAAGAGATGCACCGTTTCTCAGACTTTTGACTAAGATCAAGTGTAGTATCTGTTCTTATAAGTTTAATATCTGATATATCCTTTATCCAAAGACAATATAGTAAATGGATTTTTGGGGCAGGGAGAGGGAATAGGAACTTGTTCTATTCACTCAATACCTCGACCTGGTATGGCAGTACCTGCAGGAATAGTGCACCTCCCCCATGAAAAAAGAAAAACAAAATCACAATAAAAAGTAATACAAATAAAAAAACCAATGTAGTATAACAGCTATTTACATAGCATTTACATTGTTTTCAATATTATAAGTAGCCTAGAGATGACTTAAAGTATACAGGAGGATATGCATAGGTTATGTGTAAATACGACACCATTTTATATAAAGGACTTGAGCATTCAAGGATTTTGGTATGCACGGGGGCTCCTGAAATCAATCCCTCTGGGATACCAAGGGATGACTCTACATGCTTATCCTATTCAAAATAAATACTGTTTTCTAATTGCCAAGTGGAAGCTACAACTGCTAAAATGGTACAGGGAAAGAAAGGATCCTGGGCTCTATTTAAGAAGTCAACAGACATGGCCCCACTCCCAGCTCTGCTCCTGATTAATGATACTACCTGGAACAAACAGCTGTCTACACTTTGGTTTCCTCATCATGTAAGTTAAGAGAAAGGTCAAACTAGAATTTAAACTCTCTGAGGGAAGGGATTCTGTGTAGTCTGTTTGTCACTGTATCCCCTTGTAAATGTAGAATGAATGACTAATGAAAGAACAAATGGATTTTGTTTAATATCTGTTGAATTAAAGAACAAAAGTACAAAGGCATGCTTATGAGTAGGCACTTAGGGAGGATCCGTTGAACAAAGCAATGTTAGTATTTTCTAAATTCCTTTATGTTAGGTAGATTATACTCTAAGACTAGGGGAAATGAAGGTAAGAGTTACTCATACTCCTCTTAATAATGCTAAGAAGAATGATTACTGCATATAAATTATATACATTTTGTAGTTTACAAGAAGAAATAAGTAAATTATCTGAAATGAAGTCTACATTATTTATAATTTACCTGTTTTCAGCTTTTGTTGAATTATTTATATATAACACCTATGTACTAGGCAAAACATTTTGAAACAGATGTGTAGGTTGTATTTAATGAAATGTAAAATGAAATTCAGAATTAGAATATTTTATTCCTAAATATTAAGGCATTTAAATGTGTAAATGATACAAAATTATTTAATAAATTCACCATTTGCTATGACACAAAATTTTTGAAAACTTTCTAATAGCTAATCTACCCCAATTTTTTCATATAATTTTGCAAAAGTAAAAGAATTTGTAATCTGTATGAAAACAGTTCAGCTGGCAATTTCTTCCATATCCATGCATGGCTCTTACATGTTCCCAAAGATCTCAGTGTACGAATTTTCATAATACCCTTGGAGATGTGAAGGAAGACAGGGATTTGACTCCTGGACTAAACTTGAAAAAATATTGTAACTGGGCAATAGTTGCAAAAGGCCTTTCAGCAGTCACGGTTTAAAGGCTTTTCCAAGAAATATGTTTCCAAAGAATATTAATAATAACTTTGGAACATACTACATATGAGACATCATGAGTGGTCACTGCCTTTGCTTTGGACAATGCAGGGATCTTGTTCTGCTTTGGCCTTGATTCTGTGTCATTGCGCTGGACAAGTTACTTCAATCTTCTTTATCCAAAGTCGAGAGGTTATGATGAATACTCTGCGCAGGAAAACATTTAATTTTTTGGTCATAGATCCTGAGCATTATTATTAAAGAGTAGCTGTTAATCAGTTGTAATGGAAAGGTATAGAAGGTAACTAGAAAGGTATAGAAGGCCTCTAAAATTAAGTGGCCTGAATTCCTGGTATCTGTGGAACTAGGTTGAATTGGATATTAAATGGAATGGCCCGTAAGCCATTCATACTGTTCTTCATTGAAAGGATTCTTTATTTAGAAAGCTTCCTCTCATCCCTCCCAAAGAAAGGGTAAAAATATTTTTCCTACTATAAAAGGATTGTTGCAAAATAAAATTCAGTAATGAATTATGACACAGCTCTTTGATGTAGTGTGATCCTTATGTTAG
>CM052437.1:22406790-22453349 GCA_028533085.1 Varecia variegata
AAAAAAAAAAAAAAAAATGATTTTGCTGTGATATGTGGAATTTGAGAATATTTTCATAGATTAAGACTTTAAGTCAGTATTTATCAAACTGGATCTGGGTATCTGCTGTCATATTCTTCATGGCCTGCACATTTTTTTTTCCTTTAAAATTTTTAAATGGGCCTGTCATGGATATGTTACTTGATTTTTGAAATCACTAAGTTAGACCTTATGGCCCTGCAAAAGCAGTGATGTTTTGCTGCCCCCTGCAGTTCCACTGGAGAATTACTTCAAAGTCCAGATGCATACAGTTCTGGCCGTAGTTTATATTTTTGAAGCTAATTTGTGGTACATTTGGGAGGGGAGAGGAGAGGTCACATGACAATGTGTTTGTATCACCATGGATTTCTATTTACAATTTTCCTCTCTAGAACGAGAGCTAAACACTCTTGATGCCTGGCTAAATTGTTTTTATATTACAAAAACTCTAGACACTAGCACTGGATCAGTTTGAAGATATTTAAACTATAAAAAGTGTCAAACAAGAGTTTCTTTGTTTCCTTTAAAAAAGACTTTTGGTTTTATAAGCACAAGTATGATGTACTTTTCTCATTTATCAGGATGTTTTGAGGCCCCTTCACTGCCTTTAGCCTTTGATCCCCGGAGAGCCCTTTTGTACGGCCCATTCCACAGCCAGAGCAAACAAACAGATTTCACATGGCCAGGCTGGCGGGCTTTTCTCTGATCTTGCAGACTCCAAGTGAAAAAGTACTGCTTCACCCTTACAGATCTTAGCAAATGCCTACTGAACTCGGATAGTGAATTCCATTGGTTCCATCCTGAAAGATTTTCTGACGTTTGCCACCATGCAAACTCAGGAAATTTGGAATTTTGGATGAACCCTCTTAATAATTAAGAGCAAAACAAAAACTATACTTGCCTTCTCATCTTATGTAAGTTTAATATACAACATGAGAATTCAAGATGTGGGGCTCATCTGCACAACACATACAAAATTTTTAATATTTTTATGCTTAATATTGTATACAGATATTTTCAGGGTTAACTTAAATTCTAATGCTAATGTTAAGGTGCTTGAAGAATATATATATATGTTTATATATGTATGGTAAAATGAACTGTACCCTTAATAAATCCTTTTAAAAAATCGCATAGGAAGTTGAAAATTTCTAACTTGGCTCCTGCCATTTTCTTTCCAGGTTTTTTAAATAGCTTTGAGGAGTTACAGGCTGAAGAGTGTGGCATCCTCAATGGTTGTGAAAACGGCCGCTGTGTGAGGGTCCAGGAAGGTTACACCTGTGATTGCTTTGACGGGTATCACTTGGATATGGCCAAGATGACCTGTGTCGGTAAGAATGACGTGTATCTTATGGGAATTATTCTTTTCCTGAGATCCTCTGTGGCCAGATCTGTCATTTGAGTACATTTAAGATAAATTTGCCGAGTTTCAGTTTGGGAAGATGAGAAAAGTTCTGGAGATGTACATTTAAGTACAGTATGCATGTACTTAATGCCACAGGACTGTCCACTTAAAAATGGTTAAAACGATAAATTTTGTGTTCTGTATGTCTTACCACAATTCTTTTTAGAAAGGGAGAGTTGATATCTCATTTAAGAATCCACATAGTGGTAAATGTGGAGGAAAGACCAGAATGGGCCAGGTAACTACTTTGACTCTGAAATCTAGCTTTTGACTTTGCAGCCAGCAATGATTGTGCTGAATACTTGACACAAGCATAAGGGAGTGTAGACTTCTGGGAAAAAAGATACAACTTCCTAGTAATCATTTTGGATAAAACTCCTCCTGGAACTATCTTTCACATTGCCCTCCCTCTTATATCGAAAATAACAGGAAACATATGTTTAACCTTCTCTGTGTGCCTTCCAGGGCTTATTTGACTCTCTGCTAAAAGGCCCATTACTTGATTTATTATAGTTATTTATTTTAAGTTTTGAATTCTATTTTTCTCCTCCCTCCTGTAGCAGTCCCTTAGCCCACTTTGGTTTGGTTAATTTTAATCTGTGGCGGGTCTGGAAAATAGGTAACCTAGGTTCTTACAGATGTTTCTAGTGAGTGAGAGCCTACATGGATCTGGTTTAGTAGATCTAAGAATGTACTCCTGAAGGCTGTCCACAGGCTGCTCAGAGAGCTCTCTGCTTACTTGTCTGGTTCCTCTTGACAAAACTAGCAGTTCTTCTAGGGCTGTGGGAAGGAATTTAAAGGTAATATGGTTCCTCCAACTTTCTTAAGGTTTGACTACAAAATGTAAAGCTGACAAAATGTTCATGCTGTGCTAAATAATAGGGGAAGAAATTCCAGAACTTCCCTGATAATCTACCTTTTTAAGATCTAAAAAGTCAGCTTGTACCCCCTTAATATTTTGGAAATACATAGATGATAGATAGATAGATAGATAGATAGTCATCTTTATCTTGTCTGTGATTGAAACAGACAATGATGAGGAAGTTCACGGGGGGGCGCAGCATTCAGGCTGTCCTGATGCCTGGGTAAGTGTAGGCTGTGTTTCCTTGCAGGGCCATAGTAAAGATCGTTGACCCACATGTTTTGGCTTTACTGCAGATGTGAATGAATGCGATGAGTTGAACAACCGGATGTCTCTCTGCAAGAACGCCAAGTGCATTAACACCGAAGGTTCCTACAAGTGTTTGTGTCTGCCAGGCTACGTACCTTCTGACAAGCCCAACTACTGCACTCCGTTGAATACCGCCTTGAATTTAGAAAAAGACAGTGACCTGGAGTGAAAGAGAATCTACATAACCTAAGCCCATATACTCTGCACTGTGTAAAGGAAAAGGGAGAAATGTATTATACTTGAGACATTGTACCTAACCCAGAATGTTGCAAATACGGAAACAGCATGGAGTGGCGTGTCCTCTGAAGACCTTGAAAAGATTTAGGATGAGCCTGACTGGTGTGACAGACCAAAATGGACATTTCTCTGAAAAACCGGTATATATAGTCTGTTCATATGTAAAATTCAGTGGAAAAGAGGTGGAACAGTGCTGTTATTTTAAACAGAAGGTTGTATTATTATGTTGTTTTGTTTTGTTTTGTTTTTTACTATTGCTTGATTAAATTTGGCATTTAAATAGTGGTAGAAATACTTTATGTAATTTTCATTTTCTGGTTGGTTGTGCAGTTCCTTGGCTACTGTTTTTCTTTTACTTCAATTTTTTTTTTAATCTCAAGTGCAAAAGTCTTTGATAAAATATTAAACTGTATTATAAAGTATTATTACACAGGGTTATGCTATTTCTGGTCTGGAGCATTTTTAAAATTCAAATTGTCTGTCCTGTGGAGCAGGCAGTGATTCTGTTTTCAAAACTTTTATACACATTTGGAGAAAAATACGTTATATTTTCAGTATATTGTCTGATTTTAATGTCCATCCTTAGCCAAGCTGCTAGCAGGTGTCAGTTGGATCCCTTTTCTTCATTGCAATGGAAGAATTTAAGAGCTTACCTTAGTATTGTAATATGTAAAGTAAGCCTGGCAAAATTTTTAAAAAATTTTTATGATCCCCAAATATATTTACCATTGTATGTTAAAGCAAAATAAATCACCATTTTTGTAGAAAAAAAAATTCTGAGAGTAATTGTCAGTACAAGTGTACAAGTTGTATCCTATTCTTCCCCCTTTTATTTTTACAAGTGGTCCTCTATTAATATAGATTCTCTTATGAGTTAATCATAAAATGTGTTAGATATTGTTATGGGCTGAACTCTTTCCCTCCAACATTCCCATGTTGAAGTCCTAACCCTCAGTTCTTCAGAATATGACTATATTTGGAGATAGGCTCTTTAAAGAGGTAATTAAGGTTAAATGACGTCATTGGAGTGGGCCCTACCCCAACATGACTGGTGTCCCCCTAAGAAGAGATTCGGACACAGAGGAAAGACCATGTGAAGACACAGGGAGAAGACGGCCATCTACAAGTCAAGGAGAGAGGCCTCAGAAGAGATCAACCTTGCTGAAACCTTAATCTTGAACTTTTAGCCTCCAGCATTGAGAGAAAATAAATTTCTGTTGTGTAAGTCACCCAGTCTGTGGGACTTTGTTATGGCAGCCCTTGCAAACTAATGCAAATATATATCACAGGAAGAATGAATAACAGTTTTCAAAGTTCCAGTCCCTGCTTACACAAGCCACAGTAATGCAATTGTTTCATAACTTAAAACAAACTGAAATTCAGATCTATTCAGTAAAAGCATGTGAGTTTTTAAAAACAAGCTATGTATAGGCATACTCAGCAGATCTCCCCATGTGACATTTTCCTGAAAGATAAGCTTCTGCTTTTGAATACAGTATGCAGAATAATGGCAGCCCAAAGATGTCTACGTCTAATCCTTGGAACCCGTAAATATGTTACCTTCCCTGGCAAAGAAGTAAGATTACAGATAAGGTTGCTAATCAGCCAGCTTTAAAATAGGCAGATTATCCTAGATTACCTGTTTGGGCCCAGTGTCATCACAAGGGTCCTTAAAAGGAAGAGGACCTTAAACATGGGAGAGGAAGGCAGAAGAGGAGAATCAGAAGGAGACGTGAATATGAAAGAAGTCAGATGCAAAGTGAGAGAGACTCAACCTGCCACTGCTGGCTTTAAAGATGGAGGAAGGGGTGGGGGGCATGACCCCAGGAATGTAGGCACCCACTGGAAGCTGGAAAAGGCAGCAACTATTCTCCCTGAGCTTCCAGAAAGCAGTGCAGCTCTGCTGATACCTTGATTTCAGTCCAGTGATACTTGTGTCACCTTCTAACCTACAGAACTGTAAGGTAACATGTATGGTGTGGAGCCACTAAATTTGCAGTAATAGAAAACTCATACAATATCCAAGCTTCATAGAAGCTTAGTATCTTACCTATCTCTTGCAACATTTTTCTGCTGATGTTTGTATAGGAGAAATTCGTGATCAGTTTCCAGCATGTGCCCTTAATTGGAATGCATTTTCATGATGCCTTCCATGTCTAGACCTTGTTTTTACCAACTGTTGTGTGAGTCCCAAAAAAGTAAAGCAAGTGTCTAAAACTGTAGAGAAGAAAGCCACTTGAGTGCATGAGAAAAACAATGATAATGGAAGAGAAGATACTACTACTGCACACAAAGCAACTCAGATCAAGAAGAGATGATTTATGTATCTTACATTCTAACATGATGGTTTTGTTGTATTTCAGTTGTATTTATAGGAAATTGGGGGATTTGGGTTGAGATGTATCATAAATTCTGTTAGCATTTTCTTATAGACCATATTACCGACGTAAGTGGGAGATGCTTGCACACATAATGAAAACATATAGCTTTAAATATTACTTACTATTTTTAAGTTTTGTTGCTGAAATTTTGTTTCACATCCCTAGAAAAAAAGTTGTGTTTTTGTAATATATAAAGATTGATTTAGCTCCTTTCAGAAGTTACTGCAATTTTACTGCCAGTTGTCCTCACACAAGGTTTGGGATTCTGTGGCACTGGCCCTAATTCATTGTCCATGGAGAGACAGGCAC
Organism: Varecia variegata; assembly: GCA_028533085.1. Classification (NCBI taxonomy): domain Eukaryota; kingdom Metazoa; phylum Chordata; class Mammalia; order Primates; family Lemuridae; genus Varecia; species Varecia variegata. The sequence continues at coordinate 22,412,312 of CM052437.1, forward strand.
ATGGTAAAATGCATTCTAGGCATTCATCAGACAGGTTTTTTCCAGCTGCTCTTAAGCGTCTCATGCCCAAGTAAGAGCCAGTTCTCTTCTGCCCACTCATGGAATTGGTGTCTGTACCTTAAAATACTAACAATCAATAACATTTTATTCTTTTGTCATAAAATCAAACACTGTTCCAAAAATACTAAACCTGGCTGTCTGATTTAAACCTATGTAGTTTGAAGTTATTTAACATATTCTTGAAGTATATAGTGAAGTATATAGTTGAAATGAGCACTATTATACAAATCCAGCAAATGAAACACATAAATAAATATATGACAGTTCTTTTGTACAACTTTGTCATTAATATTTCTCTAAAAAATATTTATAGTTCAAAAGACTATCATAATTTAGCTTTAGTATTTATTTACACACAGGCTTTCTTACTCTAAAATGTACTTTAATTCTGGTAAATTTTAAGGTTGCCATATTGGCAGAAATACACATTGGCAGAAATCTGGTATGCATAAGAAATGATGTTCATGAACATTCCATTTGAGTCAACAGTGCAAGACGTCAGTCAACATGCATGTCAGTGTTACGTGTACTATCTTGTGTAGACAAGCTGTAGGAGACCAGACTATGCTACTCTAAAAATGCCTCTTTAGCGTAATGGTTATTTTGAGGTGATTATTTTGGGAAGCAGCATAAGTTACTTTTTTGTAGGGGAAATCTCCATTTATACAGGAAATTTCAATTTGTAAGTGTGTCTCCCTTTCTGTACCAGGAAGAGAAGGATAACTCTGGAACTTAAATTCACATAATAAACCTTGCTGTTGTTTACCATACTTTTCCTGGTCACCTTCCCCAAACTTACCTCTCCCACACCTTTCTTCCTCTGTTTTAGCTGAAGACGGTATTTAAGCCTAAATTCTAAGCTACCTCTTTGAGTCACTCCTTTCCTTGGGTTCCTTCCATGTACATATCAGATACACACGTTAATAAACTTCTGTTTGTTTTTTGCTTGTTAATCTGTCTTTTGTTACAGGGGCCCCACCCAAGAATTTAGAAGGGTAGAGGAAAAGAGATTTTTTTTCCCCTCACCTACAAGACCATAACCATGGATTTAGGAATTGTTCTAATAACTTGTAGCAGCTGAAGTTCTGTGATTCTAATACTCTCAACTTCCAAGTAAGAATGACTTAAGTATGTACTAGAGCACCTGATTTACTACTCAAATCTTTGACAAGAAGAAAATAAAAATGGCCATCAAAGATCAATATCCAAGTGATGGGTAATTACAATTATGAGGAGAAAGGAATAGGGAAGGTATCATCTACAAAGTGCAGGAGTAGATCACATTCTGATAAGATAGAAAACATTTATCAGGGGGAAATCTTCCTAATTTAGGATAAAACATTTGCAATCATCACAGGAATGTGAGGGTCCTCTGATCAGCTTTCATTGCCTTGGGAAGTACAGGACAGCCATCACTGGAAGAAGCGTGAGAATGTCTGGAGAACTTTAGGACCAGTAAAATCTGCGTGGCTGGAGTGGAAGGAGAACCCAGGGAGAGTGGTAGGTGATGCCAAAAAGGGAAGCCTTACCTTGTGAAGTTGATGGGCGGGGTAAGGTTGTCCTATCTACTAAGATGTTTTTGAAGGTCCCCTTCAACCTTTAGGCATCTAAACTTTTTCTGCACGTTCCCAGATTCCTTTCTTTGAATGGTGACTAATTTCTCTATCAGTAAGCAAACTTCTTTCTTCCTCTCCATAGGAATTGTCCTACCTAGTTCCTTTCCTTGTGGCATTAATAGTTCCCTGCAGGTTATTCTAAACTATACAAATCCCAGACCCTTCCAAGGCACATACAGAACAGGATGTCATGTTGCTTCAAAGCCCAACCTGGAATGTCCTGCTCTTGGAAGAGAAAATAGCACTTGCTAAACTCTCTTCTTAATTCAGACAATCTATCCTAAGATTATTTGGGGATTTTATGGTATCTTCTGTGAATAATGACCATTTTGTTTCTCTCTTTCCAGTCTTCATACTTTAATTTTCTTGTCTATTAAACTAGTTAAAACTTCCAAGACAATATTGAATTGTAAAGTGATGATAGCAGGCATCCTGATTTTAAAGAAAATCCTCTTGCTGTTGCCCTATTAAATATGATGCATATTTATTAAATAATACCTTTTGTAGGGTGAAGAATGTTCCTTTCTATTCCTAATTTGCTAGGGGGCTTAATGTGAATCTAGGTGTTGAATTTTATTAAATTTTTTTGCAGCTAAAGAAAAAATTGGTTTTGTTGCCCACAGAAACCTCATGTAACTCAAGAATAAACCTCTGAGTCTGAACATGCCTGAACTGACCTCTGTTTGAGAGGACCAACGAATGGGTCATCCCAGAAACCCAGACCACATAGGATTTTAAAAAATTTTCATTGTTTGGTGAGATAAAATCTTTTATTATTCCCCCTTTAATAAGACAACTAAGCCAATTGCTAGAAATTCTAACTTGACTTCTCTTAAACAATATATAACCCCGAGTGCATACATTGTCACAAAATGAAAAACATGAGTTAAATGTATTTCCGGAGGGGTTAGCCTAGTAAACATTCAGTTCAGAGGCACTGAACAGACAAATGCAGTGTCTGTAATCCAGGAAGCACAGAGTTATTTCATTTATTCTGGCAGCATACATCTTCCCCACTCCACCCCCCAGTGTACCCATATTGAAGATGAAAGGCCCAACAACTTAGGGAATTAAAGAGGAAGAAGTAGAAAACAGGTAGACAATGCAATAGTGAGATTCTCTAGTGGCAGAGCATAGCAACATTAAACATCGGAGCAAAGTGAATGCTGTCCATCTTTGAACCAACAGAGGCATTGGCATAGTGTAAGAGTCAAACTGTGGGTAATAGAATCCATTAATTTTTCCTGTTGCTGCATACTAATATTCAGTGAAATAGTAACTTTTACTATATGTATGAGTGTGAAATAGGTATCCTTCCCATTTGTTTTCTTGCTGGGTGTTTTGTACCAAGTTGTTACTGACATCTTTGTTTTCAGGTGCTTTGACGACTGTACAGGAAATTGTTCGTATGTATTCTGTTTTGCTAGTTGATTTGTATTCATTTTTATAAAAATGTACTCAAATGTATTTCATGTTGTGATTTGGCTTGCATTACTCATTGGAAGATTGTACTGAAATCTATGCAGTAGTCCATGTGGGATATGGGATTTCATTTACCGGTAATTTGTTTTGTTTTGTAGCCTACTCAGTACCAAAAGTCAACAGAAACTGATGTATTTCTTTTTTAGTGAGTGACGTTATTTTTTTTAGGATTAGAAGGATATTGTTGTGTAAGCATAACCAATGGTTTTCATCTGGATGCCTGTATGTAGTATACTGTATCTGTAGAACCATTTTAAAAGCTCTTTAAAACAAGTGGGGTGAAAACAACTTCCATTTTTTCCCCCAAGATTTCCTAATAAAACTGGCATGCTATATATGCCAGTAAATAAATAAATGTAGAAATATAGATAGATATAGATATTGACCTTTTATTGGATATCAGCTTTGGTCTCCACGCTCTTATAAATTATATGAGTTTGCACAGCATTCTCTGGTAGTTTGTTTTGGTTTGGGTCCAGGCCAGTCCCTGGGAGCCAGCTGCACAAGCCAGTGGGCACAAGCAAAGCCCTGTGGTCTCTGTGCCCTTACCCGTCGGCGTGTCTTCCATAAAAGCCTGCAGGAGAAAGCAGAGACCTGGGTGGTGTGTGTTTGTACTGTCAAGGAATGACATCACTGCCAGAGATTATGACTTTGGGCAAACTAGTGGGTGGGCACAGAGAAGTCAAACCCTGGTTAACAGGCCACATCATTAGCACACAGAGAGCACTAGATGTGTGTTTCAAAAGTAGAAAACATTAATGCTTTTATGAGCTTTGTGTGAACAGGATGGTGTTTGTCAAGGCCAAAAAGTGCATTTTGTAAAACTTATATGCTATGCTGGGGCCGATTACTTTTCTTTTATTGTAAATCTTGTGCCAACAATTTTTTTTCTCCAATGAGTTGGCAAAGGCTCTTGCTTGTTTAAAAATCAACAAGCTGGGGTTTGCCCCATTCCTTTTTTGTTTCCATGGGCCCTAAGCAGTCAACCTAGGAGCCTAGAGTTATAAAAGCACAAATAAAGACTCGGAAATGCCCAGTTGGGACTTTAAGGTGAATGAATGAGGTAGGTTCACTCTCTATGAGGGTGTGTGTATGGGGTGGGCCAGGGCAAGCCAGGCAGGGGTTGGGTGTGCCAACAAGGCAAGGGCTTCAATTAGCCAGATCTTCCCCTCACTGAGGACACTCTTAAAGTTAACTGGCTGCTAATGGAAGCCCATGATCTTCTTTGGGACCACAAGAGGATCAACTGAAGTTATTACTTTCAAAATCAGGAAAACATGATACAAATTTTCATGGCAAGTTAGCATTGCAGGTTAGTCAATGAAACTGAATGAATGGCATTTGGGACTTTGCTGTGGAAAACATGGAAAACACTTAACTATGGACTTTGTACTACATTTGTCTGAGAGCACCACCACTGGGTGGCAGTAAAAATCCTTGGATTTCCCTTTCTTCTTCTTCCTCTTCCTTTTCCTCCTCCTCTCCTCCTCCTCTTCTTCCTCTTCCTCTCCTTCTCCTCTTCCTCTCGTCCTCCTCCTCTTTCTTCTTCCTTCTTTCTTCTCCTTCTCTCTTCGTCTCTCTTCCTTCTCCTTTTCCTCCTCTTCCTCTTACCCCTCCCCCTCCCCTCCCCCTCTCCCTCCTCCTTTGCTTCTCCTTCCTCCTCCTTCTTCTTCATTATTATTCTACTCATGAGCTATCCCTTCTTGTCCACTTAAAAGGGGCATGCTTTTAGAGTTAACTTTGACCAGAACACCTTAATGTGATATGCACACGACACGTTAGGCTCAAGTTCAAAAATGGAAAAAAAAAGGAAAGAAAGAAAGAAAGACAATTATGTACATAAACAGGATAAAGTAATTTGGATGACTGCCAAAGTCAGACAGTTTTCCCATTAGCTAAGATCAATACTCAGTCACTATGTCATTTTAAAATCAAATTAGGTCCAAAGTGATGAGGTATTGATTACAGAGGTCTAATGGGGACTTTAAACCTCTAAATACTTAGGAGAATAATGGTCTGAAAATAAGGGCACAGGAGTTATCTTTTTGCTGGTTACCTTCAGAATTGAACAAAAGGTTATACCATCCCCAGACTGTACTGTAAAAAGAGGACTCACAGACACTCAAAATTCTCTGTATCCAAAAGTGAACTTATTATCTTAACTTCCAAGTTTATGCATCCACTCATTCATTTATTCAGCAAATATTGATTGAACACCTGCAGACTAGAGCTGAGCATTGGAAATACAGCAGCACCTGAGACAAGCAAGGCCCTGCTTCCATGGAGCTTAGATGTTCCCTGCCTCGTCCAGTTGTCCAACCCAGAATCTGAAAGCCACATTTGCCTGCTCTCACCCCATCTCCCACGGCCAATCAATAGTGGGTAATATCAGTTCTGTATCCTAAATATCTCTGCATTCCATCTATGTCCAATCTTTCTCATTCCCACTTCTCTGGTCTGAGCCATCTTCCTATCACCAAAGCCTGTCCTAACTGGTCTTCTGACCCTATTCTTGCCTCCCTCCAATCCATTTTCCATCTAGTAACCAGAGTGATGTTTCAAAGATATAAACCTGATCAAGTTACTTCCCTGCTTAAAATCTTTCAGTGGCCTTCCATTGTCTTCCAGATAGATTTCCATGTGTCAGGAAATTTCCACTCCTCAGTGTCAGGTCATGCTATGTGCCCTCTTGCTGTTTGCACTCCAAAAACCAGTCACAGTTACAAGAAACTTCTTTTAATTCTGTGATTGTAACTCACTCTTATTTCTTTGAGACTATTTTATTTTATTATTCTCTCTTTCTCTCTCCAATCCTCCACCTCTCCTTGCACAATTTTTTCCAAATCGCTTGTGATTAAGTTGCAGATACAGTGTGCCTTTGCCCCTGTTTACTTCAGTGTGTGTTTCCTCAGAAAAAGGACATTTGATGATATAAATATGGTATGATGGTCAAACATCAGGAAATTTAACATGGATACAATCCTATTATCTAAGCAAGAGTCCATATTCAAATTTCATCATGTGTTCCAATAATGTTATTGTTGAATAAGTTTCCCAGGAAGCAGACTCTGGGATGGGGATTAGTATTTTTGTATAGTCTTGGGATCAACGTGTGGAAGGGAAGGAGAGGGAAGAAATTGGACTGTGATGGAGTCTCAACAAAGGATGAGCCAACCCTTTGGGGACCCTGAAAACTATCATGACCCTTTAATGTCCTGAGATAGGGTGAGGGGCCTGGGCCTTTACTGACCTCTTTACTGACCACTTACTGAAACTTAGTTGCCCCTGGGGAAAGAGTCATGACTTTGTGCAAGGTAGAACTGTCCAGCCCAGGATAACTTCTGGAGAGGGCTGATAGCTGAGGACTGTCAATAGCTGAAGGAGCAAATCCCCGTCTCAAAGAGTTAGAGTGTCATGTCACAGTTTTACACTACGGTCCATCATTTTAACTACTCAGATCTACTCCTTCATAAAAATTTCTGGGAAGAGCTTCTTCAAGATCCTCTGGACCTTTTTTCGTGGGAGAAATGTATAAGAAAAAACGTAGTGGGATAAATTACAAGCCCTGGCCACTGAAGTTGGGGCTACAACTGATACACATCATCTAGATACGCATTCTAGATCATGTCTTTCTCAGCCACCATCTTTGCAGAGTAGATGGCTTGACATGATGGCGTGACCCAGATCCCCATTCCTGAGGCCTCTGAGCTCCTGATCTCCAGGACCTTCTTAAGCATGACTGCTGTGTTTATCTACTTTCTGTAAAAATGGGAAAAGAATGTCAAGAGTTGCCCCAGTGGATCACCAGGGTGCCAACCACACTCTTCTCTGTCCCATGCGGTAGCTGCAGCCACCCTCCTTCTGATGATCCTTAGTATGATTTTTCAATATGATTTTTCTTCAAAGTGCATCGTAAAAAAAAGCAAGCAGTTCTTTAGGAATGTAACTGTTGAAATAGAACCTAACAAATACCATAAGCTGCGACAAGTTAGAAACACTTGTACTTTCACCCAAATGCATGGCCGATACTGAGTAATTTGTTTGTTCATATCTGCAGCAATGTTTTCTATGTGACTTCCCAAAAAAACTTGCTGACAAAGGAATGCATTTTAGTTTGTTGGTCTTTTGTTTTACAATTATTTCAACCATGTTTTTTTACTGTGGCAGGAAGAAGGAGAGACCCCAATAGTTTGGGGCTTTTGTTCCTTAATTGTAATGTAGAAAACCTCAAAAGAAGTTTCTAAGCAATTGTCAGTAGTTTTCACAAAATTTGTTAAAAACTGGGTTCGTTCAACATAACCTTAAATATCTGAAAAACTGCTGATGTTTGTCTTCCTGTTCCAGATGTTTGGCTTTAAAATATCTCGCTAATCATAATGATTCTATGTTATTACTAGTTAACATCTCAAGACATAATATGCCAGCCAATTAGGGAGAATTTTATCATTAATGGCAATAAGTGTAAATACATATTTCAGGTGGTCTTCCTGATAATTTTAGATTTGAAGAGACTATTTCTTGCTGATCTAATTGTATTATCATTCTTTTTTTACCTTATCACGTGACTGACAAAGAGTTTATACTCAGAGTAGAAGGATTTGCTCTGCCATTTGCTTTAGGTTTATTTTGTTATCTTTGTTTTCTGTGGTTTTGTTGTTTTGTTTGTGTTTTTTTGTTCTTGTTTTTTGCAGAAATTATTATAAGCCCTTTTTCTAGTATGAGGGTTAACAGTTAAAATTAGATAATATTTCTAAAGATCTCCTTACTGGGTACATGTTAATGGAAATGTCTTGAGACTTGCTAGAGGCAACCAAGCCATTCCTTCCACATTTTTTTCTCCACAGTATATCTTAAAACCACTGAGGCTTGGGAATTGTAATTAAAGCAGTTAGCATACCCTGACTGATAGAATATCAATAATCAGTTTGAAAAATGTGGGCTCTTGTTCAGCCATGTCTCCCCATTCTGAACTTCTACAAGTGGTTTTTTTGGGCCTCAATGCAAAATTTTACTTTTGCTTCTACTAATTTTATCTTCTGTCATTTGTCCCTTGCTTTAGCCTGTCAAGATCTTTTGAGAGTCTGATTCTGTCAATATGGTTTTTATCTCTTTCAAGTTGGCATGCCCTCTCCATCGTCATTCGAGACAGTAGTATAAATGTTAAGAAGGATATCTCTTTAAGACCAAAAAAAAAAAAAAAGCAATACAAAAAAATAACTTCCTTTTGCTGAGTTGCCGAGCCCCTTGTGGGGCTGACAATGGCAGGATGGTTTAGTCTGTAGTCTCCACGGAGTTTCCTGCCAGGGGACTTCTGGATTTCAGAATCAGGCAACATGAGTCAAACAGCTCTTGGAGCTCTTTGTTCTCAAGCTCCCCCTGCAAATCAGAGCTGGAGATCTTCAGAATCCCCTCCCCATGTTCCCAGTCACCAGCACCACTCCTATTTCCTCAATTTCTCAAAACTCCCTTCAAAGAGAGAAATTTAAATAAAAAGTCTTTCCCAGATTTATCTTTTGTTGATTTTTTTTCCCAACTAGGCAACAAGACTTCATTGTATTTGCCGACATGTCACACAGATTATTGAAGCCAGTAGAAGCAAGAAGGGAAGATTCTAAGATGACACCAGGTTTGTATTTGGGGTGGCTACATTGAAGGAATCCAGTGCTTCTACCTACTTTCCATGGGAGAAATTGAATGAAAAAGAGATGGAATCCAGTCTTGAGCAAAATGAGTTTGAGGTTCCTGGGAACATCCACATGGAGAGGTTGAGAGTCCATGGCATGGACCAGTCTGGAGCTGAGAAGGCCACTGGCTTGGTGCTCGGCCATGTTCATATAATACGTCTGTGGACATACCGAGTAAGGGCTTTCATAACTGTGGTCTCAAGGCAATCCTGGTCCTGAGAGCAGACATCGATGGCCAGAAAGAGCCACGAGGCAGAAAAGGTCCTCTTTCTTTCCGTGTCTGTCTGACTCTATGGTCATAGACAACATACATTAGGAATCATATTGCAAGCTTCCCTTAGAACTCACCAACCCCAAATCTAGACAACTCATGTCCAATTTTCCTGGGATTTTTAAGTCAGCTTTCCCCACCCTACTGACTTATGCATCACAGCAAGATAGCTCTTGGCTTGGGGAGCTGAGAGGGTAGGTGGGTGGGATGATAATAACCATCTTCATAGCAATCGTCCTAAGCCTTATATCTTATTCTGGTCCTACTCTTACTTTGATTTTGTCTCTGCCCAGCTTCAACCTTCTAATTTTGTGGCCACTATTTCAAATTCTGTCTCTGGTCCTTGCATTTGGTATTTGAACTTGGTCTTCCTGGTATTTGAAGCCTCAGTTACCCTCACCCTAAGTTACCATCACAGATGATCTTTGGAAGAACTGCCTTTGTTTCAGTTAGGATCCATTCAGAAGACAGAAACTACATCAGATATATGAGCAGGAAAATTTCAATATGAAGAACTGCAACTAGCTATAAAGTTGTTAGCTAGATAACTGAGCAGGGAAAAAGAGAACTCTGAAGTATCACAGAGGTAGCAACTGCAGGAAGTAGGCACTACCTCTTCAACTGAGGGGACAAAGGGAAGAGGGTAGAAGTATTAAACTTAGAAACTTAGAGTAGGAGTCCTGTAGAGCTGAAAGTCAAATTTCTGAGGAGGTGCCACTGGGTGGTTGGGGCTGGAGCTACAAAGTGGTACAAAGAAGCTGGTTTTATAAGTAGGACAAAATGGAAATGTAGATTTAGCTGCTGCCGTGGGAAGGAAGTGCTTCTGCCCACATGAAGCTTTGCTCAGGTGACACCACGGGAATAGGAAGCAGCAAGTCCTCTCGTCCTTCTCCAGCCTTCCAGGCTCCCTCTAATACCCCCTAGAGAGCCTAAAAGGGATCCAGTGGGAAAAGTAGAAATGTCATTTGCAAAGTTTCATCCCCAGCAACGCAAAGCCAGGTATAGAAGGGACTTAAAGAGAATAACTTGAAACTGCACAGCCTCACTCTTACTCTGGCCACTATAACCCAACTTTGACCTGAGCACTTGGCCAGCTCCTACTCCTCCCCAACTAACCACCTCCCCTTGCTACCACCAGTAGAGAATGACATTTTTATCATTTCCCACTTTAGCTCTCAAAGTCTCTGCCCTTGCCCTGGCAATTGTGAGCACATCTTTACCACTTTCCATTCTTGATTCCACGTTGGTGCATGAGTAAGTCACAGTGCTCTGCAGGCAGGAGTGCACCTTGCTAATTTCAGACAGACCACCTGCCTTTCAAGCAGGGATGCCATGAGCTCCAGCAGCTGCAGGATCTTTTACTCACCTCTACTCTTTTCTTTAGAGAAATTTGGAGGTTAAGTCCAAGAATCTCTTGGGCGTTCTTGAGCAGTTTCAGTTATTCTTACGTTCTGGTTGGGTTATCAAATGTTGTATAACAAATCACCCCAAAACTTAAGGGCTCAAAATAACAACAAGCATCTGTGTCTCCCGTGGTTTCAGGGGATCAGTCGGGGGTCAGGAATTAGGAAGCAGCGTGGCTGAGCTGGACTGCGTCTCTCATGAGCCTGCAGTCACGTGGTGGCTGAGGCTGGGGTCATCTTGAAAGCTCTGGCACCTGGGCTGGGAAGACTCAGGAAGCTGGGAACAGGAACAACTGGGGCTCCTTAGGTACCTGTCTCCTTAGTCTCTCCACAGGGTCCTTCTCAGAGTATCTAGATTTGTTAAATGGCAGCCGATGTTTCCGAGAGCCATTGTCCCCAAAGAAGCGAGCAGAAGCTGGATGTCTTTTTCAAGGTTCACTCAGAAGTCACACCTTATCACTTCTGTCACATTCTGTTCATCAAGGCAGTCACAAAAGCCCACCCAAGTTCAAGAGGAGGGGACATAAACTCCACCATTTGATGGGAAGAGTGTTAAAGAATTTACAAACATTTTTAAAACCACAATAGGCACAATTGGCTTGGGGTTTGTGGGAAACTCTGAACCATTGTTTTTCTCATATCTAGAATTACACTCTTTCAAACAGTGGGATTCCTGACCCCACTGCGTGGCATGCTCTGTTGTTAGCACATGAATAGGTCACAGAACAGAAGGGAGGTACGTTCAGCCAGGACACCAGAGTCCCAAGGCTGGCTCAGGCTCAGAGATGGAATTGTGGGTGCTTCGTGCCTCACCCCAGGAAGGCCTCTGAGGATTGCTGCCTGAAGTGTTAATTTCCACATCAAGCCTACAGAGCGCTGGGGCCGACTACAAGCTGCTGCAGCTGGTTACATTGACCACTCTGTGCTGGCACCTCCAGGTGGGCACAGAGCTGAGCATCAAATGTGGGACCTGGCCTGAGCCTCACACATCCACTCCTGGGAAACGAGGCCGCTTGGGCTCCCCCACAAGGGTCAGAGAAATCACTGCCCCCCTCTAGGTTTGACCTATGGTAGAATTCAAGGCACCAGTAGTAGCACCAGAGTTTCCATATGCTCAGGAGAACAAATGCATTGGGGAGGGGAGCTGGGGAGTTTGTCTTGAAGTGGCTTTTGCGTAAAAGAAAATCCTATTTTTACTTAGATTGTATGTTTATTTGGAATGACTTTGAGAGTGGAAGCTAATGGATGTCTTGGGGGCTAAAGGCCCATTACTTGGGCCACCATCATGTTTTGAAAATTAAGCCATGGCTTAGGAAACCCAGTAACCTATTAGCCAAAGTTACAGAGCTCAGGTGTCCACATACCTCCCTACCTTCCCTGCTCCCTGTCAACCTCAGGATCCTCATCACATCTAACTCTTGTCGGGCTGCTTCCATCACTGGGAGGAGAAGCTGTGCCTCTGCCCCGGGAGGGTATCTTCACACTGTTACATAGACCCCATGTCCCTGCGGAATGGGTGTGCTTGAGTTTTTAGCCTGAGACTTCAGAAATCCACTGCCACAGTTTGTGTTGAGAGTTCATACGACCCTCTACCTCCCTAGTGGGAGAACCAGTGTTTTTTGTCATGAAGAAGAATACCAACTCTTCCCAACTGACTGCTGCAGAATTCTTCTTCATGCTGGCAACCATTGTCTTATCTCTGATGCTTGTATCTAGTTTTTGGCATCTTGATCTCCATGAACTTGTATCTTTAGAAGGGAGGGAACATTGTCTACATCATGGCGCATGCTATGGTCTGAATGTGTGTCCCTCTTAGGTTCATACGTTGAAAGCTTATCACCAAAGTGATGGTATTAGAAGGTGGGGCCTCTGGGAGATGATTGGGTTGGGAGAACTCCGCCCTTATGAATGGGATTAGTGCCCTTATAAAAGAGGCTCCAGACAGCTGCCTTGCCCCTTCCAGGAAGTGAAGATGCGTTGAGAAGACACCACTCATGAGAAAACAGGCTCTCACCAGATACCAAATCGGCAGGCCCCCTGTTCTTGGACTTCCAGACCTCTAGAATTGCGAGACATTTCTGTTGTTTATAAGCTACCCGGTTTATGGTATTTTGTTACAGCAGCCCAAATGGACTAAGAGGCAATAAATGAAATGCCACATCTCAGGTGTGCCTCTGTGTTTGATAGTGACTGTGGCCTTTTCATTGACACAGGAGTTTTCTGAAGGTCAATAAATGGGACACTGTAAGAACTCACAGACCTGCACAATGCCATGCTTGCAGACAAGTATTTCATGGAGCTTGCAAACACTTTTCACATGCTTATACGTTGAAAAATACATAAAAGTAAAAAAATAATATGTGTGTGGCTGCTGAAGTAAACAGAAGTTCTAGTCTACTGGGAGACAGCTGACCTCCAACCTCATCCTGCTTTCCAGAGGGCTGAGGGCATCTCTTTCTTGGCGACCTGTAAGCCATTCTTGGTACACTTGTTAGGAACTGCCTAGGGCAAGGGCTGTGGTGACATGTTATCACAAATTGGGTACCGTAAAACGAGAGAAACTTATTCTTACAGCTTTGAAGGCTGGAAGTCCGAAATCAAGGTGTTGGCCGTGCTCCCTGCACAGGTTCTAGGGAAGGATCCTTCCTGGCCTCTTCCTAGCTGCAGGTGGCTCCAGGCATTCCTTGGTGTTCCTTGAATTGTTGCTGCATCACTCCAATCTCTGCCTTCGTCTTCACATTGACTTCTTTTGTGTGTGTGTGTCTGTGTGTCCTATTCTTATAAGAACACTAATTACTGGATTTGGGTCCAACCTTAAATACAAGATGATTTTACCACCTTAAGATCCTCAACTAATTACATCTGCAAAGATCGTGTTTCTAAATAAGGTCACATTCTGAGGTTCTGGATGAACATGAATTTTGGGGACACACTAGTCATCCCACTGCAAATGTACAGCTTAAAAATTCTCCTTGTGGCTTCCCAAGGCTGAACAATTCCTTTTATTATGTTAGTTAAATATTCAAATGTAAAACTCCCTGTGCTTGTAGCTCCTTTGCAAATACAAAACAAATTTTCCAATTGCACGCAAGCAGAACAGTGAAATGAATATATTTAAAATAAATAGCATTAACTTAATATGGCAGATGACATTTTCTAAGATTAAATTATCCTTCACTCATATGAGTTGTACTGTCTGCTGTGGTGCACATTCTTTGAAGTCTGGCTTGCCAATATGACCATTAATTTCTTTCATCACTTTTTCCTCTTCTAACTATTGTGAATTTTGGTTCATACAGCTCTCCACTAATTCATTCTCTGGGTACAAATGTGCCCTCTACTTATTTACTTACACAAATTCATTCTCTCAAATCGCATAGCAACACTAAGTTAAAAGGTGGTGATCAGAAATCCAAAATACTTGTATATTAATTCTTTAAAGACTATCATCTTTAAACCACCCCCCAAATTAATTCTTTTTCTCTAGAGAACATAGACATCTACATGTGGTTCCTGTTTTGAGAAAACTGATGTTTGGCCCTAAATCATGTGAACTCCTGGCATGGGTTCTCTCCATCCAATTTGCAACAGCATCTTTTCCAGACTAATCTTGAAAAATATCATTTAGAAAATCAGAAATGGAGCAGCTGAGCTAAGTTATGTTTAGTGAGGGCAGCAAAAGACTCCAGGCTTTGTAACCATAGTCCTAAAGTAGAAGCTCCTCCTTTTTTTTTTAGACAGAGTCTCACTCTGTTGCCTGGGCTAGAGTGAGTGCCGTGGCGTCAGCCTAGCTCACAGCAACCTCACACTCCTGGGCTCAAGTGGTCCTTCTGCCTCAGCCTCCCGAGTAGTTGGGACTACAGGCATCCGCCACCATGCCTGGCTAATTTTTTCTATATATATTTTTTAGTTGGCCAGATAATTTGTTTCTATTTTTTAGTAGAGACGGGGTCTCGCTCTTGCTCAGGCTGGTCTCAAACTCCTGACCTTGAGCGATCCACCCGCCTCAGCCTCCCAGAATGCTAGGATTACAGGCGTGAGCCACCGCGCCCGGCCTAGAAGCTCCCTTTTTACATCATCAGCTAATTCCTGGGATTTTCTAGGCCCAGAACTTAAGTCCTAAGATTTCCCACTCTTCATATCTTGTTGACTAACACAATAAAAAGGCGAAGAGCTATCATTGCTTGGCTGCCAGCCACCAGACCAGAATCCTGAGAACTGTAAATTCTTCATCTTTATTTTGGCTTACCTGGATCTAGCCTTTCCCCTAATCTTTGGGACCAATGCCTTTGGTATCTGGGTGCAAATAGGAGGCATGTTCTGCATCTCCATTGCTATGTCTCTCCAGACCCTACCCCACCTTCCTCTCTACCAGTCAGCCTCTTTGACTGTGGTAATGGTCATGAAATGCAGGCTGGGCCAGTTGTATTACCTCATTCCTGGTCACAGTGACTGTTACAAGGGGTGGGCATGTTACCCAACCCAATCAGAGTCCTGCCCCAAGAGTTTTCTCACTGGAGGTGGAAGAAAGAAGCCCCTTTCCTCTTCCTCTCTGGTCACTGTGATGCCTGAGCAGATGTGAGTCCAGAAGAGACACATTTCTAGTCTCATGGAGAATTCAGTCTCAGAGTTTGAAGTAGAGATGAAAGCCAGAGAAAAATATTCATGATGGTGCTCCACTGTGGGCTCCAGAGATCCTAATGGCACTCTACTGTTGTTCTTCCTGAAGTTTAGTTAAATGAGTTCATAAAATTCCTCTTTTCTCATGTAAGTTAACTTTGGATGTCTTGTTCCTGGCAGCCATGAACTGTGACTGATTCATTTTATTAAAAAAAGATACCTTGCAGTCGACATCTAACCCTCTGTCTACTTCTAAAAGAAGCTGATCCCTGATCATGTCAGCAATCTTGAATCGCATTAGGATCTCTGTTATGATTTTCCATGAGTGGGGAAAGGTTCTGGAGATTTGGATTCCTAGGAATAAAGATCTCACTACATCTTGCAATAACTCCCTTTGTTCTGGGAAACCATGAAGGGCTTTTGGTACATCAAACATGAGGCAATATTCCCTATCGTTTTGTGAGCAAAACTGTGCCACACTTAAATCTGTAAAAGTTACAGTACCCAAAGTAGCAAGGGACTGGGAGGTTGCTGATTAGAGCCTTGGGGGGAATTCACTCTTCTCTCATTTTCAATCCTCCTGCCCTGGACACCTGCCAAAGTCCCTTCTCTACCCTTGACTCCAGGAGGGCAGCACATGACCCAGCCTAAGTCAATCGGAACTTAATCCAGTCAAAGCCAGCGAGGCTTTGGTTGGCACTTCTGGGAAAGTAGCATTCTCTCTTCCACACTAGGTTTAAATGTGAGGGGACAGGTGACCGCATCTGCTGTGACCAACTCTTGACTATGGACAGAGCCTGCCTGAGAATGACTAACATCGTGGGATCCACTGCCTCAAGCCACACCTTGTTTTTCAATTTGTAGGGGCACATAAAATAATAATGCAATAGACTTAATGACATATGAGAATAGTTAAAACCATGTTCCAAGTACAAATAAGATATTAAGAGGCAGTCAAATTTGAAGCCAGGTTTGTCTGACTCCAAATCTATGCTCTTTCAACTTTATCCATGCTTCTTTTCCTATTGCAGGGTGTGGCTGAGATTCAGAGCCGCCCTGCCCCCGCCCCCGCCCCCGACCCCCAGCACACACAGTAAGAAACTGTGACTGGTCAGTTTGATGCCTAGGGGAACACCTTCATCAAAGTTCCTGGACTCTTGCAGGCCATCTCCCCAATACTGTTGGGTCATTATGGCCTATTCAAACATTAACCATGGCGCTCTGGAGCTTTTGATGGCTCTGCATTTGATGTGGTGCCTTTTAACACATAAAACTTAAGACATCTGTGTCCACATCCACAACGTCTAAAGGCTGCCTCAACCACTCCGTTCCTAGTGGACTATCACAATGGGTTTATCACAGATATGCCCACCTCCAAAATTTTTGTGGTGGTAAATACAAAAATAATCCCCAATCTTCATCCCCTGACCCGCATCCCATTTGCTTTAGCCATAGTCATTTGTTCATCAAAGATACAGGAGTTCTATGTGATAGCTGATAGTGACCTACGGTTCACACTCTGGCTTTAGAGAACACACTTGCCTGGCACCCACCACCCACAGCCAGATGCCAAACTGTATCACCTCAATTCTGAAAAATGTCTCTGCTTAAACATCCATTTGTCTTTGCTTCACATCTTCTTTCTGCTTTATGATCTCATTTCTTATATTCAACCCCTGATTTTGATGTTTGGACTTGGTTCTTCTTGTTCTTTTTTTTCTCAGACCTGACACTTTGTCATGTATTGGGTTTTGAAAACAGTGCCTCCATCAGAGAAACAGAAAGTAGCATGGTGGCTGTCAGTGGCTGCAGGGAGGGGGAGAAGGGGAATTGTTGTTTAAAGGACTTTGAGTTTCAGTTTTGCAAGATAAAAATGTGCCGCAGATCTGCTTCACAGCGATGTGACTTAACACTGCTGAACTGTACACTTAACAGTGGTTAAGATGGTACATTTTATGTTAGGTATCTTTTACTACAACTTTAAAAATGTAAAAAAAACAAAATCTTTTTTAAGCACCCAAGAAAAAAATGGTGCCTCCATCCAGAACTTTTCTAAGAGACTCAAACTGATTTGCTACCATTAGGCATAAATAAGAATTGACTTTAAAGGAAGTTGACATGGTAACGTGTAACCACACCAGATCATCTGGCTCAACTTTTATGTAACAAAGTTGTGAGTTGTTTTTCAGTTGCCATGGGACCCTAAATTGAAGGTCACATAACCTGAGCATTCCCAGAGGAATCAAGTGTGCAATCGGGGGTAGAACCAAAGAGCTGGGACAGAGGAGCAGGGACTGAATTGAGAAGCAGACACCCAATGGCAAGATCCAGGATCCAATCAGATTGAGCCTTGTTGTCACCCCATGGCAGGATCCAATCAGATCATGCCTCATTTCCCTATGCTTATAAAACCCAGCCCGGCTCCCAGCTTGGGGTGACAGATTTGAGCGTTTCCTCCTGTCTCTTCTCCAGTTGCATCAGGACCTGAGCCCATTGACCGGGGGGTAACAATTCATTCCAATTTGGAAACGATGTTGGCTACAGCTGTAATCAGAATTCACTCAGTACTTGCATAACCTGTTCCCTGGAGGCACTCTCTTGTATTAGTTAAAAATGTATGTTTTGACCTCTGGATCACCCCAGTGACACCTGGATCCCTGGTTTTCAAGCTTCAGTGTGCAGTAACAATCACAGGCTTATGATAAATGCATATTCCAAGGCTTACCCTAGACCTGTTGGATTAGATATCCACTGGGACTGAGGCCCAGAAATCTGCATGTTCAACAAACTCTCTACATTATTCTGATATGGGCTGTCATTAGATCATGACTTGATAAATTCTGTTTTAGAAGGCATACTGATTTTAGGGAAAGAACCAAATGTTTAATTTTATTTTTGCTCTTATGGCTCGAGCTCAGAGCTTTGTACTTAGTACGGACTTAAATGTGATTGAAAAAGTACAGTTAAAAAAAAAGTAATTTGCTAGACTCATTGTCCAAATAAAATACAATTTGTAGCATGTGGTTTCTTTCAGAATTAATTGTGCATTAATATTTGATATTTGAGCAAGCCATATAATAAGGAGCTATAACATGATGCTAGTTCCAAAAAATGTGGCTTTAGTGTTTAGTGTTTTGAAATCCAGACTCTTAGATGCTCTGATCTCATATGGCTCTAAAAAGTCATTTCCTTCTTAAACTTTTTATCCCTCTTCAGCCTCTAAATGGAAATGAAGCATTCCTAGTTTCAACCTGATTTACAACTTTTAATCTATGTTCTTAATGAGGTATTAGAGAACATTTATAATGTATCTCATTGTATAGTCTGTCCACATAAGAATAACTGAGAATATATGTTCAAAATCCCATTTACTTTAGAATTTAATTTTTTGCCTAAAGAAAAAGAAAAGTTCATTGATCTAGTGAGCAAGCAATTTGCAGTTAGTTGCCTCATGTAGATTAAATTCATAATTTTATTTTTAATAGCGTCATTCACATCTGTGACATCACAAGGAAGTACAATGACACTCTATGAATTTCTACTTAGAAATAATAAAATAATTTTTCTCCATGTTCTGGAGGATATTTGCCTAGCAGATGGGGGCTAGGTAGATGACTAGGAAAGCCCTTTCTGACCCTGAGAGTGTGAATTTGCACTGTCAAAGTCATTCTTGATGCATTCAATATTACTTGAATGTAATGTGAAATATAATTTGTTCCCCACAGAGAACATAGCTTTTAGCCCAAAATTTGCCTGTGCAAAGTGAAGTTCATCATGGTTTTGCCTCTGTGTATTTTAAAAATGACATCATGCTCTAGAAATATAAACATTCAAATGGAAAATAAAAAGTGGATCAGCAAGTAACACCCTGCTAGATCTGGCTTTTAACTTTTCTAAGAGACTGTTCTAGTGTATATTTTCTTTCTCTCCTGTATTGGTCTATTAAGATGTGGACAGTAACGCAGTGGTCATCACAATGCTTTGTATGAATGCAGCCAGGATTTGTGGCATTCCAAAATGTCTTGAGAGGCTTGGAAGGAGAGGTCTGAAGACAAGAGGCTTAGAGCTGAAAGGACCTCAGAGAAGGAGCATAAGGACATTTAGGTTACCGAGTTGCTCAAAAGTGCATAATGCTAGAGAGATGACTATCTTGATCAAGGCAGTGCACGTCTCACTAGTTTGAAAGAGGAAAAATTAAGTTTTTTTTTTTTTTTTGTCTCTTCTGCCTTTGAGTAGCAATGTCCCTAACTGTCCATTAGTAAACCACCTGGTATTATGTGTACTTGTTTCTTCTTTCTAGGTCGGTTACCCACTGTGGCAGATAGATGCTAGGGCTGCCTGCGTGTCCCCTTCTTGGGGACACCTTGATTCCCCACCCCCCGAGTACGGGAAGGAACTATGACTTGCTTCTAGGCAACAGAATACAGCAAAGGTGACAGGATGTACATGATTACCTTGCATATGACTGTAAACCATCCTGACAGGAGATTCTGTCCCATAGCCGACTTGGCTAAACACAGATTAGCTGGGTGCACTGCTTCACAGTCTCAAAAGACTGCAGTTAAGGTGTTGGCTGGGGCTTCGGTCTTCTTGAGGCTTGACTAGGGAAGGATCTGTTTCCAAGCTCGTGTGGTTGTTGGCAGCATCCAGATCCTTGCAGGCTGTCAGCTTAAGGGCTTCAGTTTCTTGCTGGCCGTGGGAGGGAGGATACTCTCAGTGGCTTGCCATGCTGCTCTCTCCATAGATAGCGCACAGCATGGCACCTTGTTTCTTCAAAGCCAGCAAGGGAGAGTCTCTTGGTCACACTGGACACATCCAAAAGACTCAGTTATTTTAAGAGGCTGCATCTATTAGGGCAAATTTTGCACCCCTTAATTTATGTTAGAATTCTAAAGCTTGTGTCTGTGTTCACCCTGCCAATATCAATACAAACAGTTCAAGCTTTTTTCATTAATTGCATAATTATGTGCATCAGGGGATTATGGAGTATATTGACCCTATTGTGAATTCAAACCCATGTATTGTATAAGCAAAGAATCTGTGTAAACTATTAATTTAGTAACCAACCTACTGTAGGCTTGGCTTTTTACTAGGCTGGAGTAACTGCCAAATCAATAAATTTGAATTGTTTTTGGGTAAATCAGTTTCACTACCCTGCTCTCTCTTCTTTCTTCCACCTTCCTTCCAAATATTGCATAAAATAAGGTAGTATTTAGGCACCAGTGCTCTTGGTGCCCAGGGCGGTCAACCATTGCTTTCAGATGTGTGCCATGTGCTGTCCCTACAATGGCCTATTTTCTTTTTTGTGTATTTTACTCCCAGTGATGGTTTTGCTGCTTCTTGCTTCTCACAGTGATTAGCTTCACAAACCTCCCAATTGAGTCCAAGGGCTTTTCCCAAAGGAACGTGCAACTGGCAGAAACAGCAAAATGAGTATCTATGTTTCAGAATTAAGAGAAAAACTTTTACCGCAACACCAATTAGAATTTCCTTTAGTTATTATGACATCCGATTTTAGCTTTGACAAAACTGAATAAGCTTTAGACTTTATTGTCAGAGAGTCTCAAGATTTTTTTTTTTTTTTTGGTACGTGGAAACTAGTGCTGTTTTATTTTAGGTGCATGGCAAAGTGACAGAATACCAACAGAGGCCACAGCCAAATGTGGCGAAGGCAGTCTGGTTTAGATTTTCCCACTGAGCTTTACCAAGGCCGGCTTCTCCTGGGAATTATGTGAACTCCTTTATTTGTGCCAAGATTTTTGTAATTTTGCAAGGTAACTTTAACATTATGTGTACTGAGAATTAGGCTAAATAAACTACTGATGAACACAAATCAATCTTAATTAAATCAATGGAAAAGTTGTTATTTATATCCTACTAAGTTTTCCAGTTCCTTCAAAGAATTGTTAACTTTTATATTTTATGATGTAGAACTCCTCCCTACTTTTCAACCCTCTTTCCAATGTTTCTGCTAAAATTTAGAGACCCATCCTTAACCTGTGTTCTTTTGAGAAGTCATTCCAGCGGTTCTGGTTTATTTTCATTAGTATGACACAACAAGTCAAGTCCAAGGAACACAGTTCATATCCCGCAATTTGGTTACCACCCAGAGCTTCTATACGTCGTGGAAAAAGATAGGCTATTATTAAAAATACCTGTATACAGGCTCAAATACATACAATGTATTCAGCTCATTTGAATCATAACATAATAGACTTCTTTTGTGTTTTCTTTGAGGACTTTTGCCTAGGTTTTCTCTATATTGTATATATTGAAAATATTTTAGGTGATTGAATTTTAAAAAGTGTATTTTCCTCCACTTACAGAACCAAAATAATTAAAGAAAGTTGTACATTACCTTTCCTGACAAGGCCTTTGACTTTTTCCTTATGCCTTTTGAGGGAGTCTGTCATTAATTTTAGATTAAGACTACAGAGCCTTTCTGTTCTCATAAACGTTTTAATGCTTCATCTAGAGATGGGCTATATGCGGTGCTCTGTGAAGTTGTTCTTTTTGAGAAGTAAAATATTTCCCCACAAAAAGAGAAGGAACATTTCCAGAGGACAATGAAAGAAGCCTGGTAAATGTACTTGGAGTCCCTTAGAAGCGTTCATTCTTCTCACATGGGAGCCTGGTTTGCTCTCAAAAAACATATTACCCCATTGCTAGCCATTTTCTTGCCAAAGTCAACTCATGCACCTTTTAGCCCCTTCAATACACTACAGCTGTTATATCCTGACCACCGTGGACCTCCTCCTTTCTGCCATTACAAGGAAGTCATTCACATTCATTCTCTTTCTCTCTCGCTCTCCTTTTTCTCTCTCTCTCCCCTCTACCCCCTCCCTCCCTCCATCTCTCTTTCTCTCTCTCTCTCTCTGTCTTTTCCTCCCAATCTGCACCTGGGATGTGATACTCTTGCTTTTCCCTCACCAGCTCTGGCTGTGCTCACTGCTCAACCTATTTCTTCTATTACACAGTTCCTTGCATTAAAGCCAACAATGGACGAGCAATGGCTGGGTCAGGAAACACTAATCAAATCACTAAACAAAAATAGGGAATGGGACATTTTGTTTCCATTAGAAACCTTTCATTTTATTTCTTCACTGTTTACTTTGGTTTTGTCTTATTCAGGCAGCTCATAATTTTCAAAGATACATGTTGGTAAAGTGTGCTTTGAATTTATCTCCATGTATCGTGACTACTCACAACGCGTAAGCTTTTTCGTCTCTCTCTTAATACCGTCAACTTGTTCTTTCCACTGCTTTTGCCTCAGTTTGGGTAGCTTCTCCAGAGTAATCAGGAAATTAGTGTGTCTTCTTAACAGTATATGTGAAAACTCTTCTAGTCTTCTACATAGAAGTTACCGACATAAAAAGCATTTAAAACTTTTTCTGATTCTTACATTTAAAAAACAATCTACTGTCTTAAATTCTTTTTAGAAGGTGGGATATTAATAAACACACAAAATAATTCCACAGACCAGAGTTTCTCATACTTCAGTGAGCATCAGAATCACCTGGAGTTACTCACCTGAGCTCCCGCCCCAGAGATTCTGATCCAGGTGCTACTGATGCTACGGATCTCAGGACCACCCTTTGAGTAAGATGGAGAGATCCTCGAGCTATGCCTGCGCTCCTTCTCAAAGTGTTACCCCAATGCAGAGAGCAGCTCATTGACGGTAAGTGCAGAATGAGAGAGAGAGAGAAAGAAAGAGAGAGAGAGATGATAGATAAACAGACGATTGATAGATAATAAATAAATATCTAATAGAATCATATAAAGGATCTTACATAATAACTGTTTTACAAATTCCGTCTTTAAAATTAATGTTTTTAAAGCCTGGCATACATTGTTTAACAATTAAAAGAGCACAAAATAAACCATTTCCCCATTCCAGATCTACACTCCCATTTTGCAAAATCAACCATATTTATCTATAGGAAGTAACAACTTAGAGTGAAACTGAGACTATAGCAAGTTAAAGAAAATTTTGACTATGGTGCACATGCCAAAGTTGAATGATTTAAGGTCAAATTTTCTTTAGTTTGTTTATTAGTATTCATTTGAAAGAAACATACACACACACCCCCCTTATACTGCTTTCTGAAATCAAATACATTTCCTGCCTTCTTCTTTCCTCAGTACTCTTACGACCAAGCTATTTATAGCCCAGGAGAGGAAAAAGCTCCACTGGAGGCAGGAAAACTAAGTTCGGAAAGAATAGGAGGAAGTGTGCCTGCCATTTAGCCAAACAACCTTTAATTCATTGAGCTCAAAGCTTAGCAGCTTCACTGTCCTTGTTAGGCGTAAACAGCTTGCAAATTTCTATTTTTTTTTTTCTCTTTCCACTTTTGAACTGGATTTGGGCAATGGAGGTGATGGCATCATTTTAGAAGAAAGAACAGGAATCTCTAGGTGTGTAGACACATTGAAGAGAAACTTGCTAGGGGTTGATGAACGAAAAGAAAAAGATTCAATCTAGGGATGAACTTTAAATGATTGGACATCTGCAAAAGAAGGTGAGTGTCATTTTTAAGTCTGTCTATTGTTATGTCTTAATGCATTTCATTTCATGAACTATGGATATTAGCCATGGACAGTGGATATGATTTGAGGGCAGGTCCTCATGTAACTTTTCAATGAGCTTTGCTTATATCTCAGAAGAAATGTAGAAATCAGCTTCAGTTATATCTTCAGTTTTTAACAGTTTTTTTTAAAGTCATTGTTTTCTGAAGGTAACTTTATCTCCACTAACTTCAGTTTCATTATCATCAGGCGATTAGATAGTACCAGTAATTTCACTGATGATCGCTTTTGAAAAAATATTTTCTTGGTATTTGCTTATTTGTCCATCCTTTTCAAAGTGCTGGTTAATAATTCACCTGCTATTTCTTTGTCAGTACTGGTTTAGAATACTTTTAATACATAGGCCCGCAAACAAAATGGACGATTATAGAAAAATTATTTTAACAAAAATTTAAATGTGTAAAATTAAGTGAAGATAAAAATTTTTTTAATACAAAATTCTTCTCTTGGACATTCATTTTCAGATAAAGGAGAACCTTCTAGAAGCACACACACAAAAAAATCACTGAACAGTTTCCAGTGATAGAAACTGTTCATAGTAATTATTTACATTTAAATTATACTTTTGAAACATTCCTTCAATATATATCTTCTGAGTGACTTGAAAAATGTCACTGGGTTTAGAAGTGGTAAGACCCAAAGAAAATGGATTAAATCCAAGAACAGTTGATGCTGCCCACAAAAAACTTGGAAAGCTCCTAGGGACATTCCAAATTCTTTTAGCATTCTTTGCCATTAAACAAGCACATTTGTTTAAATGATGCACCATATTTGCATGCACTGCTGATAATATCCACATTTGTGTCTTGGAGTAACTTGATTAATGTTACCACAATGACTAGCAAAGGAATAAGGTTCTGGTGGATTATTGAAGAGGAAGAGCAGAAGGAAATGCGCTGCTGTTACTCGGCTTATCCCTGTTGGAGATGGGTATGTGTAGAATCTGTCGCAAGAAGATAGCGAAGCTGGAAGCCAGAAAGGCTGTGCCAGCCAGAACTGGTGCAGGAGGCCAGGCCTCAGCTCTGGCTCAGAGCGCATCCACCCCTGGCTAGTCCCTTTCCCGGGGGAATGGAAGGGTTATTTTTTTCTGATTAGAAGATTCTAATTCATTCCATGGAAACTGTTGGAACGTATAATATGCTTCGATAGAAAGAGCATGATTTCTTAGTTGAACTTAGGTTGTAAGCAACAAGAGGCACATGAAATTCATCTGGATAAATATGATAGATGTGAAGAAACAAATAAACTCTCAGTACTTACTGTCAGGACACTCCAGTGAGTGCTGCAAAATCACCTCTGGTCCATTTTATTATCTTCCAGAGTGAAATCTAAGGTGACTGACTTAATCGCCACTCTACATGGCTCTAGTGATAGGAATGTTGCTTATGGTGATCCTGCTCTCTGTTAATGTTGAACTCATTTGAACTCTTACAGTTTCAAAAGAGCTTTCAACTTTGACACATTCATATGTTTAAATTATGAGGATCAAAATGCTTTAACACTATTCAAGTTTTAAAAAATAGATAAAATTGTGAGTTACAGATATTATTCTGAGAATATATTTATTCACTTGCAGAAATGTCATTGATGGGCAGGACGTGGTGGCTCATGCCTGTAATCCTAGCACTCTGGGAGGCCAAGGTGGGAGGATCGCTTGACATCAGGAGCTTGAGACCAGTCTGAACAAGAGCAAGACCCCGTCTCTACTAAAAATAGAAAAAATTAGTTGGGCAACTAAAAATAGAAAAAAATTAGCTAGGTGTGGTGGTGCGTGCCTGTAGTCCCAGAGGAGGCTGAGGCAGGAGGATCACTTGAGCCCAGGAGTTTGAGGTTGCTGTGAGCTAGGCTGATGCCACGGTACTCTAGCCCAGGCAACAGAGTGAGACTCTGTCTCAAAAAAAAAAAGAAGTGTCATTGATGGTTGGTTTCCGGATGACCATAGGTGCTTGTAAATGTATTCATGAAATGCCAGTTATTTAGAAATATAGTTCTTGGAAATTGCTTAGTAGTTCCACAGGTTTCTTGCTGTCTTTTCAAGCTCCTAAGAGTATTTTAAGTTAGAGATAGTGAATTTTGAAAATAATTTGTCATTTTTTTAGCTCTTCTATTAATTAAATAGAAATTTATTGTCTCATTTCCAGTATAACTTCTATAATCACTATGTGTTTACAGTTTATGTAGTTTAGCCGCCCCCAGCCCTCACATGTAAATATAAGTGAAATCAGGTTACTAAAGAGATCAAGTAAAACAGCAAGAAATGTAGATGTCACCAAATAGGATCTCCAATTTGTGGGATGCATTGAAGAGGGGTGTGGGGAGAAGCGTGCCAAGGTCGTGGTTGTCTTCTGCAGACGGGCAGCCACACCTGTCTGCCATCTGGCCTGATGTTAGGTGGGCGAGAGAGGGGGTGTTGCATGTTGATGTTTTGTGTGTCTACAGGCACCTTAAATTTGGATGAATGGCCTCTGAAGATCCCCTTTTTCCTACCCTCTCATCCCCTCGCACCCTGGATTGCAGGTTAGCAAACAGCACCACACCACCAAAGTATATTTATGAAGTTTTCCAACTTATAATACAGTCTCTACCCTTGGTAAACTCAACATGAAGTTGGAGAAAGGGAAGTATATAGGACACAAGGCATCCTATCTATGGAGCCAAATTAATGATGTAGACCATGAATGCCACGTCAGGAAGACCTGATCTGGGTAGGCTTCTTGGAGGTAGGAAATTGACCTGGGCCTTGGAAGGCAGAAGAAGATCTGGTGGGACAGAGAGAGACAAGAGCATCCAAGATAAGCCTGGAGATGTGAGCGCAGGCAGAGACGGGAATGGGCTTGGTGCGCCCAAGGAATAGGGTTGCCAGATGAAATACAGGATGCCCAGTTCCATGTGAATTTCAGATAAACAACGAACACTTTTTTAGTATAAGTGTGTTCTGTTGCATGGGTGTGTATGAGGCCTATTGCATGGGACACACTTATACAAAAATATTATTTGTTGTTTAGCTGAAATTCACACTTAACTTGGAGGCCTGTATTTTTCTTTCTTAACTCTGACAGCTCTACCAGGGAACTGAGAGTCGATCACCTCGACAGGAGCAGAGGGACTAACACATGGAGCAGGAGAGAAGTGTCTGGAGGAGGCTGGGATCATACTGTG
Source organism: Varecia variegata (assembly GCA_028533085.1). Taxonomy (NCBI): domain Eukaryota; kingdom Metazoa; phylum Chordata; class Mammalia; order Primates; family Lemuridae; genus Varecia; species Varecia variegata. The sequence continues at coordinate 22,439,193 of CM052437.1, forward strand.
GCGGCACTGTAATGACAGGCTAAGTAGTTTAAAATCCAATTAAAGGCTCCAGGAACCCCTGAGGGGTTTGGAAAGGGAAATGACGTGGATACGATCTGCCCATTTGAGGCAGGACTCACTGGGGCAGAGAGCAGGTCACCGAGGCCTGGGTGCTGATGAAAACAGAGAGGAACCAGATGGGGACATATTCCAGAACAAAGTGACCTGTTTTGTAAACTAATCAGGCTTGGTTATAGGAGAGGAAGTGTTAAAGATGTCATGTTTTATGGTTTATTCAAAGAAATGGCCAAAGAGAAAACAGCAAGTCAGGGAATTGGGGAGATGAAGATTTTGGTTTTAGACGTGTTAAATTTGAAGTGATGATGGAATAGTCAGGTAGAAACAGTTAAGTGAACGGATGGAAATGGGAAGCAGCTTAGGAGGCAGGGGAGGACTGGAAGTAATAACAGCTGACACTTATTGAGCACTGACTGTATGTTAAGCCTTTTATCTCCATGATCTTATTTTATGCTCATAAATACCTGCTGGCAGGTTCCGTTGCTAGCTGAGTTTTGTAGATGAGAAAACGGAAGGTCAGAGAGGTTAAGTAACTTGCCTGTGCTGGCGTCGTTACTGAGAGACAGATAGAAGGTGGAACCAGCTGTGTATGAAGCGAAAGCCCATGCTGCTGCTAATTCCCACAGAGAGTGCTGAGCACCTTGCTCTGGCTTCACCGTAGCCGTCTGCAAAGATCTAAGGGCACCAATTGTTTGTGCTATAACCCAATGTGTGACTAGAGTCCTAGTCTTATTGTTCCCAACTGTGGCAGCCCTCGTCGAATTCTGCACCTTTTGCTTAATCTCTCTGAGGAAATGGGAATAGTTTATACATACAGGTTTTCTCTTTTTTTTCTTTTCTTCTCTTCTCTTCTTTCTTTTCTTCCATTTCTTTCTTTTCTTTTCTTCTTTTCTCTTCTCTCTCTTTCCTTCTTCCCCCCTTCCTTCCTTCCTTCCTTCCTTCTTTTTCTTTACTCTTTCTTTCCCTCCCTTCCTGCCTCCTTCCATCCCTTTCTTCTTTTCTCTCTCTTTATTTCTTTTTCTGAAATTGTTTTTCTCTCAGTGGCTCGTTTTAAATTTTCCCTTGGCTTTCTGGTGAAATAAAGATTATGCTGAAGAGAAAAGGAGACCAAGCGTGTTAACCTCCTCTCCCTGTCCCTGGCTGCCCTCTAGTGGTCATTCCAGCTAACAATGTTCAGTCCAGGCCGGAGACGACACAGCCAGGCACTAGGAGCAAACTCCTTAGGAATCTCTGAATACTATAACCGAGAGTTCACAAAATCACTACAGAATCATCTGTGGGCTCTTAACTGGTGTGGAGGCTTAGTTGTGCTAGGAAATTCTGGAAACAGACTTCATGGAATTACACACACCCTTACAACTGGCTGGCACGAAGGGCATTTTGAATAGAACAGTTTTAGATTTATCTTAAACTTTCTAATTATTAAAATTATTTCACCTATGTACCCTTTTAGGCAGGTACATATATCATGTTTGGTTATTAAACTTTCAGTGCACATATGTGCCTTTATTGTTAAGATTTCCTAGACCTTTTACTCTAAATATTTACTTCAAAATACAAATATTTTTTTTAGTAAAAAGTGAAAAGTCTGTTTTTTAGAATCTGTCCTAAGGGAAAGAATCATAAATTCAGACAAAAATGTATTTGAAAGAATCTTTATCTATGTGTAACAGACACATTTTGTAACCAACCTAAATGTACAAAAATAAGGGAATTGTTAAATAATATTCCACAATATGGAACTTTATACAGCCGTTAAATTACATTAAAATATTTACTGTTCATAGTAAATATTCAGCAAAAAAGAGACGTCTGCAAAATTATATACGTAGTGTGATCCCATTTACTTAAAAAATATGTATGTATATGTGAAAAAAGGTTAAGAGCTAAAAATTCATGCACCAAAATATTGACAATCAGAATTTCTAGTCATTAGGGTAATGGTGACTTTTATTTTCTACTTTGTCTCCAGCATAAATAAGCATGTCCTAGTTTTACAATCAGGAACAAAAACCAGTGTGTTTTTAAAGGTGGAGAGCTAAGTCTCTGTTCCAATTTCTTGCTGTCATGGCTGACAATATGTTTGTGCTAATTCAGCGCCATTTATGGCCTCTTTGCCAAGTAAAGAGTTATATCCTGTTTGTGACAGCATAATTCATTGTAATGGAAACGATTATGAGGCACTGGCCTAGTCTATGACTTCACTGCATTCATCAGCAACAGGAAACAAAGACATGCACTTTGTTTTCATAATTGTTCTAGTAATAATTGACAATTGGAGGAAATGAATGGCAGAAAACAACTAAAGGCAGACAAGATGGTCAGCAAATCAAACTGGGAAATGCAGTGGAGCCAGTCTCAGCTTTATTCATACAACAATTTCAAAACATTACAAAGATATTATTGTTTTGTTCTCAGTCTACTCCTGAAATTACTATTGTTTTTACCAGCTGTTACACAATTCTTTGCTGGCAGCAATGACCGCCCCCCCCAATATGTTTTTAATTCAATAATCCGGTAATCCCACAGCAGGGATTTTGTGCTGAACTTTTTATGTTTATTAATATTCAGGGTCGGTGTGAACTCCTCCCCGTGTGCGCATCCAGTAATGATGCTTCCCGATATTGCTGTCACGTTTCCTGCCTCTAACTAGCTGCTTGTTGCCCAGACATAGAATCTTTAAAGTTTTATTTTCCATTAACCTTAAAAATATCAAATTCATGTTCCTATTTTCTGTGAGATGATCCCTAGTCTTCATTTTAGCAGCAATGGAAGGGGAACTAAAACAACAAAACCCCCAAATAAGTGAATTCACTATCTAGTTTCCATGCCATGAAGTGGGCACAATTAATAACCCCTTAGATGAAAATGAGGGATATGCTATCAATTAGGAAAGAATTAAGTAAGATATGTATTATGCTGCAGTAACATTTACTTATCTCTCCTGGTGGCTTGTGTCCATGGTTGTCTTGTGGGTATTATTAAAATTCTTTAGATGGGAAAACTAAACATGCCTGGGCTATTATAACTTTTACCCCAAGTAAATTCTTCTCTGACTAGCCTGATTTGGAGTCAATTCTGCAGTAGCTCTGACTTTCAATCTTAAAGACTACTTACTGGCCATTCTATTTATTGTGAAGGCCATAGAACAGCACTGTCCAGTAGAAATATAATGTGAGTCACAAATGTGACCCACATAGGTCATTTTATATTTTATAGTGACCACATTAAAAAAAAATAAAAAGAAACAGGTAAAATGAATTTTAATAATATAGTTTATTTCACCAAATATATCTAAAGCATCATTTCATCATGCATTCAATATAAAAATTATTAATGAAATATTTTACATTCCCTCTTTTGTACCAAGTCTTTGAAACCCAGTGTGTATTTTACGCTTAGTACATATCTCAATTCGGACTAGCCTCGTTTGAAGTGCTCAATAGCTTCAGATGCCTAGTGGCTACTGTATTAGACTGTGCAAATCTAAACAGAAGAGCTACAGTGCCACCCACAGTTACATAAATAACATTTGAAATTTGGGCTGTGAGATACTTCTATCCGTTGTGGATGCACAGACTTCTCCATTTTAATATATTGAGCTGGCTACTCTTGTGGGTATCAACCAAAACTGAATAGTTGAAAAGCAAGCCAAGGATTGGCAGTTTTTCAGATTTGACCTTTTAGAACAATCCACCCGTTCATTTAGGCTGGGCAACTATGGATTCCTAAATTGAGAGTAAGGGTAATAGAAATTTTAAAAAATTCCCCAAATTTGAAATCTGGGTTTTATAGTTATAAGAGACTTTATCATGATGGCATGATGTTTTTGAGTGAATTTAGGCATAGGAATAAATGCCATTACACAGTCTAAAACTAACTTCCAGAAGACATTATAGACATTGTACTCTTAATAGTGCATAAAACTTAGTACAAAAAAAGAAATTTTTAGCAATTAAAACACACACAAGTATGTGCACACATACACACACGCACACACACTTCTAACATTGTGACCATTTGCTGATGTCTTTTCTGCATTTTGTGTTGTCTTGTTGGAAGGTTAGGAAGTATGTTTCAATAATCTTGTGTAACTACTATGCCCCGAGGACTCTCATGCCAGTCAGCTGGGGTGATAAAGATAGCTCTGTGTGCTATATATGGAGATACAAAAATAGAACTGGTGGAAGTGGATAAAACCAGAAGACACTGTAGATTCTTATGGCCCCGCCAATGGCAGGGACCTGGAAACACGCGCCTCTGAAGTCCTGGCAATGAGTTGCAGCCGACTGGAATGATCATATTTTGGGTTAATTTCTTATTCTTTGAGGGTTTGGTTATAAAGTTAGATTTAAAGCAGTCAGAAAATTCTAAAATCAAAATAAAAGTTAAAGACATGTAAAATGCTATATAAATAATGACCATTCATTGCATGATTTACAAATTGGTCATGCTCCAAAAGCTTGTTTTTAAGAATTTTCTTGGCCCTCTGAATACACTTTCCATTTTCCCAATAGAAACAAGGTTATAAATAGTGACTGGATATGTGCACCTAAAATACCATATATCTACAATGAAATTATTACAATGTATTTCCAGTGTACTGTATTATTTATTAAATTTTTATCATAAATACATATTAATTATTATAATGCATTATGATGAAATATAATTATAAATACATTACTCCTGTATTGATACATTATACTGTACATTAATATATTAATAATTATATTACACTAATACATAAATTAATACATAAATTAACCCAAACAAAGAATATACTATATAAATACAATCACCTTGTATTCAAAGCAACAAACACTGTTACAGAATCCAGGAAGTGCCAGGTGCTATACTAGGTTTGGGGACAAGTATAAGGAATAAATTACATAGATTTTATCCCTTAATGCTGATAGGAAAGCAAATATACTAAATAGATGGAATTCTTTTTTTTTTAAAGAGACAGAGTCTCGCTCTGTTGCCCAGGCTGGAGGGCAATGGCCTCATCATAGCTCACTGCAGCCTCGAACTCCTGGGCTCAAGCGGGAATTCTTTTTTAAGAAGACTGCCTTACCTAAGTGACCCCTAGGTGGAGAGGCCTTTTTTAGACTTTTATGTCTAATTTTACTTCCAACCTTTGAACTTGCCTTTTCCTTAAGGACAAAGTACCCTGGCACTGCTCTTAATGTGTAGCCATACTTAGGACCATTTTTGATTCCCAAAAGGGCAAGATTTTCTTGAAGTAACACTTGGCTGAGAAGTAGAAGAGAGGAAAGTGAAGGGAAAGGTTAGAATTAAATATGTGGGCATATGAGAAAGAGAATTGTGCAAAATTTCTTAGTTCTCCTGGGGGAAAAGGTGGGGAGCTCTAGAGGAGTGGGCTTCAAGAAATGATTCCTGGAGCCTCTAGGGTGGGGAAAAGGAAGGGAAGGAGTGTGTACAATTGGCCTTTGCACGTAGATTTCCAAGTCAATTTTCCTTTCCTTTTCTTTTTTTTTTTTAATATCTCAGTGCCATTAACTGTTGGATCCGCAGATACCATTTTTTTCCTAATCACTAGAAAATGAGGAAGGAGTGACAAAGTCAGGCATTAACAGACCTTCAGGCAAGGTTGAGAAGTCTGGGTTGAGTGGTTCTGCTGGTTAATTTCACAAAACAGCAAGAGAATTCAGGGACCGACAAGTGAGTTGAGGTATGTAGCCTGAAAAGCAGGCGTCTAGGCCAGAGGAACAATCTATTCTAGATCACTCCCTATTTTTTCCGCCTGGGAACTGGGGCTGTTTCTCTGGTAATGGAAGACACTAACAACGACAAAGGGTGGGGAGGCTGTGCCACGTGCCACTCAAAGAGTTGTAACAGCTCTGAAGCGTGCATCTGTGAAGACTGGTGATGGCTTCATCAAAGGAGGGCAGTGAAAAGGGTGTTCATGTCAACATTTAGGAAGTTTCTGACATCATAGTTTCAGGGGGGTTGAGGAATACCATCAGATTTTATGTGTTTAAAATCTGAAAGAGAAGTGAAAAAATAAAGGTGGTATGTGACAGAATGCTCACTGAGAATTTCGACAGTAAAACCAGAATCCAAATGGGTAATTAGAGGAGGGCAGCAGGTTCAGGTAGGTTGGCTGGTAATTTCCAAGGCAAAGAAGAAATGCGGAGGTTTTGAAGAAAATGTCCTAGAAGCAAAAGCAATTGAGAGAAAGGATACTGAAAAAGGATGAGTGAACTGATCAGGAGAGGTGGGAATGATTGCAGATAGCAAACACTTTGAGTATGGTGTTAGCTGTGGGCTTGTCCTGTGAGTTTCCTTGGGAGTTTCTTTATTACTGATTTAATTTTCTTACTCATTATTGGTCAGTTCAAATTTTGTATTTCTTCATGATTCAGTCTTGGTAGGTTATATGTTTCTAGGAATTTATCCATTTATTTTGGATTATTCAATTTATTTATAATTATTCATAGTATTCTTTTATAATGCTTTGTATTTCTGTGGTATCAGCTGTAATGCCTCCTCTTTCATTTATAATTTTATCAACTTGAGTCTTTTCTCTTTTTTTTTCTGTTAGTTTAGTTAAAGGTTTGTCAAATTTGTTTATCTTTTCAAAAAAACAACTCTTAGTTTCACCAATCTTCCTGTCTCAGGTTCCTGAGTAGCTGGGACTGCAGGTGTGCACCACCATACCTGGCTAATTTTTTTTTTTTTTTAGAGACAGGGTCTCACTATGTTGCCCAAGATGGTCTCAAACTCCTGGGCTCAAGTCATCCTCCCGCCTTGGCCTCCCAAAATGCTGGGATTACAGGCATGACCCACTGTGCCACTGTGCACTCGGCCTTCATTGATCTTTTCTATTATTTTTCTAGTCTATATTTCATTTATTTCTGCTCTGATTTTTATTATTTCCTTACTTTTGCTGACTTTGGGTTTATTTGGTTCTTCTTTTTCCAGTTTCTTAAGGTGTAAAATTAGATTATTTATTTGAGAAGTTTCTTTTTCCTTAACATAGGTAGGCATTCATCACAATATACTTCCCCCTTAGAACTGATTTTCTTTATCCTATAAGTTTTGTTATGTTGTGTTTCCATTTTCAATTATCTCAGGATATCTTTTTATTTTCTTTTTGATTTCTTTTTTGACCCTTTAGTCATTCAGGAGTGTGAGTTTAACTTCCAAATTTTTGTGTATTTTCCAATTTTCCTCTTTTATTGATTTCCAGTTTCATACCATTATAGTTAGAAAAGATACTTGATATGACTTCAGGCTTCTTAAATTTGTTCAGATTTCTTTTGTGGTATAATACATAATCTGTCCTGGAGAAGGTTCTGTGTGTACTTGAAAGGAATGCGTGTTATATTGCTGTTAGATGAAAGGTTCTCTATATGTCTGTTATATCTATTTGGTCCACAATGTTGTTGAAGTCCAGTGATTCCTTGTTGATGTTTTTTGTCTGGATGAGCTGTCCATTGTTGAAAATGGGGTATTGAAGTTCCCTACTATTATTGTATTTCTGTCTATTTCTCCCCTTAATTCTTTTAATATTTGCTTTATATATTTAGGTGCTCCAATACTAAGTGCATATATAGTCACAATGGTTATATCCTCTTGATGAATTGACTCTGTTATCATTATGTAATGACCTTCTTTGTCTCATTTTACGTTTTTTTTACTTAAAGTCTATTTTATCTGATTTAAGTATAGCTACCCCTGCTCTCTTTTTGTTTCCATTTGCATGAAATGTCTTTTTCTATCCCTTCACTTTCAGCTGTGTGTGTCCTTAAAGCCAATGTGAGACTCCTATAGACTGCATACAGTTGGATCTTATTTATTTTTATCCATTCAGCCTATGCCCTTTGAGTGGAGAATTTAATCCATTTATATTTAAAGTAATTATTGATAGGTAAGAAATTACTATTGCTATTTTGTTAATTGTTCTCTTACTGTTTTGTGATTATTTTGTTCCATTCTTCATCTTTTGCTATCTTCTTTTGTGATTTGATTTTTTTTGTGTGTGGTGGTATGCTTTGATTTCTTACTTTTTTCTTTTGTGTATGCACTATAAGTGTTTGCTTTATATTTACTATGAGATTTACATAAAACATTTTATAGTTGTAACAGTCTGTTTTAAGCTGATAACAATTTAACTTCAACTGCATACAAAAACTCAAAACTTTAACTTATCCTCTTCCAACATTTTATGTTATTGATGTCACAATTTATATCTCTTTATATTGTATGTTCATTAACAAATTAGTATAGCTATAGTTATTTTTAATACTTTTGTCCTTTAACTTTCATACTAGAGCTAAAAGTGACTTATGTACCACCATTACAGTATTAGAGTATTCTGAATTTGACTATATATTTACCTTTGCCAGTGAATTTTATACTTTTATGTTGTTAGTTAGTATCCTTTCATTTCAACTTGAAGAACTCCCTTTAACATTTCAGCCAGGTCTAGTGGTGATCAACTTTTGGTTTTTGTTTATCTAGGAAGTCCTTTTTTTTCCTTCATTTCTGAAGGATGGCCTTAGTAGGTATAGTATTCATGGCTGACAGGGTTTTTTTCCAGCATTTTGAATATATCAGCTTATTCTATCCTGCCTTCTAGGATTTCTGCTGAGAAATCCACTGGTAGTCTTCTGAGAATTCCTTTATATGTGATGAGTTGCTTTTTTTCTTTCTTTTCTTTCTTTCTTTTTTTTTTTTTTTTTTTTGAGACACAGTTTTGCTCTGTCATCCAGGCTAGAGTGCAGTGACATCATCATAGCTCATTTCAACCTCAAGTTCCTGGGCTCAAGTGATCCTCCTGCCTCAGCCTCCTGAGCAGCTGGGACTACAGGCACACACCACCATGCCTGGCTAATTTTTCTATTTTTATTTTTAGAGATGGGGTCTTGCTCTTGCTCAGGCTGGTCTTGAACTCCTGAGCTCAGGTGATCCTCCCGGCTCAGCCTCCTAGAGGGCTAGGATTACAGGTGTATACCACTATACCTGGCCATTATTTCTTTAAATAAGCTTTCTGCCCTTTTTTACTTTCTCTGCTCCATTTGTCAATTCCATAATGCATATTGCTTGCTTTATAGTGTTCCATAAATCCTGTAGGCTTTCTTCACATTTATTTATTTATTTTTGTTCCTCTGACTGGTTATTTCAAGTAATCTGTTTTTGAGCTCACTGATTCTTTCTTCTGTTTGACTGAATCTACTGTTGAAACTCTCTATGGAATTTTTTAGTTCAGCCATTGTGTTCTTTAGCTCCAGAATTTATTTTTGGTTCTTTTTTTTATGGTTTCTATACCTTCATTGAATTTCACATTTTATTTGTGTATTGTTTTCCTGATTTCATTTAGTGATCTATCTGTGTTCTCTTATAGCTCCCTGAGCTGTTTTTTTGTTTGTTTGTTTGTTTGTTTTTTGTGAGGCAGAGTCTAGCTTTGTCACCCCAGCTAGAGTGCAGTAGTGTAATCATAGTTCACTGCAAGCTCAAACTCCTGGGCTCAAGCAATCTTCTGCCTCACCCTCCCAAGTAGCTGGGACTACAGGTGCATGCCACCATGCCTGGCTAATTTTTCTATTATTTTTAGAGATGGGGTCTTGCTCTTGTTCAGACTGAGCTCATTTTTTGAGCTCCTGGCCTCAAGCGATCCTCCCCACTCAGCCTCCCTGAGTGCTAGGATTGTAGGGCATGGGCCACCACACCTGGCCTCACCGAGCTTCTTTAAGATGATTATCTTGAATTCTTATTAGGCAGTTCATATATCTCTATTTCTTAAGGATTGGTTACTTTATTTTGTTGTTTGGTGGTATCATGTTTCTCTTATTAGTCATGATCCTTGTGGCCATATATTAATATCTGTACATTTGAAGAAGCAGGCACCTATTCCATTGTTTACATATTGGCTTTTACCAGTCAGCCCATCCAGAGATTCTGGGTGGGCTGTCTGGGGGGAGGGGGTCCAAGAGTAGGCTTTCTTCTACAGTTTTTGGGTAGGCTGTCCTGGTGCCTGAGTCAGCAGGTGGGTAGTCCTGAAGCTTAGATCTGCTGTGGTGGGCCTAGATTCTGGGTTCATGGGGGTGGTCCTGGATCCTCTGTTTGTAGGGGCTAGCCTGAAGCCTGGGTCCATGGGGGCCAACCTGGCACTGGGTTAGATTTGAGCCTGAATTCATAGAGGCCCATTTGACACTGGGATGGGCCTGAAACCTAGGGCCAGAGTCCACATGGGCTAGCCTGATGCTGAGGCTGGCCTGAAGCCTGGGCTGGCAGGAGTTGGGCTGGAGGTTGGGCTGCTGGGGCAGACCTGGCTCTGGAGTGAGACTGGTGCTGTGGGGCTGGCCTGGTGCTGGGGCAAACATGAAGCCTGAGGCTGTAGGACTGCCTGAAGCCTAGGGCCATAGAGGCCAGCCTGGCATTAGGGTGGGCCTGGAGCCTAAATCTAGGCTCTGGTTCTGACCTGGAGCCTGGAGTCATGAGGGTTGCCCTGGCATTGGCTTTCACTGAGGTGAGCCTGGTGCTGTGGTCCATAGCAAAGTTAGGTGTTCAGTCCACTCTCCTTCCCCCAAATAGACGATATCTTCTCTGCGCTGTGCGCTCAGGCTTGGGGGAGGGGTGATGCAGGTAATGTGAAATGGTTCTTCTTATCTTCTTCAATGCATCTTTTCTTATTTCTGTGCTACCCCAAGTTCTGTAATCTCTCACCTAGATTCCTTTGCTCCTGTGAAGGTATTTCCGTGCATGGATAGTTGTTCAAATTGGTGTTTCTACAAGGAGATGTGTGCTGGAAGGTCTTATTCCACCATCTTGCTGATGTCTACTTTTTTTTTTTTTTTTTGAGACAGAGTCTCGCTCTGTTGCCCGGGCTAGAGTGAGTGCCGTGGCATCAGCCTAGCTCACAGCAACCTCAAACTCCTGGGCTTACGTGATCCTACTGCCTCAGCCTCCCAAGTAGCTGGGACTACAGGCATGCACCACCATGCCCGGCTAATTTTTTCTATATATATTTTTAGTTGGCCAGTTAATTTCTTTCTATTTTTAGTAGAGACGGGGTCTCGCTCTTGCTCAGGCTGGTCTCGAACTCCTGACCTTGAGCGATCCACCCGCCTCGGCCTCCCAGGGTGCTAGGATTCCAGGCATGAGCCACCTTGCCCGGCCTGATGTCTACTTTTGAGGTGGCTCTCCAGCATAGCTGAAAAGTTGGTGCTGGCTGTTATCTGGGGGCTTCAGGTTCTCTCTTTGTGGGCTTCTCCATGGGGATGATTGAATGTCCTTATGACATGGCATCTGACTGACTTCTTTCAGAGTGAGGGAGCCAGGAAACAAAGGTTAAAGCTGGAATGCTTTTTATGGCATTGCCTTGGAAGTTACACATCATCACTTTTCATGTATCCTATTGGTCACACAGGGCCAGCCCTGATTCAGGGTGGGCAAGAACTGCACAAGGGTATGCGAGGATCATTGGTGGCCCTCTGCAACTTACCACACATGTATATCCAAATAATGTTAAGAAAGGTGTAAGTACAGTTGATCTTATTTTTCTTCTTTGTACCTTTCTATACCTTAAAAAAATTTTTGTGGTGAACATATATGATTTTTGAAATCACACACATACAAATCAACAAGAGTTATTTTTGGGGAGCTTAAACACAGAAATTTATTTTTCACCATCCTGGAAGCCGAAGTGAAGATCAAGGTATTAGCAGGTTTGGTTTCTCTTTAGGTTGTTTCTGTGGATTGCGATGGCTGCTTTCTCCCTGTCTTCTTCTTTTTTTTTTAACAAAAGTTAATTTTTAAAAACTATACATATTCCACAGAGTATTGAGTTAATCCCTGTTACTTTGATATAAATTTCATGCATCTATGCTTTTCTCTGTTTGATGTAATCCTATAGGCCAGGTGCAGTGCCTCACACCTGTGATCCTAGCACTCTGGGAGGCTCAGGCGGGAGGATGGCTTGAGGTCAGGAGTTCGAGACCAGCCTGAGCAAGAGCGAGACCCCGTCTCTACTAAAAATAGAAAAAAATAGCCAGGCATGGTGGCAGGCACCTGTAGTCCCAGCTGAAGCTGAAGCTGAAGCAGGAGGATCACTTGAGCCTGGGAATTTAAGGATTTGAGGTTGCAGTGAGTTATGAAGTCACCAGGAGATGCTAGCCCAGGCAACAGAGCGAGACTCTGTCTCAAAAAAAAAAAAAAAAAAAAGATATAATCCTGTAACAAAAGAAAGGGGAATTTGTATGGAAAGAGGGAAAAGATGACCAAGGTAGAGACTGGGGTAGGCATGGCAGTACATGGGCACCAAGGGCCAGAGACATCAAAATGGGTTAAGAATATTATAAAGAGCAATGAGTGTATTATAAAGAGCTTGAGCTTCCAGCTAAAGACCGGTTTAACACACACCTTACCTACCTTCGCTTTCTTCTGAAATCTCATTAAAATGAGATCAAAGTGTTTTTGCACAACTGGAAGACCACCCCTCACTCATCATAGAAGAAGACTGGAGGTTTATTCTCTCAAGAGGATAAAATAGGGAGTGTTTAGACTGGGAGACCCTGGTCTCTCGATAAGGGTCAGCTGAAGGCAAACATATTACACTTAAAACCGGGATATTAACTGAAAATGGAGACCCAGTGCTCTCCTCCCTCTCAACTCCCAGAATGCTGTAGGCAAGGCAGAAAATGTAACTCCTAATAGGCTCTAGGTTTTATATTTTGTAACTTGGCTGAAGAAAAAGGACGTTCTGGTTCTATGTCTGAAAAATATGGGAAGGGACTTGGTAGGTTAGGGAATCATCCACCTGAATCAGGTGCTTACTCCTGGAACACTCGAATGTGGCCAAAGCAAGAGAGGGACTATGATTGGCCCAGTTTGGGTCACATGACATCTCTGGGCAAGGTAGGAGGGGCAGGTGGGGTTGTGGTTGAAGGTGGCAATGGAGGAGAGTGGGAATGTCAGGCAGACAGTGTCATAGATGTCAGCTGTAACTTTTCAGCCTCTTCTGTAGGACATGATGCCATGTAGGCAGAGGTACATGAAGGCTTAAAATTGTTTTATGAATGTAAGAAAGGAGTAAACTTAACATTTCTATAATACATTATGATTTTTCAAAGTACTTTTTTCTATATTATTTTATTCTCAAAAAAATCTGAGACAAATATTGCCATGCTCATCTGTTTGATTGATTATTAAAGAGGACTCATAATATAGTGGACTCCGTCACTATCCCTCAAGTAGATTAGGGCAGGGCTGGGATGAGAAGTCATATCTTTTGATTCTTAGTCCTGTGAAATTTCTATTTTAGCATCCGAGTGATCAGGACAGGCTCACAAATTCCTAGATAATCAGGCTGGGAAGAACATTTGCTTACAGGCAATGAACGGCATTAATGCTCATAGTTTCCTAGTGTCTCACCCGTAATTCCCCAAACATCAGCCCCAACACGTATAAAACCAATAGAGACCGGGGAAGTACAGCCAAAATGCAGACAGCCCGGAGGAGCCATGTGGCCTCCTTTTGGAATAAGACTAAAGAATTAACTTTTGGAAAGAATTTTCTATCTGTTTTCCCGATAAGATTGATTAGAACCATCTATCCAGTTTTGCAGGTTCTCTGAAAGTACAGATGAATAGTATCATCTGGCCTGGTTTAGTTCAGATTTCTCAGAGGTGTTCCAGCTCCATGGTGCTCCTCACCTTCAGACTTCCTGAGAAGAGCAGCTGGGAGGTCCTAGACACAGCCCCACCCTGCCCCAGGTGTCTCATTTTAGGTAGCAAGTGCTGCGCCACTTTTAATATACCAGCTGGGTATCAGTTAGATAATTTCACATCTATTTAAATTTCCCTTTTGCTGAGTTTATAGCATGGAAACATTATTTCTCTTTGCCAGTTCTCTTTGTCTCCTTTCCACTTCTCCGCCCCTCTCCTCTCCCCACCAAGTCAGTTTCCTTTGTTATTTTTGGTATAAAGAACTTCCCTTCAGTTAATGTCAATGCTTCAGAAAAGCAGTTAAACGAGGTTGAGTTGGGGAGAGATATTTGATCCTTTTGTCCATGTGTACACAGACCTACATCTGTGGAGCTGAAGTGATTAAAAATGGATCCATCTTTTTGTT
>CM052437.1:22453849-22472987 GCA_028533085.1 Varecia variegata
AAAGGTGGGATCTCCCCATTTCTTTGCAAGCCTGTGTCATTGTAGAACCTTCAGCCACACTCCTGGACCCTGACTGGGAGGGCCCAGGGTCTTGGCCTCTGTGTTTACAGTTTGCATCATAGGGATGACTCGGGCTCCAGCCCTTCCTCCCCTGCCAATAGGAATAGAAAAGAATCTCTACACTTACCTTGCCTGAGGCTGTTGTCTCTGTTGGTCACTGAAGAGTTTTCAGAAGTCTCTCTTTAACTAGTGGTCTGCAATGGATCAATGGATCGTCAGAATAATTAACCCAGTCGATTGTAAATAAGGTGATTGATAGATGCCATCAGCTCACAAAACTTTCTGTTATTGTAAATACAAGGTATAAATAAACCAAAATAATTTTTCAAATCCTCAATAGGCCTTCCTTTCTGTTTCTGATGAAAGATTATCACATCAACGCAGGAGCAGAAATGCCTAAGAAGGTGCCCTGTATTTTAGTGCATTGCATTTTGATATCTGAAGTTTATTTCTACTGCTAACTTTAAACTCTTAGAAAGAGATATGTTTTGACACCTGCAAAATTTTTCCATTTGCACTTTGGGCTCTCACAAGTTGATAACAAACTACACCCTTGAAAGTAAGGCGAGACTGAGGATCTTTTTTTTTTTTTTTTTGTCTTTTTCTGTTATTCTGGAAAACACTCTGTCCTCTTATAGAGGGAAACTTCTGGTTTGATTAACACTATAAATAATACTAGACAAAGCCCAGAAATGAAAAATTACTCACACAGGCTCCTATATTGAGTAAGATCTCACATATTAAAAATCAAAGCTGGCAGTTTAACAGGCCTATTATGGTTCAGAAATCCCCTGGGGGACTTTTAACCATCTTTTTTTGCATGTTCACTTTGTCAAAAGGCTGACCCCCTGTCATATCTACCTAAAGGGTGAGCTCAGGCACTGATTTTGGTAAGTGTCACCTGACTATACCAAGAAGTCAGACACTATACAAAGTCAGAGACTGCAAGGGCTCTCCTTGGAGAGGAGGATGAAAAGGGAAGTGTGAGAACATCAGCTCAGGTGAGAAGTATGAATTCAACAAAACATCCAGACGATCTGCCACCTTTGTGAGCAGTGCAGAGAATGCCAGGTTGGTCCAACTTCTCAGCACACCAAAGCGGGCAGCAGCGCCTCTGTGAAGGACGCTGTAAACTTTGGTGATAATTTATGTTTCCACTTGCACTTGCTGATAATCCCGACTGCTCTGCTGTGCCTCCAAATGTTGACACAATCCAAGATAACCGTGCAGAAGTTTGGTCTTAAGCACCTGGAGTCATACCCAATAGCGATTTAGATAAAGCTGCCTTTGATATTCTTCCCACACCCCTCTCAAATTTGCCCATCCACGTCACTTGGCTTGGCAGCCCTGGTCTTTGAAATTAAATCTAAGCATTCTCAGAGGGTTGGTTAGGGTCTTCCTTCCTCGGGACAGTCCACTTAGCCTTGTGGCTCTTCCAACACACAGGAGCCTGGCATCTGAGAAAATGAAACCAAGCGGATTGAGGTGCTTGGGGGCTGGGGCACCTGGAATCCAGAGCAGCTTCCACCTGCTGTGTGAGGCGGTGGTGGCTCCTTTTAATTGCTGTCCCAGAGCCCCAGTTGAAAACTTGGGTGAGCTGAGCGAGCATGGAGCCTGCCAGGCTCCCCACACCACCCCCACCCGCTTGCAAACATGATTGACTTTCCACTTGCAGGGACCTGCCCTCCAGTGTGACTTATCAGCTGTTTGCCCTTTGTCACGAAAAGAAAACAAATTGTGGAATGTACTGCCCCGCATGCTAATGAAATGGCCAAGCCGACCCAAGGGGGAGGGGGTGGGTTATGAGAAGGTTTGCGAGTGGGGAGAATAATGATCTTCATTTTCTGACCTCCTGGCACGGGGCGGCAGTATTTATCAGGAGGTGCATGTGACTGGTTAAGACACAGAGCCCCAGCTTGAAGGAAACAGCTGCTCTCGGCGTGCTCCGGCACTTGGCAGCTGGACAGGCAGAGTGCTGATGTGAAAAATACCGCGACAAAACCACCCCAGTAAGTAACTGGAGAGCTTTCCTCTGTGTGTGTGTGCGCGCGTGTTACAAGCCACCAACTACTTTTCATCTTGAGTTTGGTTTCCCTCTGGCACTATGGAAGGAGATCTTTTCTGTGTACCTGTTAAAAGCCATTGGTGTTTTTACTGACTTTTTTAGAACCTGTTCTTTTCAGCCACGTTGTCTTCTAACTTTGAGAATGAATGGGGCACACTGCCCGATTCCTATCTGGGAAACAGTGAGTCTCTTTCCAGGGGTTCAGGATTTTTATGGTCCCTGGTGTTTGGGTTCAAAGCCAAGATTCAGGTTCAGAGGCCGAGAACTCACTGAAGTGAGTTGATGACTAGATTTGATTTTCATCAGTTTTACCATTGAAACTTGAAAACATAGTTGTTTAAAATAACGTGAATTTATTGTTTGGCTGACTTGTCTCATTGAACTATGTATAACAGTCTGCAATACAGACAACTGACAAGGTAATATTTAGACTTAGATTAATCTGAGATCATATTAAAATTTCATGCATGCTTTTCAACTCATTGAAAGCTGTATTTTATAGCTCTTTTCTTCAATGAGGTAATTCACCTTCATTACTTTAAAATTTTTAGTTGCCCCTGGTCTTCCTTATTTTAATGTTTTTATGATGCTAAGAGTCTTTCTTCCTTGTTTATGACCTGGATTATGAAAGTGCCGCCTGAAGTTGATTATCAGCTCTGGGGGGTGGAGGGAGGCTGGCATCCAAATAGCCGAGAGGACCTGTTCTTTCCCAGGTTCGTTCAGCAATAACGGAGCTTGCTCCTGGGATAGCAGCAAAGCAGGCACCGTACTGGAACCGAGCTGTTGTTCAGGGACTTTTGCCCTTCCATCATGTCACCAGGCAGAATGCTTAAGAGGAAAGGAAAAAGGGGAAAAGAGAGAGGGCAGAACCTTGAATCGATGATGTAAACCTCTGAAAGTGACAGGCCTCTGAATCAGAGGCTGCAGGGAGATCACCAAATAGGTTCCTTTTTCTGCATTGCCTGGATGTTAGGGAGGGGACGCAGAGAGTGGTTGTTTTTCTTTGAAGTCTTACCAAACAGTTGTTTTGCTTGGGATGAGCTTAGGGCTCTCCGAAGTGTGCTTGTTTTCCCAGGTGACTGGTGGATTATCACATACGCTCCTGTTGTACAATTTTCATGCACCTTCTGCCTCCTGCCACAAGGGAACTTTGTTCTTTCTCCACCCTGCCACCCCTTGTTGTATGTGGAGGATGGATTGAGAATGACCGAGGGTGCACTGGTTCTGCAAGGAGATACCTGTGTAAGTTCTGCGTAGTTTCCTTGGACACACTTGGTCTCGAGTACCACAGCAGCCAAAGATCTCTGATGGAAGCAGCTTCAGATGCCCTAAGAAAATGGTTAGTCTGGCGGGCATGGAGAAGTTCTCCCTTTTCTTTTCCTTAAAATGTAGAAGACTGGCCAATGAGAAAAAATAATTCCAACACCTCTGTTTCTCGCTATGCCATTTGCATGAGGTCCTTGGGTCAGGCTGTGGTCTGTGGCTTGCAACTTCCCTGTCTGATTGCAGAGGGCTGGCTGTCCTCCTGCGCCGTTCTTCAGGGAGTTTGTTTCTGGTATAGTTTCACTTTTCCCACAGGTTGATAGTGCAGAAGAACTCTGCGGTGAAATTGTGTCTCTGGAATAATAGAGCCTCCCACAATCAAGTGGACTGTCTCAATGGGAGTCAGAGGAATCCTTTGAATTATCCAGGTGCTGAGTTTTTGAAAGCCTATAGATTATTTTGAAAAACCCATGATATATTGACTTTTCAAAATATTAACAACAAAATGATAAAAGTAATTATTTTACACACAGATGGGACATTTATTGAGTCAAAGACTTTTAGATATGGATAGGAATTACAGAATGCACAATTTAACCTCTTCACTTCAAAGATGAGGAAACTAGCAAATGTATCTGGGTCATAGTGCTGAGCCACAAAAGAGAGCTCAAGGCTTCTGCTACTATTACCATTATAATATCAACCCTATTAATTATACTTTACACTGATTGTGCACTTACTATGCCAAGTGTTGTGCTAAGCAAGTGTATTTCTTTTCACAGACCACTCACAGTAACTCTGTGTGCTATCTAGTATTATTCCAGTTTATGGATGGAGAAACTGAGGTTTAGAAACCCCTTAGCCACTAGGCCATACATGACACAGGCAGTAGTGACACCAAGATCTGACTCCAGAACACATGCACATGAAAAAATAAAAGTGGAACGCCTGTGCTAACCCCACACATTTAAACTGAAAAGCTCAGGAAATGCAGATGAGAGTATTTCCAGCACGCCAAGGTTCGACACACAGTGCGTGTGATGGCCCTCTCATGGCAGGAAGGGCTAGGTTTCCCCTGTGACAGTCCGAGTCCATGCTGTACAGGCTCACGGGCTGCCAGTGTGTTTTTCTCTTTGAAAATAGTTCGATGATGGCCCTCACGTTGGTAAGAACAGCAACTGAGAGCTTTGTTATGAACCTGGACACAGGGCTCTCGTGCCCCCTCTGGCCTTGCCCTCAGTTTTTCCTGTCACTCCTTTCCTTTGGAGGATGGCCACTCTACCCATGCCCCACCCCAAATAGCTGGCTTGGTGTTGATAAAACTGTTATCAGCCCCCTTGGTTGTGGCTCATCCCGGAAGGCTGGTTGTCCTAGTGGCTTGTTTATGAGTAGAAATGACGCAGTCCGCCACTCTGCTCCCTTTGTTCCGAGCTCTGGGTGTCAGGGGTGGGCCACAGGGCAGGGGACGGGCTGGGAGTGGGGAGGGAGGGGAGCTGTGCTTTTCTCTGCTCTGCCATTTGCCCTGAGTCACGCTCTGCCCAGACCTGTTGCATATCTCAACATTGGCTGTCTAGCTTGTGGGCCATGAACCTGTGACCTTTCTGGTCATCAACAGACAGGGCCTTACAGAAACCTACTTCTTGAATCCTTTTACGAATGTCATTTGGCTCTCCGTGTTCCTCCACTTAGTTAAATGTCCAAATTAGGGTTGGGGACAAAGAGAAAGAGCACTGGGTAATGCATAAGCAGCCGGGGTGGGGGTGGGGGTCCTTTGGTTAATGAGTGGGAATTAAGCAAGTAGGCCATGCGTGGATGACTCTGAGAAAGTTACCAAGGTTTTTGCAAGGTCAATACAAGATTACACATTTTGAAGATCAAGCTATTTATAGCAAGAAAGGGAATTTTTAATCTTTAATCCCACCTGCCTGCTGCCTCTAAAACTAAGCCCAACTCAATAGTAGCCAGTGATGCAGTCTGCTAAACCCAAACCACTGGGAATTACCCCTGATTTTGCCAGAACTGCTTATTTCCATAGAAGCTGGCATAGTCTAGGGGGTGTTATACGGGGACACACGAAGTAGATTTAGGATTGCGACAGAGTCCACAAGCCAGACTCCAGAGGTGGTTTGAAGCAAAATAAAATGCTTGATTAATTTCTTGGGGCCTTTTATGATAGGGAAACAAATTGTGTGATACAGTACTTGTTTTATTTCTTTGTTTTTGTCAGATTGCGTGTTTCAAAGACACCTGTTTCCAAAGAAACAGGTTAATAGAGTTAACTCTCTGATCCCCTTTCCCTTTGTATGGGTTGCTCATTTGCAGTCCCGGGAGTTAACTATTTGCTGTCCTGTTCCCATTGCTCTGTGGGATTTGAAGTCTTTGGGCTTTCTGCTGTTTCAAGTGGTTGTTGTCCCTTCAGAGTCTGTGGTATGTAGAGTCGCCGCGCTTTGATCCTTGAGCCCATCTTTGGTACTGAGAAGACGAGCCCCTGCGTTTGTAGGTACCTACGTAAGGCACCTTCTTGCACTTTGCCACACTCCTGTGAAAGAGAGAGGATACTGTCACATTGTTTACAGAGAAGAAACAGAATGAGGGAAAGTCAGTGACTTGTCCATGCTCACGGGACAAGTAACTGACAGAGCTCAGCTATGTCTCCTGTCTGCTGACTCTAAATGCCAGGCTTTTTCTCTGAGTTTATGCTGTCTTCCAGACGAAAACCCATTTCCACTATTTCATGGCCATGTACTTACACATAAGCTGTAGAATTATCCTTTGTGATAAAAAGTGATGTAGCTTGTGTTATTATCTTCTGACAGGCAAAGGGCAAATGGATGATTGATATGTGATATGCCATTTTATGCATATCAGTGGTGATATTTCCAAAGCCTATAGGTGACTGACTTTGGGAATAGGGTCAGCTTAGTCACAGACACAATAGTTTTGCTTAGGGTAATATTTTTGAAGGACCTTAGTGATCATTTTCCCCTCTGCAGACTCAATGTAGTTAAGTTGGAGTCAATACCAACTACGGCACGATGTAATATTCGGCTTTTAGAGGGATTTGGTTGTGTTCTGAGATATGAAAAAGGCAGTCTGCCCTTCGGCGTGCACTCTCCTTGCCCAACAAAACAATCAGCCTTCTTGAAAGTTCTTCCTGGGTACAGCACCTTTATTCCCATGGAGGAGTAGTGCACTCTGACCACTGGGCATAGTGTCCGCTGCGATCTCTTCCCAGTACAATTATCTGCCCACAACTGAGAGCGTCTTAGCTTCCTGGAATAATTGAGACTCTTCCCTGTCACTCAATTTCCTGTTACAGCGATTCGGTTTATCATATAACAGCATTATCAGTATGTTGGCAAGATGATAAAATGGCAGTGCACGATGCCTGATGACTTAACGGTGCAACTGCACTTTGTAATGGCTGGGGCTTAGAGGCAGGGGCGAAGCAAGTGAACAGCTTTGTGACAATAAACGATGTCATAGTGTTTCTTCCTAAAGTAACTTTTTTGAGTATCAATGTGAAAGGTAGCCTTCCTTGAATTTAAAAAATCCTGAAAAACATTTCATTTATGAGCTGATTCAAAGAGCATTTTTCCTTAGTGACTACTGTAATAATCAGAACTCCCTGCACCTTTCAAGAGGGCACAAGAGAAAGAAAATTAAAAAGAAAAGAAAATGAAATGTGAGTTAAAAGTCTACCTTCCTGGGTTATAGTCTGTAAAATTTGAGGTAGTATATACCTTGATGCCCCTATTGAAAGTGGAGAATTCAACTCAATGTATAAATGACTTACGTAGCTGCGGATATCCCAACATCTTTTAAGTTTCTATTTGAATAGATTGGTAATTTTATTTTCTGAAGGATTCTCTATTTGCCAAATACTGTCCTATCTTTACACTTAACAGTGTTGGTTTAGGTGGACCCACCCCCACTCCACAAGACATTCTAAGCCCCTTGTATACATCATTATGCCATTGATTGGCTTTAGTGTTATAAGTGTTCTCAGAATTTCACCTTTGACCATGTTCCAACCATAATTTTTGACAGAGAACTAATAATGATGGAGAAATAACATGGAAAAAATTAAATTCATATCTAATCCCAGAATTTCACATTAGTCACTCTTTTCCATTGCCTAATTGTTTCAAAAATCACAAACAAAGAAGTGCATTTGAGTGTAAGTGATTTTAGTTGCTTCTCTTTTTCCCATCTGGGGTGTTTGTGCCATAGTAGAAACCTTAATAATTAATGAATTGGCCAAAAGAAGGAGCGATGAGCTGGAGAAGAACTTAGGCAAAAGAGGCCATCCATCTGTCATGGAATCAGACTACATTTTTTTTTTTTTTAAATTGGCTTAGTCACTTCTCTGTTTTGTTTTGAGAAAGTAAAATTTTCCCCTCCATCCAACAATTAAATTGGGCTGAACCAAGTTTCCTTGGAGTTTTTACATAAATTAACTTTGGAAAGGTACCAGGAGGGATTCCTTCCTAGGAATTTAACACACATGTGTTGGTTTTGTAGAATTCTCTAGACCTGGAATCAAAGAGTCAGGAAGGGTGAATGTCGTTTTCTGGCCACACTTGAACAACTTGGTTGTGACCATCAAGGAAGAATCTTCTTGAGTCTCAGGTTAATATAGATTTCTGGAGCCCATAAACTACTCAGGAATTTTTAAACAACTTTAAATTGAAGAACTGGGTATAATCTCCATATTTGGTTCTGGAAAACTCATACTATGCATTCAATTTGACTGAACTTTGGATTCTGCTCAGGTTTCAGTTCTGTTTTTTAAAAGTAGAAAGTATTTCATTTATGCATGGAATGCTTGCCATTCAAAATCATGTGAGTTGACAGGATGTTTTAGAGATCATTATTTTTTTATGGCAAGGACAGTGCCCAGTCTGAATGGTGGTGCTGGAAATTTCTCTGTAGTTCATTTCTGTCCCCAGTCACTCTTGATTCTGAGATGAATCTGCCTCTTTCTAGTTTCCTATTGTAGTAGGCATTTAAACCGTCTCTGCTATTGAGAGAGGAAATTAAATAATGTTTATTTTCACATCACTCAGAGGTAGACTTGTTGTCAGCATTCTTACAGAAGAGAAAAATAAATTTTAGAGAGATCATATACCTTGCACAAGCCAATGAGTAGGATCCTGGCCTTAGTTTGCCTGAAAACAAAGTACACGCATTTTTCATTCAACCACACCGTCTCTCTTTATGTCTATGTTAAAAACTGTTGTTTTCTGTGGAAAGGGCGGCCATTCTGTGGAGTCAGGATTCTGCTGTCCTTGTCATATGACTGACATTATGTCGTGCCCAAGGCAAACCCATTTCTATTAGAAGGATGCTTTAAGACAAGGAAATGACCTAAGACTCTGTGGATTCATGGTTGAACCCTGTAGTCTCTTTTTAGCTCCTAGCCAGAACACATTCAGTTTTCATTACTGAGGTGTTCTCTCAACTGTGCTGCTCTGCACCTTTGGCAGGGTGCTCTTGCAGAGCTAAGCCTCTGGCAACACTCAAAAATCGTTATACTATATCAGATGGTGACAGGTATAAAAAAGATCATGCCTATAGGACAAACTGAGTAACCAGCAGTGACAGTTGGCTTTACATTATATTCCATTTTTATAAAGAGTGACATAATATTGGCACCAAGAGGGGTGATCATATGCATGCCTATAAAATGTTTTCTAGGGCCATGATTAGAGATAGATAAAAGGGCCAAAGAGACCTTGAAGCAGGACCAGTGTGACATATTTCATGCTATTTTAATTCTTTATGTTTTAGAAGAGACACTGCTTTCAACCTCTCTTTGGAAGTTGCAAGAACTCTGGTTGACTTAAGCTTTGGTATTATTATGTAAGAATTGATCATTTATCTTTTTCAGCTGCAAAGATGACTGAGACATGTGTCATGCATAAAATTCTGCAACAATGTGGAATACTATCTCACATCAAGCTTGTGGATGAGAGGCTAATGTGTGTGGAAAATTGTTTTGAGCTCTAATCACCAGATTTAGAAATTTTGCTCACTCAAAACCTCGGTGAATACAGACCAGTTTATAGTTTCCCTTATGTAGAAGCCAGAATTTACATTTAGGTAACAAAAGTAATAGAAAAGAATCCAAAATATATTTTCATATAATATGATTCATTTGGTATATTTAAACGTATGCTTTTGCACTGCATACTGCACAAATATGAATAATATAGAACTTTATCCTATAGGATATTACTACCTTGTTAAGCAGATCAATATTTAAAAAATTATTACACTGATCATGTTACAATACACAAATATATGTTCTATAAAAGAGGGTTATACAAAGTTCTTTGGGAGTCCAGGGAATAGAGATAATTAACTGTATCAGAGTGAGTCAGGGAAGATTCCCTAGGGTTGGTGACATTTGAACTGGGTATAAAAGGGTAAGTAGTCATTGTTCAAGACGAAAAACCTGTATTTTGAAAGAGTCCATACCAGAAATAACATGTAATTTGATAGAGCTGAATCATAGGGTACATGTTGGAGGAGGGAGTAGAGAAAAGGATCAAAGACAAGATGGTTCTAGATGGTTAAGAGTAATGTTTGTTCTTCTGAACCATTTAGATATATTTGAGAACTATTTAAAGTTAAAAAAATTCTTCTTATTATGCAAAATTTCAAATAGATATAAAAAATAAACAAAATAGTATAATGAACCCTTATGTATTTATTATCCAACTTTGACAATTTTCAATTCATGGTCAATCTTGTTTCGTTTATTTCCTCACCCATGTTGTCTTCTTCCCATATTAATTTTGAAGCAAATCCCATATATTTTGTCATTCCATCTATAGATATTTTAGTATGTGTTTCTAAAACATAAGTTCTCTTAAAAAGTCACAATATCATTAATACATCTAAAATAATTAATTCTTTGTTATCACGACTTGTCAAGTAGAGGAATGATAGGAATATAGTTGCATTCTGGAAAGCAAACTCTGAAAGCAATGAGGAGGACAAAGTATAAAAAAATACTAAACACCAAAAGAAGACTCCAGAGATAGGTTAGAACCTGGGCAGTGGTAATGGAGAGGATGGAAGAATTTTCAGAAAATTTTTAAAGTACAGTTGTTAGTTCTTAGATCAATCACATATGGGGGAGCAGGAGAGGAGGGAGTTGAAGAAGATTTGGAGGTTTAGTCTGAGTAATCAGCATATGAATCTGCCATTAACTCATATAGTATAGAGATTCCTTGAAAAGTAGTTTAACTTGGTTCAAAAATACACAGAGACTATCAGAAACAAATCCAAAAATAACTTTCTATTACCGTAAAACAAAACTTTGAGACTTGTGCCTGAAGTCCCAGCTACTCAGGAGGCTGAGGCAGGAGGATTGCTTGAGCTCAGGAGTTTGAGGCCAGCCTGTGCAATGTAGAGAGACCCTGTTACTTAAGAAAGAAAGAAAAAGAACAAAAACAAAACTTTAAGACTTGGAGCATTTGGAGTAATTTTGATGCTCCACCTTAAGAAAGTCATTTACATAACTTGGAAAACATGCAGAAAACATTCAAGAAGACAGAGGAGCCCATGGACAGACTGAAAACTGAGACCTTCTCAGTTTAAATATGATTAATATCTATAAAACCATGAAGGCTAATGAACATGAGTTAGTCACCAAACCCTAAACCACTAGCGGTTTGAAAGAGGTGAATTAAAAATAATGAAAAGAACACCCTCCCCATTTTATGATAAAAATGTTCAAACAAATAAAAAAGTTGAAAGATTTAGACAATGAATACCCTTCTACAATTAACGATTTACCATTTTTTAAAACACATCTATTTACCATTCCTCTATCTGTCCATTGGTCCATCTTATTTTTTTTTTTCAAAATAAGTTGCAGACGGCAGTATACTTCATTCCTGAACACTCCATCGTCATACATGCAATTAGCCAGCGTTTACTATTTGTTTATGCAGAACTTATATTTTATACAAGAGAGATTAAACTTGTACATTTATTTTCTCAAAAGGTAAGGCTGTGATTCAAGAAGGATTAGTACAATTCATGGCTGATTTTTAGTGGGTTATTTATGAAAACAAGAAACTGTTTGAGAACCTCTTAATCCTCAAAAGCAGTCACACTCTCCTACAAAACAGCCTTTGAGGCACTGTCAGGAATTGGCCTGGCAAAGCCATGTTCCTCTCAATGAATGTTCATTGAATTTGAATGAGAAGACACCGACACCCAGAAACATAAGCTTTTTGCCAGTAAGTGATGGAGCTGGCACTAGAACTAATTACTTCTAATAGTTTCTCATTGAGCGTCACTCTCTGCCTCCAACAACTCTGCAGAGTAATAATGCAGCATAGGAAATGATTTATTAGTAAAAGGGTGATGCATTCTCTGCAGAGTCGCTGTGAGATTGTTCAATGTGAGTGAATAGTTGGGCATGGGCAGGGAGGTAAAATGTTCTCACAAAAAAGAACTCTATTCACATATTGAAAAAAAAACCCTGTGTCCATATTTACCCTCTGACTTCCTCCAAAGAAGATTAAAGCAACTTATGATAAAAAGCAAAAATAAAATCAAACTGAAAATGATTACAACATTAATAAAACAAGGGCCAAAATATGCCAGTTAGTCAGGTGGGGAATAAGTTTGGACCTTGAAAGCTTTAAAATGTTCTCAATTATGCCAAATTCTGACATGTTCCATGTTGCTGATTGGTTCAAGAATTAAAACTTGAGATGGTGTCTAAAAGATGTGTTTGTTCAAATGTTTGTTGTTGATGAAAATCTCTAGTATTCATCTGGAAACTAAAAAATTCAATCAAATAGCTGGGCATTTAACTACACAGAAAGCAGCCATTCTGACACTAGAAAAAATTTTAAGTGCTCGATTGATTTTGTTGGTTTTCATTTTGATGTTATGATACTAGTCTATGTCAGTGGCTTGCAACTGAAAGTGATTTTGCCTTCCAAGACATTCGGTAATGTCAGGAGACATTTTTGGTAGTTCCAACGGGGAGTGGGGTTGGAGTACTGCTGGCATCTAGTGGGTAGAGGCCAAGGATGTGGCTAAACATCCTACAATGCACAGGATAGGCCCCACAACAAAGAATTCTCCAACCAAAAATATCACTAGTTCCAAGGTTGAGAAATGCTGGGCAATGTGAATCAACTAAAAGTCTTACTCTAATATGCCTTCAGGACACTTTAGATGAGCTTTATGGAACTTTCTTCTTGTAACCACTATTGGGCAGTAAGTGGTGATGACCTCACACACTTGATGAAATGCTGTCGCATCATCATCAGGGTAAAATGAGATGTAAAATGACCAGTCCTTCAAAATAAGGTCTATGAGATGCCAAGTTGAGTGGTTCACAACACAGGTTGACAGTACTCTTTGGTGTCCCAAAGAGGAAATGTTGGCAAGCAAGGATACTGATACCTAGCAGAAAAATATTCAAAGCAATGAGGGCCACACTGTTGATGAGAACAGATCAAAGGATCTTTAGGTCCTAAGTCATGGGACAGTTCATCCTGGGATTTGGGGAGTTCATTTCTCTGTTTCCTGCTTTCCTCTTCTTCAAAAACTCAGGAAGGGGAACCGAGGGCATCAGAAGCAGGCCGTCTTGCTGCCAGTCCGATGACTATGTATCTGTCATTTATGTTACTCTCCTTCATCTTCCCCTTACTAATTATAATTATATATATATTATGTTTGTAACCACGTTCTACTTCTGTCTTCACTTGCATTACAGCTAGTACCTTCCCTTTGGTTATCCTCTCTTCCTTCTGCGTTTTCAGCTTCATCCTCTCTCAGATACTCTTCATCATTGCGTAGGTAGGTGTTCTTCAGTAACTCTCACCTTATAAACACATCCTTTGCTTCCCACAACCTCTGCCAGTTTTTCTTCACTTCATCCGAGACAAACTTGTCTACACATGTCTTTGTCTACACATGCTGACTTTGCTTCTTTACCTCCTGTGTACTGTCCCACTCACACCAACCTGGCTTCTGCCCACAGATCCAATGAAGCCGTCCTTGTCAAGGTCACCAGTGACCTCCTTGTGAC
Source organism: Varecia variegata (assembly GCA_028533085.1). Classification (NCBI taxonomy): domain Eukaryota; kingdom Metazoa; phylum Chordata; class Mammalia; order Primates; family Lemuridae; genus Varecia; species Varecia variegata. The sequence continues at coordinate 22,467,307 of CM052437.1, forward strand.
AAATTTTTCAAAAGCAAATAGTTTCCCATTTTTTTCTTATTTGACTTCTCAGTAGCGTTCAACGTGGTTGTCGGTTTCAACTTCCAAGAGCACATTCTTCTCCTGGCCTCATGGCTCGGCATGGTTTTAAGTTTTCCTTTTCCCTCTCTGACAGCACCTCCTCAAGGTGCTTTGCTCTCCTCCTCTCTCCGTCCTCAAAATGTTGGAAAGCCCAAGGCTTGAGGGTGGGCCCTCTTGTCCTCTCTCTTTATATTAGTACTTTCTTCCTGAGCAGTCCGAGCCATTCCTATGGCTTTAAATGCTGTTCTCCCAGTTGTAAATTCCATCCCATATTTTTCCTTGGAGCTCCAGATTTGTTGAGACTGCAACTGAACTTGAGACCCACACTTGGGAGTTTCCCAGGCATCTCAGCCTTAATACTTCTTAAGCACAACTCTAGATTTCTTCCCATATACCCTTTCCCTCCATCCTACCTGCCTTCTTCGAGTTAGTAAATGAAATTATGATCCAGCTAGTTTTTCGACTTCCTTGTTCCCTCCCATCCAAAACTGAATCAGTCTCCAACTTTCAGCTCTTGGCTTAAATATCATCTCTTCAAAGAGGTATTTCCTGACCACCCAGCTAAAATGATCCCTTTTGCCATTCTCTACGTTGGCATCCCGTGTGGGTTTTCATTCATAGCATTTATAATAATTCGTATCAATTTGTCTGTCTACTTACTGATGTTGGTTTCCCTCACTAAACTGTATACCATTGCACAGGGACCCGCTCTGTTTAGTTCAGCCAGGCTGTGGCATAATGTCTGCTAGGTAGAGGCATGTTTGTTGAGTCAATAAAAGACTATTTGGATACTGGTCCTAAAACAGACACTTTTTTTTCCCCCTGAAAAGATAAGAATTAGGTGCTTTTATTGTCAGAGTCACATTTTCAGTTAGATTAAATGACAACATTTAAGCATTGCCCAGAAAAAAAGAAAGAAAAAAACAGATAATATTTAATAAATGCTTGTTGGTTGATTGGAAATTTACTTAATTTCTTTGTATTCCAACTCATTCATTTATAACATAGAAATAATGCTATTAACTCTCTTTGCCAGACTTTATTTTTATTTTTTAAATTTTTATTTATTTATTTATTTATTTATTTATTTATTTTTGAGACAGGGTCTCTGCTCTGTGTGACTGGGCTGGAATGCAGTGGCATCATGCTAGCTCACTGCAACCTCAAACTCCTGGGCTCAAGAGATCCTCCTGCCTCCGTCTCCCAAGTAGTTGGGACTACAGGCACATGCCAACACGCCCAGCTAATTTTTTAATTTTTTGTAGAGACAAGGTCTCACTACGTTACTTAGGCTGGTCTAGAACTCCTGGCCTCAAGCAATCCTCTTGCCTCAGCTTCCCGAAGTGCTGGGATTATAAGCATGAGCCACGGCACCCAGCCTCCAAAATTATTTCACAGGACAAAGTTAGATAACTGCTTTTTAATATCTTTTGGATAAAGACATTAAATACATACAAAAACCATACTTGAGATGGTGCAGAGATTACATTTACTATCAATTTCCTTAGTCTGAGGATCATATTGCACTAGTCAACTCTTAAGGTTTATGAGTCAACAAAATGGCATCAGTCTTCATTGTTATAAGTCTTATTTGAAAGGACACCACTGGATGGTGTTTTTGTTCATTGGCTAAAATTATATAATTGTCTCCGCAGCTTGGAGCCCTCCTTTCAATGCCCTGCCCTGTGGGAGGTGCCATGGGAGGCTGGTGGGCAGCGTTGCCCCGGGCTAAGGCCTAGGCCAGAGCACAGTGGACATTCTGGCATTTGGCCAAGGTGCTGAAGGGTAACTGAGGTGAACAAAGTAGAGAAAGAAGCAACTTCATGGGGAGGAATAAGGAGCAGTATCTCTAGAACTCGTCAGGATCATAAGACACCTCTGCTAAAAAGAAAATCTTATTTTTTCAGAATTAAGTGGTCAGTCTGAGGTTGCTCTTGGATTCTTGGGAAGAGGTTAAAATTTCAGTATCTGAAATTTTTGTGACTCTAAACAGCAGGTAGTGAAGTTGTTTTTCCTCCCCTTTTGCACGGAGCAAGTCCATTTGTTTTAAGGTATAAGAAAAGACATTGGATGGTAGAACCTCGGGAATACCAATTTCCCTTTGCCTTCTTTCAAAACCCTCTGGGGCAATCAATCTTTGTGTCTTTGAGTAGTGTTTATGAAATTTTCCTTACAGACCCCTTTAAGATCCTGATGAAGGCATTTTAGAAAGAAATCCATGGGCACAAACACACAAAATTCCACGTATTATGTCGGGATTTTACAGATCTCTGATTCTTGGTTAAGAGCCTAGCTATGGACTGAAGTTTGTCCCTGCAGAATTCGCATGTCGAAGCCCTAACCCCCAATGTGATCATGTTTGGAGGTAATTAAGGTTAAACAAGGTCATAAAGGTGGGGCTCTAATTCAGTAGGGCTGGTGTCCTCCTAAGAAGAGGAGACACCAGAGCTATCTCTCTCTCTCTGAGGTGTGAGAACACAGGCATCTTCAAGCCAGAAATAAAGCCCTCACTAGGGACTTCTCAGCTTCCAAAGCTGTGCGAAATTTCTGTCATTTCAGCCATCCAGCCTATGGTATGTTGTTAGAGCAGCTTGAGTTGGGTAAGACAAGCTTCTACCCTAGGAACTGCTCTGGCCTCTAAGGTAGCTGTGCTCATGCTTATTGGTCCATGGAGGGGACAGGAGGGGGAGGGGAGCTCCCCAGTGATCACATGTTCTGCATCTGGAACATTCTGCACCCCTGGGGATGGTGTGTATGGGAGCCTTGGCACATAGGAGCAGAGTCAGCCGTACTGTGCCTGGCTCTCCCTGCTTCAGGCTTCATGAGTCCACAATGACAGGTGAAGAGTAAAACCACACAGGATGGTGTGCTCTGGTGCTGGGTGGGTACCTTTTCCACAGGTTTTCATTTCACTGGGCAGGTCGTCTCTCTGAACCCAGGGGTCTCTTTGAATTTTCCTTCTAGTGTTTAATAAGACAGGAATCCTGCTAGACATAATAATCTTATTTTGTAAAGTAGGGAAGTATTTCCCCACAGTTAAGATTGGAGCTACCTGAGCCTTAGACAAACCCCTGACAATGTGGGAAGCATTTGCTCCAGAAAGTTCCATTTACCTCCATCCTTATCCCTTTTGAGAAGGCTGCCACTGTCTGATATTGGTAGAATTTGGGACAAGAAGAATGCGAGCTGCATTTGCAGACTAGTTATTCCAAAACCTGGGGGAACAGGGCAGAGTCTCCCAAAATCTGGTGGGGCTGTCAGAGTGAGTTTGGACTGGAGGAGGGGAGAACCTGAAGGTCTTTTCTGAAAGAGTTAAAAAGAAAAGCCAAAGTTTGAGTTGCCAAAGGTAACTAGCAAAATCTGGGGGATTCAATATGACAGGAGTAAATGAACAGGCAGGGTCAGGACCCAAGGGTCAGAGCCAGAGAACCAGTGGTTTGTGCCAAGACCTATTTTGAGTTCCAGGATTCCACCTTTTCCAGCTCACTTCCACCAACTCACCTTCATCCATCTCAAAGGTACCCAGAACCTCTCCAGATGCCCAGCATCCACCAGCCAGGGGTTATGGCTTTTAACTGAAATCCCCACTGTTATTTTAGACTCCTGCATACATTTTAAAAATTATTTTGACAAGGAGAGATGCTAGGTCAGAATAATCTTTGCAAAATGAAAGAGCTAAATTCCCTTGAAATCAGACCAGTGAGCAAAAATTCTGTGACTGATAGCCTACAGCTGCTTTATTTCTTCATATCTAAATTGCAAAAGGGTGGCTTCTCGTCAGAAAACTCGCATGTTTTTAAGCAGTGCATTAGTTCAAAATCAGCCTTTCGCCCCAGGAATTTTTTATGTCCCAGAGACCCCAGTATGAATCTGGATTCTTCAGAAGCTCACTGTGGTGGAATATTTTCCTTTCACCTACTAACTCATGTTTAAACTTGGGCAGATCATGTTATCATTTTTTCCCTTGGGGCTCTCCTTTATAGAATGAGGTAGTCAAACTGGTAACTAAATAAATGGTCCCCTTGAAAAGTGGAAATATTCCCTGCGTCTCCTATTACCACGACCTCTGTCTCTACTAGAGCTACAGAGTCTCCTTGGAGTAGACGAAAAACACGATCAGAAGACATGAATGAACAAGACGATGAAACCAGGTGTTTGGAGACCGATTCTTGCAGCTGCACTACCAGTAAATAACCCTTCCCTGGTTTCTGGTTTCTCCTTTTAGAGTAGTAAACAACAACAAAAGAAGAATAGCAGCTCAACTTGTGTCGTTGCTAATTATAGAAGTGACTCATTCTATGTGCTAGAAATTATCCTATAGGAAATTATCCTGAAAAGTCCACAGTGATGAGTATCTGTGATTTATTTGAGTCTGACATGGAGAAGTGAGCTGTGACTTGTTATAGTCAACACATGCAAAGCAGCATAGAAAGGAAGTGGAAGAGAGTGAAACTATGTACTCACTATGGTGTGTACTCCAAGCATGAGTAGGTCCATTTTTTTTTTCACATAGCCCGACGTACATTCTATATTCTCTGAGTCTTTCCAGAATCTACAAAGTAAAGTGTTAAGGGAGCATCGACACCAAGTCCCATGCTCTTTGGAAATCATTAATGAACACCTATTTTGTTGATTATGACAACTTTTCTATAAAAGAAAAACAGAGGAATCTGAAGAAATTGCAAAACTTGGAGGTAAGCTAGATGTTTTGAGGATAAGTGGAAATAAATAATCATGTGTCAGCTTGACAAATGCTGTGGAAATCTTCAAACTTACTGTCTTGCTCAGGCGAGAGGTGACATTTGTCTTGTAATTTGAAACTGCCTTTTGTGTAAACGTATGTCAGAAGGCTTACGTAAGCAGAGTAGCTGTCTTGTCATTCTTCCTTGTCCAATAGACAAATAGTAACATTCTGAGGATCTGCATATGAAGGGTTCTCCTTGTCCTTTGCGTCTGTGATGCCAGTGGACAGCCCAGTGAGTCTGAGGTAAGGGCTTGCGATGCAAATGCCTGCAGGGCCAAGGAGATATCTAATGTCAGAGAGGGTGAAGTGGATTAAGCATAAGAAAAATCCTCTCTTTATTTGGGACAAGTGATAGTTCACTTTCCGCTTAAATCTACTAGAAGAGAAAAGGTGCACAGTGCGATGATAAATGGTAATGTCACTCGGTCTCAGTTTGGGGAGACAACAGTGGGTAGTAGGGACTTTGGGGAACTGGGAGTCACTGCTGCTGAGCTCCACCCAAATATTGCCTCATGGGATGCAGCCCTAAAATTGGCACATCTGATTTTTCCACAGGAATCTAGAAAGCTGGATTTTTAAAGTGGAAGTTCAAATTTTTACATTTTTGCAATTAATTCAAAATTTTTGAAACTTTGCGAGAGAGCCAATCCTGTATGGGCCTAACAAAAACATACATCCATGGGCTACATCTGTCCAAAGGGTCATCATTTTATAACCTGTGGATGCTGGGTGAGATAGAACTTATTAGCTTGCACCATCTTCAATTTGGAGAAAAAACTAAGCCTTGTGGTTTATTATTTATATGTCTTTAAATAGGCTTTCTCAGATAAAGAGAAAAATGTAAAAAGAGAAAGGCATTTGAGAACAATATTTATAA
>CM052437.1:22473487-22531825 GCA_028533085.1 Varecia variegata
TCCCCACAAATTACCACAGAACCCCATGAGGTTCTCCTTTTAATTTTAGTGCTCGGCTTGGTTTCACTTACCATTGCAATGCTTCAACATCCTAATTATGACTAGTAGATTGATTAGCAAAACTTTTGGTGGAAATGTTTTTCTGTACTATCCACTCCCCAGCATGTTTTGGGGATATTAATAACCCTGACATGCATTTATTTCCATTCCACGTAAGAATGAATGCAATGTCAGAACTTGGGTCCCATTCAAGACTCATTGGTGTACATGTTATTAACATTTCTATATGCGTCTACTAAAATCCCCTGGTCTTTAACCTCTCCTGGGACAGATATGTGTCTTTGTATTCCCTTGAGTACTTATTTTATGTGCTTGATAAATACTTCTTTAAAAAATTAGATCGTAAATAATTAATAAAAATATAATGGAATGGGTTGGATTGTATGTCTAGAGACAGCTAGTTTTAACCTCCCAAAATAATGAATAATACAAAATAAGAAGTGGATTATACAATTTTCATTTAGGAAAATGTGGACTAAGTCACAGTAGCAATGAGATATAAACTAGTTCTTATTTCATGACTCAAATTTCTAGCGTATGCTGCTTTTTTCCTCTTCCTTCCTCCCGCCCTCCTTCCCTTTCCTGCCTGCCTTCCTTTCTTTGTAAAATGCGTATGTGTGGCTAAGATATATGTGGCTTATGAATTTGAGAGAAATCACAGAAATAGGAATCATTTTATCCCTTGGGAAGAGGGCACTTTTTGGTCACTTACCAGGAAAATAATAGTAGCTAACACTCATGAGAACATACTATGCACCAGCTAATAGGTACTTTTCCTGTTATTAACTTATTTAATTCTCATAACAACCCTACAAGATAGATACTATTATTATCCTATTATATAGATAAAGATACAGAGACACAATAAATTAGAGAGCTTGTCCAAAACCACATAGCTAGAAAGTTCGATAGTTGAATTCAATCCCAATGGTCTGGCTCTAGTGTCCAGGCTCTTAACCATTAAGCTGTGCTCAGAAAAGAACTCGTTAAGAGTGAGTAAAATGTGTAAGGCTCACACAGACCCACAAAAAAGGCTGCATTGGATTATGTCATGTGGACTTTCACAGAAGCTTTAGTTCTGATGCTTAGAACATGGTAAGTCCCTCTCTCTCCCCCAAAATGGTCTTGAGTGAAAGGATGAACAAATACATACTTTAATCCTCATTTTAAGACCTCACCGTCCTGTGAGTGTTCCTGCTTTTCCATGCCCCTCTGCCTTTTTTAGTGCCATTTTCTCTGCATGCAGTTCTCTCGTCTCTGCTCCGTGCAGCCCTACTCATGTGTTTAAGGCACAGCTCAGTTCTATGAGTCAGAACTTGTTTTTACCTCTCTCGTGACTGACTCTTTCATAATGGCCTGGATCATAACTTCTGTTCACGTGTGCCCCTCTGTCCAGATCCGAGGGCCTCTGAGATCACAATCTGTGCCTGACATCGATTAAGACTTGTACCTCTACCACGGTGTTAATCACAGTGTCTGGCACAGACATAAGTGTTTACCAAACAGACAAGAAAACGACTGGAAGAAGTATTCAATGAATTTTTATTCTCTTTAACAATCTGCAATACTAAAAATCTGGAAGTAGGTCTTGAAATTCCATTATGGGCATGTTAATATAAATAATAAATTGATTCAATAACCAAAAGAAAAAAATTCAAGACAAGAACAAGATTAGGGAAGAAAATGAGAGAAGAAGTCAATTTGGATATTAAAGACCATGGCAGAAGAATAAAATGGCAGAGAAAGTTAATCGTGTAGAAATACCAGACACACTTCTGGGTTGGGGGCTAGAAAAATACACATTCTCATTCTTAAGAAACTACTGAGGATATTGAAAAACCATTTGGCAACATAAATTATACAAAACCTAAAGGAATTCAGTACATTGAGTTCTAAAATGTACCTGGGAGAGTCAGGAAGGTGGAGGAGAATTATTGAAAAGTGAGTGGGTTATTGCCAAGCAGATATATTGGGGGAGGGGGAGCATTTTAAAAAAAGAAACAATGTGTGCAAAGCATGGTGCTTGTGGAAAAAAAAAGTGCCTTCTTACAGAAGTAGAACATGGGGTGGAGAAAAAAGGAGAGAGAGTCTGGGCGGACAGGCTTTGTATGCTGTGGACTGACTGTCAATTTATACAGGACCACAGGGAACTGTGGAAGAATTTTGAATAGGGAGCTCTGTGATCATTCTAACCATTTGAAAAGATTGATTTGGCTCCAGTAGAGGGGAGAGGTAAACAGGACCTGAGAGTCAATCTAGAAGCCTGAGAAGTAAGCCACTGCAGTGGGCCAGGGGAAAGGGAGGGACAGCGTGAGCCCAGAGTAGCAGAGGAGGTGAAGAGTAGAGGAATGTGAGAGACAATTGGGAGGTAGACAGTCAGACTTGGGGATGAAGGTGGTGAAAGAGGGGGCTAGGAGATCTGGGGTGAGTCCCAAGCTTCTGGCTTGGAATAATGGAAGGCAGGTCAAGGAAAGAACTATAGCAGATAGAGCCGTTTTTTTAAAGGGAAGAGCTGGGTGTGGTGGCTCATGCCTATAATCCCAACACTTTGGGAGGTGGAGGCATGAGGATTTCTTGAGGCTAGAAGTTCAAGACCAGCCTGGGCAACATAGGGAGACCCTGTCTCTACAAACAATTACAAAATTAGGCATGGTGGTACATGCCTATAGTCCCAGCTGGGTGGTACATGCCTATAGTCCCAGCTGCTCAGGAGGCTAAGGAGGAAGGATCACTTGAGCCCAGGACTTAGAGGGTATTGTGAGCCATGATGGTGCCAGTGCATTCCATTCCAGCTTGGATGATAGAGCAGGATCCTGCCTCCAAAAAAAAAAAAAAAAGAAAAAATGAGTGAAGAGGACATGTTCTTATACCATTAGAATCTACCCTTTAAAATGTACAGCTCAATTACTTTTAGTATATTAACAAGGTTCTTCAACAACTACCATTACCAAATTCCAGAACATTTTTATCACTCTGAAAAGAAACCCTGAACCCACTGCAGTTACCCCTCATTCCTGCCTTCTAGCACCTAAGGACCCACTAGTCTACTTTCTGTCTCTATGCATTTGCTTATTCTGGATATTTCCTATAAATGGAATCCTGCAATATGTGGGCTTCTGTGTGTGGCTTCTTTCACTTAGCATAATGTTTTCAAGGTTCATCCATGTTGTAGCATGGCTCAGTACTTTATTTCTTTTTTATGGTTGAATAAGATTTCATTGTCTGCAGATACCTCATTTTGCTTATCCATTCATCAGTTGGTGGACATTGAGTTTGTTTCCACTTTTAGGCAATTATGACTGATACTGCTGTGAACACATGTGTATAAGTTTTTGTGTGGACATGTGTTTTTAGTTCTCTTGAGTATATACCTAGGAGTGAATTTTCTAGATCATGCGGTAACTCTATGTTTACACTTTTGAGGAACTACCAAACTGTTTTCCAAAGTGATTGTAGCATTTTACATTCCCACCAGGAATAGATGAGTGTGAGATATGAAAACTTACCCAAAAGTTAAGTGAAACTTGCCCAAAGTCACACACTAGTAGGTGGCAGAGCTAGGACACAATCCCAAGTCTGCCCACCCCCAAACCCGACTCCCTTTCACTCCCTTTCCTCTACGGTTGGTACCCATGCAGCTGGCCTCTCTTAGGGTTGGAGTCATCAACATAGTTGAAGCCACGTAGTTGAAGCCACGTTGTTGGATGAGTTTACTGTGGAGCGTTTGTAAGGTGCAAGGAAAGGGCGGACACAGAACCTGAGAGCCCTCCGCAGTTCAGAGGCCAGCAGTAGGAGGAGAGTCTGCAGACGAGGCCAAGAAGGTCTGACCAGAGGCATAGGAGAAAACCCAGGGGAGAGAAGTCGCCAGGCAAACCAATCAAGGGGAGAATTTTAGGGAGGGTGCGGAGAAGACAAAACCCATTGCTGCTGAGCCTTAGCTAAGAAGAGGATGAAGAGAGCTTATCGGATGTGGCGACTTCTGCCAGAGTAGTTTGGGTGAAGAAGAATGCAGGAAGGGAGTGGAGGGGAAATTGGATAGAGCTTGATTTTGGTGGTCTGAAGAGGGGACGGAGTAGAGCCAGCAAATTCTACTTGGCTGTGAAGGATGGGAGAGAGAGGAGACATGGCCGATAGAGGGTTGGTGGATTTTGTTTGTGCTTGGTTTTGGCCAGAAGAGGCATACCATGTTGACTCACGTGGAGGAAAGACAAGGAGAGTTCACAGTAGAGGAGGGAGAGGCAATAAGAGATAGGATACAAAGTCTAGGCAGCTGCATGAAGGCGCTGGTGAAGAGCCCGCTGAGAAGCCTTCCTCATGGGGAAGAGAGGAGAAAGGCATAGTGCTGTTGCAGAGGGGTACAGATACCCCCCTATGGCAGCTCAAGGGAAATAGGTTCACTCTGGGCTCCCCTTCACTCATCTTTATCTGCTCACACTTTAGTAAGTTGCAATTCATTCATTCCTCCTTTTATAACCAGCCAACATGCTTATTCCCACTCCTCGGTCTCCTCTCTTTTTTTTCTTTTTTGTTTTTTGCATCGTAGCTCACAGCAACCTCAAACTCCTAGGCTCGAGCAATCCTTCTGCCTCAGCCTCCTGAGTAGCTGGGACTACAGGCATGCGCCACCACGCCTGGCTAATTTTTCTATTTTTTATATGGATAGGGTCTTGCTCTTGCTCAGGCTGGTCTTGAACTCTTGAGCCCAATCAGTCCTCCCGCCTCGGCCTCCCAGAGTGCTAGGATTACAGGTGTGAGCCCACTGCGCCTGGTCTCCTCTAACTGTTTAACAGTTACTTTAGGAAAAGCTATCTTCCTTTCCTTCTATCTTTCTTTCTCCTTCTCTGTTTCTCTAGATCCACCAATGAGTTAAAAGTACCCATCACATTCCTGTCTCTAGGAGTTGCACAATTTCAGAAGGCTAATCTGGCATGCAAACGAACCAGTACTACCAACCTCTGAAATTCCTGAGAATTCCCAAAGTTCTTTTTGGCATTTTGACATCTCTCTATCTGCCACCTTGTTTCCCATATGTAAATCTGCTATTTTTCCATTTATAATATTGTTCTGATGGGGGACATACATTCTGAATTCCAAATAACCACTTTACAAATTTAGTTGGGAACATTTCGCAATGTTAAGACTTCCTTTTTTTTTTTTTTCCTTGTTGTGATTTAATCCTCTTAAAACATTTTTCAAATGATTTTGTTTTTGTTGTTCTGATGAGTTAAATGGGACCTAAGTTACTACAGAAATTTTCTATTCATTTTGTAGGTATGTACTGTGACTTCTTTTCAAGAGTAAGGTGAAATCAGTTAATGTCTTAGGTGGGAAGAAGAGAGAGACCATTGCCTTTTGAAATTTGTTTTCCTTTTAGAGAAAGGAAGAAACATTTGCTGTAGTAGAAACTTCTGAAATAAGAGAATGACAAAGTCATTAAGTGGAGCCTTCCAATTATGGGTTTCAAGCTGTGTAAATTTAATTGAGAGCACAGAAATAATTTTAAACACACATTTTTTTTTTGATTTCTATACTTTACTTTTAATTGGTTCCAATAAAAAGTCTAGCTCCAAATCCCTGATTCAGAAGTAATTTCAAACTGAGATTTTACCATCCTATAAAGGAGTACTATAAACACACGGGTTTCTAAATAGGGGCAAAACGTTTTCACTTAGATAATAATGTAGTATAGTTTCTCTTAGAAAAGAAATTCATATTACATCTTCAAATGGGTCTGTATCTATGTATATACAAAGTTAGTGTCAAAATGGTGTAAGAAATTTATCTTTTAAAGCTTTTTGCCGTCAAGAGTGAAATTGGATAATAAAAGTAATAGTAATCATAAAGCAGAATTGTGTAGTCCCTCTGCTTTTGGGAAGGTTTTTTGCCTTTTTAAAAATTCAAAGACAGTTTAGAACTCAATGCATCCCTACCTGACCCCAATCATTTCACTGTGTCATCAGCTCTTATTCTAAATATTGTTGTCTGTTATTCCTTTTCATGTGATGATAAACTTTTGGTAGAAGGGTGCTCATATCTATTCTATGCCTGATTCTGGAATCATGCTCAGGTATTTCCAACCACCTCACTGTCTGACACCGTTGGACTTAGCCTGTGTTTTCTGTTTTCGTTTTGTGACCCATAAAACTTAATATCTGTGGTTGTCTTCTCTTTCAGGAAGTCTTTCTAAATCACTTTAGGTAGAATTTGGTCCCATTTATGTGCTTTCATAATGCCCTGGCATCTGTCTCTGTCACTGGACTTAATGGGCTCTTTGGTTTATAATAACTGGTTTATAATCTGTCTCCTGCACAGGGTTATAGGCCCATGAGAACAGGTGCTTCACATCTCCAGCCCACAGCATCATGCTTAATGTTTAATAAATGATAAATGTTGGTCTTTTTGCTCAACCAAACTAATGCCTTTCTCTGAGAACATGGACATACATTTGAAAGCAGTTTTTCATTATGTTAGTGCTTCTTGTTGCATCCCTGTGTAACAACTTAGAACTCAGGTTTCAAAATCCTTTCCCCTTGTTTTCAGTGACAGGCAGCTTCCACCCCAGCATGGAGTGATGGTGGGTTAGAGAGAGTTTGTACGCCGGGCTGTGCCTTCTAGGTGCCTGTACATTCCCTTGCTTTTTAGAGGCTTTCTGTGTAATGCCTTCGTTCCCTTGGAGCCTCCTTTGTGTAGATTCTACCCTCAGAGACTGTCATCTGGAACCAGTGGGAGGATCCCTAAGAGTTTTACTCATGTAGTTATTAAAAGAGTTTCCTTGTTCATAGCGGGCACGTAAGGCAGAGCATGTCTGCACCGGTGCCAAGTACCAGACAGAAGTCAATAATAACCAGCTGTCACAAGACCTGGTTGCATTTTTTGGTAACAACTAAATAACCAGATTTAGCTGCATTTTATTTATTGGTGGCTTTTTGGGGAGGGGCCTGCCCTCCCAGAGTTCGTTGAGTAAAAAGCTCAGTCTTAGTGACTGGCTTGAAGAACACTCACAAAGCCCTTCCTCCCTCTCCTCTTCATCTACCTCCTCCATCATCATCATCATCATCATCATCACCATTATCATCATCAAATTCACTCTGAAATGAATGAAACAATCAAAGGAGTAAGGGAATGTGACTTTATTTCAGGAGATTTGAGACCAGGTACTTTCAGAGCCTGAGGACCAGAGATAAGATTCTTATGAATACAACATTGACATTTTCAGGAGAAGTAAACATTGATCTTAAAAAAAACCAAAAAACTATTTTCCCCAAAGTTTAAAATGTTAAATTCTAAGGTAAAAATTTCCTAGTCCTGGGTCTTACTTTGGGATATTATTTTATTTACAATTTGAACACTGGGGTTGCCATGATAGGTCATAACCCTTCAATGTGGTTGAATGTGTCTATCTGGAAACCATCCGACTGCAGGTGTGTAGAAGGTGTAAATATCAGAAGGTGTGTCAATCACTTCCCTTCCGTGTTCCTCTCCAGACAAATGCTAGGAAAATCCCCCCTTAGCTGGACTTTGGAATTTCATGGTATTTATTACTAGACTTTCTTCAAGACTCTCATTTCTCATTCAACTTATATCAGGTAGCTATAAAACCTTAGTTTGGTTGCTGATATTAAATACCAGTAACCAAGAAAACAATAAATAAAATGCAGCTAAACCTTGTTACTTGTTATTGAAAACTGCAATGAAGGCTTGTGAGATGGATGAGCTCTGAGCTGGCTGTTGACTTCTGTTCAGTACTTGGTACCAGTGATTCCCGAATTGCCAAACATGCTGTGATAATGAAGCTTATTCATTTTCAGACAATCGGGCTAGTGATAGAATGCTTAGGAGTGAAACACGGTGAATAGTAAACCTTTGTTACAGATAATGCCTGAAAAGTGATCTAATGGGCAAGCCTTAACAACAGCTAAAACTTGTGTGGGTCGTAGAAAAATATATAAAATTTTGAAATCAGACTTGGCTTTGCAACTTAACTAGTAACATAATATTGGGCAAATAATTTAACCTCTCTAGGCCTTAATTTCCTCATCAGTGAAATAGGAATAATAGTACTTAGCTTTCAGGGCGTTATAGGTAATTTTCCCAACATATACCTATCACATTGCTTTGCCACCAACAAGTGGCATTTGTAGATGCTATTAGTACTCCATTTTCTAAAATCCAGGACAATGTTGATTATTAATGCCCCATTAATTTAATAGAGGCTCTTTGCAGGGTAAAACAAACAACAAAAATTTTAAAACCCAGGAAAATCCCATTATCACATTAAATAAACCCATCCAATGCAAGAATGAAAAAAGATGACTTTTTTTTTTTTTTTTTTGAGGCAGAGTCTCACTCTGTTGCCTGGGCTAAAGTGCTGCCGTGTCAGCCTAGCTCACAGCAACCTCAAACTCCTGGGTTCAAGCGATCCTCCTGCCTTAGCCTCCCGGGTAGCTGGGACTACAGGCATGTGCCACCATGCCCGGCTAATTTTTTTTTCTATATATATTTTTTTTAGCTGTCCAAATCATTTCTTTCTATTTTTAGTAGAGACAGGGTCTCGCTCTTGCTTAGGCTGGTCTCGAACTCCTGAACTTGAGCGATCCTCCTGCCTCGGCCTCCCAGAGTGCTAAGATTACAGGTGTGAGCCACCACGCCCGGCCAAAAGATGACTTTCAATGTTAGGAAATACCATATTATCCATGGCTACTCCCTACTGTCATTGTTAAAGAACCTTCGGAGATATTGTTTCACTATCCATAAATTGGGGGAGGGGGTGGGATTTTACTCTTTGTGTCATCAGTTATGGCCAATTTACAATGATTTAACTTTGCTATAAGCACCAGGCCCTTTTCCTATTTTCATACTATCCCAGTAGGTTGGTGCTAGAAACAACTTGGACGGTGAGAGATTCTGGTGGAGCACACTGGGAAGTACAACCGACTGAAGAAAATCAAATAGAAAGAAATTCAAAGAACTGAGGGGTAAAGTTAAAAGAAGTGAGAAGGAAAATTAAAATAAAAAAACAATGCAGAAATAACCAAAGAATATCAAATACAAAGAGTAAACTGGGAAAAATCGGTAATGATGCCTTGTGATTTATGACCTTTTAAAGGTGACAGATAAGGAGGCATCGGAGAGGATGGGTTGGGGGGCAGAGGTGCAGAGAGCCTGGTCAGGAAGGTGGAGCTCATGTGGAATGCGGCTCAGGCTATAGTTGCCAGAATGAAATATCCCACATCAAGTCAAAGGGTGAGAGATGAATCATTTTCTTATTATTTCATTTACAATAGTGTCTTAATGTCCTCTTCACCATATAAAGCAAAGCTAGGTGAAATGCGAGCTGGGTTCTGTGCCCTGGTGAGGACACCACCTAACAACTGCCAGCCTTGCTTTAGTTCTGAGGCTCACACTTATGGAAAGTGTGTCTAGACCATATCAACAGAAACCCAGAATGGCTTCTTCAATACAGAAGAGACTTGCCATGTTGTTGTTACAGAAGAGTTATCTGAAATAATAATTTTATTATTAGTTATCTGAAATAAATAATTTCAGAAACGTGACACAAGTGAGTGGTACAATAGCTCAAGGAAAAAGGAACACTGAGCTTCTTCTTAAACTCCAAAAGAAGAGAAACATCGGCCTTCTACTCGTGATATAAATAATCCCAATAATTCTCATTTCTTTCTTCTGTTCTTCACAATGTCTTTTGTAAATTTTCTCCTCTTGATAAATCTCAGAACTGTAACCATCATACTTTCCAGCAGATGACTTTGTCTCCTTTTTAGAGTAAAGAGAAGTCACATATAGGAAATTCTCTGACTTTTTGCCATCAAAATAATAAATTTACCTATATCTATACCCATTTTTTTTCCTTTCCTGCTATTGCATTGAAAGATGTGGCCTTCTACTTTATCCAAAGTCAATTGCTCCACTGGTACATGAATCCACCACTCTTGTCCTCGCAATGACCATGTTATGTGGATCAACTTCTCACTCTCCTGTCCCTTCCATTTCCTTTTCTGCTAGTTTTTAGCACTGAAACATGCTGAGGTCTCAACTCAGAAGTCTGGAACGGGCATCTGGAGTTTAACTCAAAATTTCCCCTTGAATGCCTCAGACATCACTAACTCAACACAGGCAAAAATGAATTCATAATTTGCCCCTCCCAAACTTGCTTCTCCTCCTCCAACCCTCAATTTCTCAATCTCAGCAGAATGGCACCATAACCCAACCAAATATATAGCTAGAAATTTGGGAATTATCCTTGATTCTGGTCATTCTCTATAACCAATGATGAACAGATCTTATCGGATCTATTTTCAAAATAAATTCTGTAACCAGCCACTTCCCTCCATCTCCATTGCCACATGCTGGTTTAGACCACCGTCATCTCTGCCTGGGGGGTTATAATTGACTACTAACTGGCTTCCCCATTTTTACTGTAAGTCTTTACTCCAGTATCTTCTCCATTCTGTAGCTGGAAGAATCTTTAAAAAATCCAGATAATCATCATGCCACTCTCCTATACTGACCTTTAAAACAATGGTTTCCCATTGCTCTTCAGATAAAGTCCGTACTCCTTAATATAGCTCACAATACTGTTCATGAGCTACTCCTATTGACTGGTTAGTCTCATCTCTTGCGACATTCTTTAATCTTTCTAAATGTCTTTCAGTTTCTCTTAATTGCTATCTTTTCACCCATTCTTTGCCTAGCTGTTAATAAAATTCCTCTGGCTCCTAAACTGAATTAGTACCCCTCCTCACTTGCTCTGTGCTTCATAGGATATTTTATTGTAATTATTTCTTCAATTCTTTGCTAGAGTATAAAAGCAAGAATTATGTCTGTCTTGCTTACCCATTTATCCTTCCCTCCCCCAGCCCCAGCCCTTCCCACCAGCCACTGTAGTGTTTTGCTTAGTGTCTGGTGTCTAGTGGATCCTCAGTACATATTTGTCAAATAAATTAATTATCTCTCAGAGTTTTATTATCATTTCTCTTACTGAACTCAATAATCATGATTCTCCTGTGGAGTATCAGATAATATAATCACAGCGCTTTTGAAAAAAAGTCTCGTGTCTGTGGTGAGAAAGGGAAATGAAGCTTGCAAGTTGCCAGAACAATGAATGCTGTGACACCTTTGTCATTAATCTTTATGATTTAAAGGTTTGTAATAATTACCACTTGTTTTCACAAAGGATTTAGGCATTTAGAGAAATTTCTTTGTCTCCATATGAAGGTCATATGAATGTAAAGATAAATATTTGGTCATTTATGCATAAAGATAATATCTGCCATTAGCAAAGAAGTGTCCTCAAGGGTTTTTGTTTGTTTTTTCTTGGAATAGAAATAGACAAGGCAATCTTTGGAAGTTCTACTATGCCAACATCATTTCAAAACTATTTGTTGAGTACTTACTAGATATAATATTTCACCTTATAAATCCTACAATCCTAGAGCCAGGAGAAACCTTCACTGTCATTTTGGCATACTTCCTAGACACCGTCTGGGAATTTAGTCTACACCATCTCTGACAGTCATTACCTAACTCTGGCTCGAGAACTTTCCCTGGAATGGGAGTCTATTGTTGGTGAGGCCATCTGGTCCGCTACTAGATGCTCTAGCATCACAGTATTTTTCCTTCAATTTCCTTTTCCCTTCTCTAAATGAAATGAACATCTCTCGTCTTGTCATTTCTACTTCAGTCCTCAACTTTTGAAAGGCTTTAACTATCTGAGAGGTAGTGCAGGAAAAGGGAGACCCCTTCCATGAGCACCCAGTGTGTTGCAGGCCCCTGGTGGGTACACTTTATGTGATCTCCCTGACTCCTTAAACAATCAAGTAAAGTAAGCAACATTAATGGCATTTTATTCCAAGGTAAGTAAAACATTCCTTATTTGGTTTTCTAATGTTGAAACCCAATTTTTAAATTGATAATTTCTGAGTCAAGAGCCAGGGGTGCTAATGTATATGCATTATATCTGTTAATGAACAATTGCATGAAATCAACTCCCTTTTACCATTTCTAAAATTGGGAGCATAGTTCTTATTGTCCTAGGTAACTTCAGAAGGATTTTTTTTGAAGACAGAGGCTTTACAAGTCATGTTAATGAGTGTTTTTGCTACGTGAACATATCATGGCCTGTGAAATCACACCCAATAGAACTCTATTGCCCTTTGAAATAAGAACTTCTCACTTAGAAGTAATTCAAACTAGGGGAGAAATTTGGCTTATTGTGTCCTTTTCAGACTTGTGAGAAAATGTCTATGCTGAAGAGCAATAATTTTCATCACAGCCCAAAGAGCTATCAACACTACTGCAAGTCCTAAAGCATTGGGACATTGGGAGACTAAACAACGTGGACTAAAATAACATGGACATTCATGTTGACACAATCAGGAGTGATTTAGGGTCAGAGTTTGGTTATCCCCACAACAAACAGTCTTAAGGATTTACTAAGATTCCAAAGTCAGTGTTTAGAAATTCTTAATGAGTAATCCACTGATATAAGTATACTTGGGCTAAAATAGTATTTTACAGTAAGTGTATAAAACGTGTTTTTGCCATATTTGTTGATTTGTGGGGGTTTCTGTAGGCTGAGTTTTTAAAAAACCCTACTTAAAAAAAATTATGTTACCAAAAAACTGTTTTGAATATTTTCCCTTTTTAATTGATTTTATGAGTGAAATTTAGACAAAATCTCATATACTGGAGTTATAGTACCCATAGCTCCAGGTTTTTGGAAATGCTTTAAAACAATGTGGATTCTTTTAGGTTTCCTTTATTTAATTCTGTTTGGGGGGGGTTTCTTTCTGTTCTTTTATCAGGTTCTCCAAAGTACTTATAATCCGAGTTGAACAAACCAATTCTAGAGACTGCTTCTTCAATACATTTCCCAATGATGGTAACTGCCCTTAAAATTTTTTGGAGTTGAAAATCAATCTGTGTGAAAACAACAGGTTAGTATTTCTTTAAACTATTGGAGATTATGTAAGAAATTCCCTTAAAAAATAAATGTAACCTAGAGAAACTAAAAGAAACATGCTATGATGTTAACAAGAGTTATCTTTGGATGATGAGATTATAGGTAACTTTTTCCTTTCCTTTATCCTTACTGCCCTATTTTAAATAAAGAATGTTCATTGCTTTTACAATAAAGAATCCTTATTTTTGAAAAGGCAACTGTAGACACAATAACGTCCACACGTATGAAATGAGATCTCAGGTACATGTGCAGGCGACAGGATGCTAAGCAGAGAAGCAGACACATCTACTGATTGCAGAAACAGATTGTAACTGGATAGCCTGGCCCACCTGGCTCAGCAAATGCTAGCTTCTTTGCAGATCACAAATATAATTCTGAACATGGTGACAGGTCTTTGGTACCAGGTTATCTCTAACCCCTTGCAAGGAGGTCAACACCATCCCCAAACAGCTCAACTGCATAATTTTAGTTTTGAATTGAGAAACCAGTTCAGTCAATCTAGGCTACTTGGTTCTAAGTAATATGTCTACTTTTGAGTGAGTAACAGGATAAAAAATGTCTGTATACACATGAAGGTAATTAAACTTGTTAATTGTTCGATCTTGATTTTTAAAGGTACTGATAGAACTTACATTAAGGAAATCAGGGAAGTGCTGCCCCAAAATGTCCTGGAACAGGTACCAAGTTCTTATTATAAATACACACGATCCTATTATGTCTAGAAAGCTGGCAGGAATTTTTGTCCCAGTGATATTTACTTAAGGCTCATTTAAATTAGTAAAACAAACCGAAAAATAACCTCTTAAAAATTTACAGTACCTCCACACACTCACGTAAGTATACTCATATTCAAGACAAACCTTTGACAATTTTTATTTGATTAATTTCTTCATCCATTAATCTACTCATTCATTAATTGAACATATACCTTTTGAGTATCTTCTGTGTGAGAAGCAAAACCTTAGTCATTGAGAAGCATACAGGGGAACAAACACAAAAATCCCTACAATCATGGAACTTATGTTTATGGCACTAGAGAGATTTAAAAAAAAAACAAAACATGGAAAATATATAGTATGTCAGATGGTGGTAAGTGTTTTGGAAAAAAAAAAAATCCAGGAAGGGAGGTAGGGCATGCCAAATGAGAGGTGGTGTTGTTATTTGAATAGTGCGATCAGGAAAGGCCTTACTGATAAGGTAACCTCGTTAAGAGACATAAAAATATTGGTTTCAGATGACTCTAATAATCCCCTTTCTGAAATCGTTTGAGCAGTACAAGTGGGAGATCATCGATCCAGAGTTGCTATTGTTTTTATTGCACACTTGAAATAACCCTTCCTTCTGTGCTCTCAGAGTGGTACCGTCAGCACAAGAATATGGTTCTTTCATAGAACAAATAAACAGTAAACATGCTTTCCCCAGAGTGATATGCCCGGTGAACAGACTCACTCAAATGTCACTCTTCAGTGGTCTTACTGAAGTAATACAACCATACATATGGATATCAGGTATTTTTCCTATTCGTTCATGTGTTTTCTTTCTGAAGTTGACTAGGAGCCCAGTGAAGATAGGGAAAGGACAATGATTTGTTGTTCATCTTGGCAGCCTCAGTGCCTAACCTAGGGCCTGGCATAGGTCAGATTGAATAAATAAAGTTTGTGAGTAAAATAAACATTGGCTGTTTCAAACAGCTCATGAGATGGACCCTCAATGGCCACATTTGCCTACTAAATTGTCCAAAGTGGATGAAAGTCTTACATCATGACAGCCTCCCTACTTCTCCAAGTCCTATACGGGCCTGGCATCAAGGACCTGCTCTGTAAAATAAAGTGATGGTGTCTCCCCAACAGGGATACTTTTAGTATAAGCAACTATTAAGAGGTTATTTCCACTCCCATTTTCCCCATGACAGTGTTGTAAAATGGGACAGCTATCATCCCCACATTGTCCTTCCACCTCTGTGACAGATAATTTGGTTTATATCCTCTTTCTGAGATGGTGTGGTGGGTGATATTCTTCACACTAGATTAGGGGGCAAAATGATGACAGCTTGTGATATCCGCACTTGGGGGAGTGAGTAATTAAAAGGCGAAAGGTAACCCAGAAGGTTTCTTTTATAATGGAGTCTCGATTCTAGGCCTTAATAATTGTGCGGTTTTGCTGAATCTCTGTGAATCCCATGACCTCATCTGTAAACCGGGAGTAATAATTCCTACTTCACAGCATTGTTGTGAAGGTCAAGTGGGATAATATGTATACATAAAGCATTTGGTATGGTGCCTGGTGCATAATGTGAGTGTTCAATACATTATTATTAATATTCTTACCACTGCTACTAATAATGTTACTGTATGAGAAATTAGGCCAATGGAATTTTTTTACAGTTTCAAACATTTTTAAATGTTGTTGAACATTTATAAAATCACTGAGGATAATGTTTATAAATATATTTGTATTTTAAAATTTATCTCCCTGTACATATTTACATTGATATTAAACCAAGTAACATTTATAATATTCCTTAATGTCTTATCACTGAAGAATATGAAGAAAGTGTAAAATACTGTATCAAAAAAATTCCAGCTGTGAAATGGGATGGTATTTAACAGGGAACATCTCTGTGGTCTCCAAGCACCCTCCACGCTCAGGGACAGCTCAGCAGGCATTTTGCCAATATGGCGAGTGTTGTAATCTCAGTCGCTTTGATACTTTTCTCTCAGAAAGATATCGTCTGTGGAAGTCATCTTTTCAGGTAGGAAAGCAATGCTTTAGTGGAGTCTAATAACCTTCTCTTCTTGTTTATTTAGAATTTTCCTGAAGTACAACTAAGAACAGAGGTCACCAGCGGTCATCACCAACTTGCACGGTTATGGGGTTGGTCTATCTGATGTTGAAAATGTCTCTGGTTTTTTGACAACGGCTGCAGAACCATGGGGTCAAGTGGCCTTGGGAAAGCAGCAACGTTAGATGAACTGCTGAGCACGTGCATTGAGATGTTTGGTACGAGCCTTTTCTCCTTCCGTCCCTTTTGGACGTCTCCATAGCCTTACTTCCCCCCTTTGAGAGGCAAGTTGCTTGTGGGCCAGAGTTCAGTCTCTATACCTTGGCATTTAAGCCCTCTTGGATTGCCCCAGTCTGTCTGTCCAGTTTCCTTTTCCTCACTGCGCACAGCTCATGCCCCAAACTGTCCACTTAATGTTTCTGAAACATTCCTGCACCTTTCTACCTCCATGCCTTTGTCAAATTCCTGTCATTGAAATTCTGCTTCAGGGCTCGTATTAGATGTTGTGTCAGATGTTCATAACACCCTTCCTAATCTCCCCCGTCTGGAATGCTGGTTGCCTCTTGCACCCTCTCACGGCCATTGTGACTTTCTTATGGCAGATAGTACGTGCTGCTCTGAGTATTTCTTTGTCTGTTGACTCAGACAAGTGTGGGTAGAATCATTTACTGCATTCAATATTTGTACACGTCTTCTTTCTCCTACCAGACCCTAGACTTTACAGCTATATGCTTTTCGTGTTGTTACTTTTGGATCCACCTCAGCATTTTGGATTATTTCTTGCACAAGTAGAGTCACACTGGCGTTGTTTGTTGAATTGGTTACTATGGGAATCAGAGTTAAACCAGAGCAGGGTTGCCAGATAAAATACAGGGTGAATGGTTAAATTTGAGTTTCAGATAAACAACATCTTTAGTATAAATATGTCCTAAATAATGCCTGGGACATACTTACATTAAAAAGTAATGGTTGTCTACATTAAATGCTAATTTAACTGGGTGTCTTGTATGTTTATTTGCTAAATCTGTCAATTGTAAACCAGAGGAAAGGTGAGAACCACCCACCTTAACTCAATTTCTGCAAGGAAATACTAGCAGAAAGTGAGTCTATGAGAAATTTTTGACACTGTTATTTCTCTAGTGATATTAGAAAAAGTAAAGAGTAGCACTGTTTTCTCCTCACCCCTTGTTTTATTTTTTTAAACAGATGACAATGGAGAGCTGAATAATAGTTATTTGCCAAGAATAGTTCTACTGATGCACCGATGGTATTTATCTTCCACTGAATTGGCAGAAAAACTTCTTTGCATATATCTTTTCAACTACTGTGTAATTTTTACAATCATAAATCAACTTCTATATTTAGGTAGAGTGTCTATCCAAAGCCAGTAAATTAAGATGAATAAACAGTCTTCAGTAAGTTACCCAGCTGTTTTGTGAATATATATAGATGTCTAGACAAAACATCTGGGTGATGGACCAAATAGTTGACTGTCCATCTGCATGTTTTGGCTGTACTTGGAAATAATCGCTAAGATGTAAAATGAAACAGGAACTGTAGGCTGAATGTTTCTAACTTGTGTTAAACATGTCTGCTGTTAGTACAATGAATGAATATTTAACAATGATTCAAGACCTAATTTATTTTTTCTAGGATGACAAAATGGTGGCATAGAGGATACAGCTTAATCATATGGAAGTGCCAGCCAAAATAATATGCTCTGGCCCAGGGACAACCACCAACTTAGTTTTCACATCTTCCCTTGCTGGCAAGATACAATGAACATTCTAGCATGCTTATTGTAAATTGTTGGTTGATACTAATTTTAAATTTTCTTCTAACATTACAAAACCCAACCAAACAAAACCCACACAGTTAGAAACCCCATTCTATAATGAGGGCTGTTAGCAGTCTACCACTTTTGTACATCATGTCGTCCTGAAAAGTCGTTGAAAGCCAAATGACTGAAAATGCAGTCTCCCATGTGTAAGGAGGCTTTATTCCCTGACATCTAATGTTTATTATATAATCTTTAATGTTGATTCTTGCAGCCTCTGCCCTCTTTAAGCCCAGGGGGCCCTGGAGATGAGTGACAACCCCTACAGGGCAGGGTCCATCAGATGTTATTAGGGCCTGACAAGGCTGCCTGGGCCAAGTGGGGCTTCGACCTGTTCAGTTCAAGCTTCCTCCACTTCCCACTTCTTCTCTAACCTCAGAGCAGAAGGGGATGTTAAAGAGGGTAAGGGGTTATTCATGCTGAACTGAGGTCCCTGGAAGAGAGCAAGATTCTAGTTCCCTGTGGTCCAAGCATCCTGTGGGTCCCACCGTGAAAGGATAGAACATAGGAAAGGACAGAGGGCATTGACTCAGTCTGGCCCCACCCTCTCCACCACCCAGACATTGTCCAAAGCATGTGCCCACAACAGTGTTCTCACCCTTCGTATGGCCATTGATGTAGGAAATGACAAATAAGAAAAGGATATTTAGGCATAGTGAAGTTCAGTATGGGAATGTACAGATTATATAAAAGTTGAAGATGCCTGTGAATCAACACTTCTTTAAATTTTCCTCCCTTTGGATTCCTTGCTTACTCTATATCCACAATGCCTGACATATAGCAGGAGCTCAATAAATATTTGTTTAAAAGAGTATGAATAAATTCATTCATTATTTATTTTTAAGTAAAATAAATAAATAACACAACTTGTGTATTAATATACCTGAAAACGGCATTTTCCAATATTAAAAAAGAAATTAGAGGCTAGGCATGATGGCTCACGCCTGTAATCCAGCCCTTTGGGAGGCCAAGGTGGGAGGATCACTTGAGGTCAGGAGTTTGAGATCAGCCTGAGCAACAGAGCAAGACCCCATCCGTAAAAAAAAAATTTTTTTTTAAATCAGCCAGGCATGGTGGCATATCCCTGTAGTCCTAGCTACACAGTAGGCTGAGGTGGGAGAATTGCTCCAGTCCGCAAGGTCAAGGCTGCAATGCACTGTGATTGCGCCACTGCACTGTAGCCTGGGTGACAGAACAAGACTTTGTCGAAAGGAAGGAAGGAAGGAAGGAGGGAGGGAGGGAGGGAAGGAAGGAAGGAAGGAAGGAGGAAGGAAGGAAGGAAGGAAGGAAGGAAGGAAGGAAGGAGAAATTAGAGTACTTACATGGTCATGCATCACTTAATGATGGGAATACTTGTGAGAAATGCATCACTAGGTGATTTCATCATTGTGGGAACATCATAGAGTGCACTTACACAAACCTAGATGGCATAGGCACTATACACCTATGCTATATGGTATAGCCTATTGCTCCTAGGCTACATACCTGTACAGCATGTGACTGTAGGCAGTTCTAATGTAATGGCATGTATGTGTGCATCTAAACATAGAAATATACAATAGACAATGTGAAAGATAAGAAAGTGGTATACATGTATAAACACAATGAATAGAGCCTGCAGGACTGGAAGTTGCTCTGGGTGGGTTAGCAAGTGAGTGGAGAGTGAACATGAAGGCCTAGGACATTACTGTACACTATTGTAGACTTTATGAACACTGTACACTTAGGCTACACTAAATTTATAAAAAATATTTTTCTTCAATAATAAATTAACCTTTTTACTTTATAAACTTTGTAAGTTTTTAAACTTTCTGACTCTTATAATGACACTTATCTTAAAACAAATACATTGTACAGCTGTACAAAAATATTTTCTTTCTTTATATCCTTATTCTATAAGCTTTTTTCTGTTTAAAAAATATTTTATTTTATTTTTAACTTTTTAAACTTTTTTGCTAAAAACTAAGACACACACACATTAGCCTAGGCCTACGCAGGGTCAGGATCATCAATATCACTGTCTTCCACCTCCACATCTTGTCCCACTGGAAGGTCTCCAGGGGCAATGACACACATGGAACTGTCATCTCCTGTGACAACAATGTCTTCTTCTGGAATACCTCCTGAAGGACCAGCCTGAGGCTGTTTTACAGCTAACTTTTTTTAAAAAAAACATATGAGTACTCTAACAACAAAAAGTGTAGTATAGTAAATACATAAACCAGTAAGATAGCTGTTTATTATTATTATTATCAAATATTATGTGGTGTTCATAATTATATGTGCAAGACTTTAATATGACTCACAAAGCAGTAGGTTTGTTTATACTGGCATTAAACATGTGAGTAATGCATTGGGCTATGATGTTATGATGGCTACAACATCACTAGGAGTTAGGAATTTTGTTTAGCTCCATTATAATCATGTGGGACCACTGCCATATATATGGTCCTTTGTTGACTGAATTGTTGTTATGTGGCACATGGTTATATAAGGTATTAATCCTAAACACAAAGTATTTTTGGCTAAAATAGTTCTTCTATGTACTATTAATTTTAATTATGTATAGTTGGCAATCTAATTATAATTATAGTTGGCTGTCATTGGTTGGTAAGTGCTCAGGAAGGTAAAACTAATTTTATAAGTGGCTTTTCCTTGAGACCAAAAAATACATCTCAGTGCTATAATAAATCAAGTTTAGATCATTCAGTGTTGAAGTCATCAGAGCCTCCTTCTCTCCCCATTTGAGTGTCCATATATGCCGAACGTCCCCAGTATGGCCCTCTTACAAGGAATTCAGACAAATTGATGAACTAGCTGCAGGTGTGTGCAAAGGCAACACAGTGCAAGGATTTTTTCTTTAACTGGTGCACGTACAGAAATGCCAGTGGAGAAAGCTGTGATGAGTTTCGATTAAAGATCTGCTACTTCATGAGGTAACTATGCTTTAATTTAATTTCTTGTAGTTTCTGGTTCTCGAATTGTTGACACTGTTCCTCTTCCCCAAGCAGCAGACCTAGTTTGACAATAGAAGCTACTCAGATACCCTTGATACCGACTTTGTTAAAACTGGCCCTCCTCTGCTGGGGCGTGGGGTGGGCACGTCCTTTATCTTTTGGACTAGAGATCAAGTTGTGGTCAATGTGATTAGGGAATGGAACTAGCTCTTAGAAAGGGTGAATTCATTTTCTTCTACTCCCTCACCACACACATTCCCACAGCCTTGCCGTGAATTAGGGAAAGGGTTTCCTCTCCACTGTGGTTCTAGAGAGAATCAGAAAGAGAGGCTAGGATGAGAGTGGTTTTTGATTGAAGGGGGGCAGAGAGAGACTCAGTATGAAGGGGATAGGAGATGGCTAATTTGAATTATTGTCCTGGATTCAGTGTTATAGGTAGTCTGTAAAATGGTACAATCGTTTCCATAGAGGTCCAACTTGAAATCTTACAGCTGTCAAAAAGATTTGATGTCTTTCAGGTACTGGATTCTGAAGTTTCCTGCAGAGTTTAATTTGGACCTTGGTTTGATTCGTATGACTGAGGAATTCCAAGAAGTAGCTAGTCAACTAGGATACGAAAAACACATCGGTCTCATCGACATATCCAGCATGTAAGAGTGGTACAAGCGTCTTTCAAACTTGATGGATCCATTGCTTTGGGGAGGGAGTAGAGATGACCCACTTGTCCTGAATCCATACCTTTCCAGAATTCATTAAGGTTTGTCTCTGTAAGGAAAGCCTTGCTGCAATGGGTATAGTAATGGACACAATTCATCTCTCCAAGCTGCAGTTTCTTTATTTGTAAAATCGGGTATAGTACCTTTCTCATGGGATTATTATGAACATCTAATAAGTACATAAGATAGTGTGTGAAAGCATTTGGAACACAATAGATGTTCAGCACTTAGTTATTGAATCCGAATCTAGCTAATGTCTCCAGTGGCTTTGCTACACAGAGTGTGGTCTGCGGATCGGCAGCATTGGCCTCACCTGGGAGCTCACTAGGAATGCAGACTCTTGGGCCCCACCCTAAATTTGTTGAATTGGAATCTGCACTTTAAAGATCCCCAGGTGATTCATATGCTCACTCAAATTTGAGAAGCCCAGAAGCCATGTACCATGGTGCTGTGGTTGTTGACCATAGTTGTGCCATGAGCTGGTTAGTTCGGTTATTAGGAACTCGGTGCAGTTAGGCTAGTTTCATATCAACTAGCTAACTTTGCCCAGAGGAAACTATTTGATGATCCTAAGTATGGTTACCCCTCTTGCCAATGTGTGCTCTTGTGTTAGGCATTCCTATCCTATTCTATTTTCTTAGAATTCTTCTTCAAGAGTGATCAACAGTGAATGATTCAAGAATTATCAGGGATGTTTGTTAAAAAATACATATTATTCAGGTTGATTCGTAGTAAATTAGAATCTCTTACAGTGAGGTCCACGCCTCTGTCTTTACAACAAGCTTTTCAGAAAATTCGTGTTATACCTAAGTGTGAGAACCACAGCTTCTAGTGGTTTCCATGTGACTTAAATCACTATCTGTACCCTGATAAACTCCCAAATTTATATACCTAGCCCTGACCTCTCCCTTCTGACCCAGACCTTGCTGGTTGCAAGAAGACCAAGTAAGAGATTCCGGATGGATTGGTGCAAAACCCACTCTGTCTGGAAAAACAACTCAACTCAAAGTTTATGTTCTCTTGGCAATTGCTCATTGGTTTTCTCTTCAAATATGAAAGGGCATGCATTTTGCACAAGCCCCTGGAAACAGGCCAACAGTTACAGAGTCAGTAGGTTAATAACTTCCATTGAGTGAAATGGGCTTTCAGCACATTGACCAGACTCTTCTTTTACAGTCCTTCCTACGACTGGATGAGAAGAGTCACACAGAGGAAAAAAGTATCCAAGAAGGGAAAAGCCTGTCTGCTGTTTGACCATCTGGAGCCCGTTGAATTGGCTGAGCACCTCACTTTTCTGGAGCATAAATCTTTTAGAAGGATCTCAGTAAGAAACTTGACATTTATTCTTCCAAGGATAACAACCACCATGCCAACTTTCCCAAGACCCGCATTTTCATACTCTGAAGTGTTGGCAGCCTCTATCACTGTGCTCCACTGGAAAAGTGCCCTTAATTCACAGGAACAATCCCTTTTAACCAAAGATAAATATGATTCTGTCTTTATTTTATGGCTCCAGAGCTATATTTCTGTCGCTATTTTCAATGTCTCCTTTCATAGGATTAAAGCATGATTTTTCTAAACACTCAGTGGAGATTTAACCGTTCAAGGTTGATTTAGCTCCATTGACTTCTCCCAAGTGAACATGTTTTGCTAGGCCCTTCATTTTGGGGGAAAATATTTATTTAGGTTGGGATTTGTATAAATGCCTAATTATGGGTGTAGGTTAAAAATAGGAATTGTAGGCTTTAAGAAGAATCTCAACATCATATTGTTTCTTTACCAGAGGTAAAGATCCTGAATTACACTTTTCTTTCCTACTCATCTTGATAGCATTTTTCCTTCTCTACGTCATTTTTCTCCCTCCAGACTGTGGCATCTTCTTAGCTGCTTACTTGTGATCCTCTTGTTATGATAATATTTCCACATTGGTTCACAGTCAGCATTTTGCTTTGCTTTATCTCACCAAGCTCTGGGGACGTCAGTTCTCTTCCTTCTTCTCCCAGTTTCCAGGGAATGAATTACATTCTTGCTTGCAAAGAGGACCATCTTGGTTAGAAGCCTGAACTTCCAAAAGACATTAATTCTTTCATGATGCAATCCTACTTGGAGAGGAACTTCATGAGCCCCCGCAGGCAGGGCAGGGGAGGGAATCCCTTGTACTGTTTATATGATAGAAGGCACTTATGTATTTGATGACATCCATGCTGACTTTCTGAAAATGTGTCTGTGTTCTAAAAAGCTGACTTACTTCAATTGACATTTTTTTCCTTATCATTTTCTTCCCCTTGAAACAACTTTACAAAATAGTTCTAATTTGAAATCATTGTGTTTAGGTTCATTTCCTCTTTTTTATTGTGTGCCATTGTACCTTTAACTTGCCTGATCCTTGGAATCATTGGCTGTGAATTAAAAATGGAAATTCTTAGGTTCTTCTTCTGGAGATACTGCTCTTTCAGATCTTGAGTGTTCTTGGGAATCAGCATTTTAGTAAATGCCCCAGGTGGATCTTATAATCTGGTAAATTTGGAACTCACTGGAATATGACTTTGAGTCTTGCCGCTTCCTCCCCCAGCAATACTGTGATGTGTAATAGTGTATGCTTATGGGGCAGAGTCGGGTTTGAAACATAGAAAAGTAATATTTTAAAGGGACACATTCAAACTTGTAGGATGTGATTATAAATGTGAAATGAAAGAAATTGTTATGCTGTTATGAAACAGTATCTCACCTCTTCTATGCAATATTCTAATTTTTGATTTTGCAAAGGCTCCATTATAATTCAGAATCTCTGAATCTTCCTTTACTAGTTCACCGATTATCAAAGCTATGTCATCCATGGCTGCCTGGAGAATAACCCAACCTTGGAGAGATCTATTGCTTTATTTAATGGAATCTCTAAGTGGGTCCAGTTGATGGTTCTTAGCAAACCAACCCCCCAGCAAAGGGCAGAAGTCATCACAAAGTTTATCAATGTTGCAAAGGTATGTCTGGTAATCAGACTGTGGTCCTTAGATTCTAGATGTTCCTTCACTCTATTGAGATAAGCTATTGAGGAAATTTGGTATGTACAATGTGAGGGCATCCACCAATTAAACTACTCACTGATGTCTAAATCATACTTCTCTCATGCAAGAAGATTGCTTTCAAAAAGCAATGCTTAGAAGCATTTAATGTAGCTATTTTTCTATGAAATAATTAATGTGTTTTTCTGATAGATTCTATTTGTGCTTCATTTTAAATTGATGTTATTTTTTCCTTGGTCCTTGTTATTATAATTGTGCATGCATTCCCCTGTAATTCAAGAAGTTCAGAATAATTCAAAAATCCTTACAAAGTACTGATGTTAACATTTTTATTGCAGAAGCTCCTTCAGCTCAAAAATTTTAACACTCTGATGGCGGTGGTGGGAGGCCTTAGTCATAGTTCCATTTCACGCCTCAAAGAGACCCATTCTCATCTTTCTTCAGAAGTCACAAAGGTATAGTGGATTTGGTCCTTATTATAAGTAAAATATTCATTTGTAAATTGCTTAGGTTTAGTATATATACTCCTAACAAATGTCACTCAGAGTGGGAAAGTTTTCCTCTTAAACCCATGGCAGGTTACACCTGGGGGACAAAGTAGAAAGGGGATAGACAACCAGCTGAATCCACCTGGTAGAACAGGTTGGAGGTGGTGGTAGATGTCCCAATAAGAATGCTTTGACATGCTGTTAAAATATTGTAGTTACAAATATTCAACAAATTGTGCTTATTGTGTGATAGGCACTGTGATACCCACAGAGGGTACAAGTGAGTAAGAGAAATAGTTCCTACCCTACCCTCCTGAAATAATGTCATTGAATGCCTACTCTATTTATAACATTGTGTTCCGCACACTGGAAGATACAAAGGAAGGGGAAAACATAGACTTTTTATAGAAATCCTTAGATTTATAGATATCAGGATAAAATATATATATGTATATATATATACAATATAAAATATATATGTATATATATTTTAAAAACAATGATCATTTCCCAAACCAAGATTATCTGCTATATTTATTTCTGGACCACAATAATAATTGTTTTCCTTACTGAGAAAAAAAGAACATTTCATCTTTGTGAAAAGATTCTCTTGTAAGAGTGGACTTTGCTGTTTCCATAAAGACACTTTTGGCTTGAGTTTAAAAAGAAAAGGAAAAAAAGTCTAAATTGATTAAACAATAAGGAAATGTGTTTGTTTAACATGCCTGGAAGTCCAGAGTCAGAACAGATTCCAGGCGTGGGCTGGTCAGAGCTCTGACTCAGTTGCTTTGCCTTCCTCTGGGTATCAGGGGTGTTTGTTTGTTTCATCAGACTGGTTTCCCTCCCAATTGGGCTGTCTGTGGCAACAGGGAAATTATGTTCCCTTGTTCATGCAAGTTGAAGATAGGGAAGATTTCTCACTTCAACTCTGCCCCCATAGAATTAAAGACCTTTTTAGACAGATTGAGCCATCTCAAGTCATGTGTCCACACCTGGACTAATAACAGTAGCTGGAAGAATACAATGTACTGATTGGCTTAACCTTGTGTTCCTGAACCAATCACAAGCCAGAGGGATGGGATTATGCTGATGGTCAGTCAGGACCCATCCTTGGTCCTGGGAATGAAAACAGTTCCGTCTGAGTCACGTGGGCTGCTTTGGGAGAGAGTAGACTAATCAAAATTGGAATCTATTAGGAAGGTCTGGTTGCTGTTAAGCAACCAATAATAACTTGCCCATATAAACCAGAGAGGAAGTAAGCCACAGAAGTTCTGTTGTCTGACCTCAAACTCCGCACTCATTCCAAGTATAATGGGACTCATTATGTAAGTGTTTCATTTTCTTTTAGCTTTGTACTAAATTTCAAATAAAAAGCAAAGACAAATTTTACATGTTGTAAAGAATAAGAATCTGATAGAGGCTTATAGAGACTTGGAACCACCACTGCTTTGGTTTTTTTCAAATTATATATTTGAACTTCTCTTTCTTATAGAAAAGTTAAACTGAGGCCCAAAGAAACTATAATGACTTGCTCAAGGTCACCCTTCTAGTTAGTGAGTTCAGAGTCCAAAACCACAGCTGTCTCACACCTCAGTGCAACTGTTCCTACCCTACAGTGTCCCAGATTAACCTCAGGTACTATCTGGAATTCAACTTTCTTGGAACAACTAAGAAATTTTAATATGCTACATGCTTGAATTTGTAGAGTGTAATATTTTCATGAACTGCAAAATACTTAAGTGTACACGATGCCATTTAACATATTATATTAATAGTTGTAGGGATCCCAGCATCCCTAGTAGGCAGGCAGAGGTGCAGGCAATTTCCATTTTATAGCAGAATGGAACAGCCTGCCCAACTCACAGGCAGGCCTAGTGCGTTTTTCTAGCTGTCTTTTTCCTGGTTAATATTTTTCTTCATCAGCGTCGGTGCAATTGATACTTCTCTCAGTAGCTGAGGAATTTGTTAGCCACACATTGCAGGGCCTCGGGGTGGGCAGAAGGGAAGGCTGCTTGAAAATTCTACTTTTCCATCTGTTCCCAGAACTGGAATGAAATGACAGAGTTAGTCTCCTCCAACGGCAATTACTGCAATTACCGCAAGGCCTTTGCCGACTGTGACGGCTTCAAAATCCCTATTCTTGGAGTACACTTGAAAGACTTGATAGCGGTCCATGTCATTTTCCCAGACTGGACCGAGGAGAACAAAGTGAACATTGTGAAAATGCACCAGCTCTCCGTTACCCTGAGTGAACTGGTCTCCCTGCAGAATGCCTCTCACCACTTAGAACCCAACATGGATTTGATCAACCTGCTCACGGTGAGTTCCAAGGGCCAAGTTTGTGCTAAATCACTCTATGGCACCTCGCTTTCCAGGGGACATAAGAGGATGTGTGCCAGCGGTTCACTTTGGGGGAAAACTGGTTTCAGGGTCAGTAGATGAGAAGAAAGCTCAAAGGACAAGGGAAAAGAAGCCCCACACCCATAACTAGCACATTTCGGGGCAAAGAAATTTCCTTTTGTTCAGCAGGGCCCAGTCTCTGCTTCTGAGAGTTCTCCGAGAGGCTCCTCCAGACCCGTCTTCAGCCCTCACTCTCCTTCATCACACTCATCTCGCTCATCACCTCCTTCTGTGCATCCTCAAATCACCAGCTTCCCTTTACCCTCACTGCACTGCTGTAGCTGAAGCCTGGAGTAGTGCAAGGACCTCCTCTGTGGTCTCTCTGTCCCCACCGCCAGCCTCCCCAAACCACCAGGATGTAGTTCCCAACCCGGCATTCGAGGTCCTTCTGGTCTCCAGCCATCAGCCCAACCTCGTTTGTCATCACCTTCCGCACGGCACGCCAGCCTTTGAGGAACGCTGGACTTGGACTTTCCATCATGGAATGCTGCCCTGCTTCCTGGCCTTTGCACTTTCTTGGAAAATCCCATCCCTTTCCATCCATGTGGCTAGTTCACATTCAAAAGCCTCCATCTTTCTGGAGCATTCTCTGCTCCCTTCCAATGCAGTGATGTGTCTGTCACGTGTGTTGCCCTTGCACTTGACATTTTCCTTCACTGTCGGAGGTATCACTTTGCATTAGATGTTTTTTCTATTTACCTGCCTTGTACATCGCATCCTTAGCAACTGTCACAGTCCCAGGCAAATTTTAAGAACTCAGTAGATGAATTGAATGCTGTATTCAGGAGTGATCTGACTCAGACGAAAGAAATTCACCTACCACTCATATGTTTTTGGCATTTGTGGCACACATGTTTAGCTGGTCTCCAGGTCCTAGAACTTTTAGATGTAGCAGGTGTGTAGAAGAGAACATTTTCCATTGGTTGCTTCTTTGTGTGAGGAAGAAGCATAACCGAATTTTCTCACCCTCGCTTAAGCAAGTAGAGGTGCAACTTCCCTGTTTGGGTGTATAACGCCGTAGCATCTGAAACTTGGCTGCAATACTGAATTGACTATCATCCTTTTATGGCCATAGAAAATGAAACCAGTAAGTCCTCTTAAGTTCTGAGAACCTAAATCCCCTAGGACTGATGCATTGGTATAGGAGTTTGCTTTCTAGACCTTCTTGCAAACTGGTCCTAGAACATGTAATTGTTTACCCAAGAATAGACCCCTAAGTGTAGGCAATGATGCTAGCTGCACCTTTAGAATAAAGCAGAAGTGGCCAACACACAAAAACATGCATCTCTTAGGGTGTTTGTGTGACAAATAGTACGCACACAGCCCTTCTCTACTGGGGGGAAAAAAGTCAACTCACAATAATACAAGCACCTGCATTTGTTAATCTTTTGCCATGCAAATTGGTTTCTATGAGTAAGTGACCAGAGTTGCAGGCCTAATCAGACAGCAAAACCCACAGGCACAGGTGATGTCTGCAGACCAGTCTCGGTGTGGAACCTGGGTATCAAGTGCCTGTGTCCAGGCTGTCCACGAAGCTGAGCCTACTCTCACAGAGCAGGTGCCCACTCTTGGGCAGTTTCTCATCCAGGTAAAAGATAATAATGGAGTAGGCAAGTTAATTTTGAGTTATAAATGCAGTAAGCAACATTATGACAAATGGATGTTTACAGAAATATTGAAGAATTTTCAATAAAATTGTAGGGGTACAAATGTAAAATTTTAACTCTAGAAATAAAAACTAAGAAAAAATTCTTTTTTGCTGGGAAGTAAAGAAAAAAGAAAAAGGATGCCAAAGTGCCTCTTTCTCTTCTTTTCCCCTTTTTCTTTCTCTCTGTCTCTCTCATTGAAGGAAAATTTCGAAGCCACCACGCTCCGGATTTGGTAACTGCAGTGTTGTATAGCATAGTTAGTGGCAAAATCCGAGGTGGGAGATCTTGCTTTTTCCCTGCCTTTGCAGTTGCTTAACTTTGTCTCCTTGCTAACTAGTCTTGACTTTGGCTTTGTCTTAAGGGTTTTGTGCTCATTTTTGAGGTCCCTTCCAGCTCTAAACTTCTACGATTCTAGATGTAAGGAATGGTGGAGCCCTGAGAGTAAGGAACCAAGTGTCAATCCGATTCTGTGATACCAGCCCAGTGGCTCATCAGGATAGCACAGTCCTGTACACGAGTCACTGAACATCAAGCCAGTTTCTATTTAAAGCCAAGATCCTTTTTTCCCCCCACAACCAAGGAGAAAGTTTAGTGCATAGGAATATACATTCATTCTTCCTGACCAATGGGGACTTAATGTCTTCAGTATAAGAACTGAGGAGACTTCTATCCTGTGTTCCCTGGAGCCCAGGGGTTATTTTTTGAAAAACATAACACATTCGGATTAGAACCCTGTGATTGACTGCAGCTGCCCGAATGCATGTGAGGGTGTCCATAAGCACAGCATTAGAAGGGGAGATTCTTTTTGCCCCAGGGCTCTAAGTCAAGTTTTTGCCTGAAGTGATTGTTTTCATCTAAACATGGTCCCAAGTGAGGGCCCAATATGTGATTGAGAGCCTGGAGGATTGAAAAAGAGAACTCTTAAGTGAATCAACAATTATTAAATGCCTACTGAATGCAGTAGGCTGTATTGCAATACTTGAACTTTCTGTAATAGCTGATTACAGTTTTCATAGCACTTTTCACAAACATTTCCTTGGTAAATTCTCACGAAAACCCTGTGATGCAGCCTGGCAGGGCAATGAGTGTAATGTCACCCCTGCCTCTTCTAGATTCAGAAGAACGAAAGGCTTACAAATGGCAAACTGTGTCCCAGCCTGGGGCTTTTCTCTGGGATGGTTTGCCTTTGGTGGCATATTGCTGACATCTAATTTACTTTTTTTCACATCTGTAAAAATTAAATAATACCTCTCTCTCCCTCCCTCTTCATGGATATGTAATGAAAGAGTTAATTATGGGATAAAATCTACAAGAGCAGGGACCCTGTGCCTGTCGTTACTGTCATTGTATCTTTTGCCCCTTGAAAATAGCCCTGGGCTTGGGAAGGAAGGAGGACCACACCACCGAACTGCTGGGATTTGGATCGGTCCCCCTTTCCGGGGAAGATCTGGAGTTTTCCCTTGTGATACCAATTCATGTCACAAGGAACTTTCAGAACTGATGCTTCTGTTTCATGGTATATGAAATAGTCTGAATCTTTTCATAGTATTTTTAGTCCTATCAGTTACTTTTACCATTCTGAGTACATGCAAATAACTGGAAAGCCCCTGTATTTTTACAGTCTCATTTTTTTTTTTTTTTTAAAAAGAAGAAGAATGGTTTCAAAAATGGTGAGTGGAGGTAGTTTCATGCCCATTATTTTATAATAAATGGTCAAGCCAATGTAGAGCCTCCCATGAAGACTAAATCTGCCACCATCGGTGCTGGAAGGATCGGCTGCTAAATGCAACAACCTGAAACAGTAAGATCAGAACATTTGTCAGAAACAACCAGACTCAACGTGTGTTAGACAAAAATGAATATTCTGGAAATCCCATTGACAAGCTGCCCATATTATACTAAAGGTGTGTAGGAAGTAGAAAGGATCGCTCTTTGGGCAGGTCTCTAAAGCCCAGCCCAGAGGAGATCTGAGAGAGGAAGTAGGATCAGGGCTGGGAAAGCAGAGGTGGCAGGAGTCACCTCAAGGGCAACTTTACATTCACCAATAAGCACAGTGGCATTTGGCTGCTGCATTGACTGGAAGCCGAACCCTGCATCTGTGACCTTCTAAACAAATGCAGTTGGACACACATGGGCTC
This sequence comes from Varecia variegata, assembly GCA_028533085.1. Lineage (NCBI taxonomy): Eukaryota > Metazoa > Chordata > Mammalia > Primates > Lemuridae > Varecia > Varecia variegata. The sequence goes on from CM052437.1 coordinate 22,504,517, forward strand.
ACTGAATCTCCATCGCCCCTGGGAGGGAGCTATTATTTATGATTCCCGTTTTACAGATGAGGAGACTGAGACTCAAGAAGGTTAATTACTTGCCCTGGTTCACACCACTAATAAGTAGAGAGCAAACATTTGGAGAAGACCAAAGCACTTCCATCATTGGGTCAGTTGTCTGTCCATTTGACACATGAAAATACCCAAGGACGTTCTGTTTCTTTTGGAAGAACATCTCCCCAACTTAGCATGTGGCCTCTTCGGATTTCTGATTGGATGCTCTGGTGCTGCTGTCATCTCATCTCCAGCGGATACCGGTACCCATCATCACAGTACGTGGAGGCCGAGTCAGGAGGAAAAGAACACACTCGTCAAAGTCTAGATTAACTCCTGGTAATGAGGAATTCAGAAGGAAGAAGTCACTTGGTTTTCTCTCTTTATTTATGTCACCTTCACAGTGCGAGGCTGCAAGCTGGGACTGGGGTGCAGAGGAGGAAAAGACAGACGTGCTGCCCACTGTCACAAGGCTTAGAGCCCAGCAGAGTTGTCTGTTGTGGAATTTACAAAATGGTGGGCAACTGCCCGCGGCACATGTGTTTTATTTGGCCCAAATGGAATCCTAAACTTTTTGTTTGTTGGTAGTTGCCAGTGTTTAAAAATTGGAATAGTTCATATAAAACTCCAGATTTCTGGCTTCTCTTGACAAATCAGAAGAGCTAGCAACTCGAGGTCCAGTGTCAGGCTGGCAACAACTTGCCATAACTGAGTAGTGGCTGTCCCCTCTTCATCGCAGACCACACAACTGCGCTTCTCTCTGCTGCTTTCCTAACACTGAGAGCCACTGTCAGATCCCATTTTCATCACACATTTTTCTTATTGTAGAGCTAAGAGGAATGGTCCCCAAGTTAATTACACCTGCAAAGACTCTTTCCAAATAAGACATCGTGGTACCAATGTCTCTATCAAAATATTATTTTTTGTGCATTCCAGTTCACTCCTTTATATAATGGGCTGGCTCCTAAAGGCACCTGTTTGTGACATGTGGATGGTTTCTTTCCTGTAAAAAGGCAGAGCCCCTGGAGGTAGGAGTGATTGCTGTTCAGGGGAAGGTGGATACAATGTTTGTTCTTTATGAACAGGATTTTCATGATCTGAAATATGCTGATGCACTTTTACGGTAAAGTCAATTTTATTTTGTTTAGAAAAAAACTTCAGGTGACAAAGTGTAGGTAAAACAATATATGACCTGATATATGAAGTCCTTAATTTAAATGGATTTAGTAGCTGCTAGAACAGTGACTAGAATATTCCCTGGCGCATATGAGATGATTGATAAATATTTGTTGAATGAATGAATGTTTCAAGCATGAAACGTTAGGATGCTAACTTCTTTTTTAAAGGAGGTAAAACAAAAAATAAATTCTTGACAAACATCCTTTGCGTCTGAGTCTTCCCTTGCTTCCTCCTTTCTCTTTCCCCTCGCTCCACACCCATGCACATTAAGCCTTTATCTTTAGACAAAGCATGTTAGAGGACATTCCTCATGCCTAAATGGTCAAAGAAAGCAGCCGGCATTTGTTTATCTGTGTTGCTGATGAGATGGGTGTGATTCATCGAGTGTCCTAGCATTGAAGGACATGGGTGGGAATCGTCCAGGCTGATTTTAAGCCTTATTGTAAGGGACTTTTATGATCATTCCCATTTTACAGATGCAGAAACTGAGTCTCAGTGAGGAAATAACTTGCTAAAGTTTACAGAGCCAGCCAGTGGCAGGCTCAGCCTTTGAACCCAGAGCTGCCTGACTACAAAAGCTCTGGCCTCACGTATGAGCTACACTGCCTCCCTGAGTGATTCCTGTAGCACTCAGAGCGCAGCGGCTTACTTCGCACTCAGCATCGCTGCCTTTTATTGGTATGGACACATCTTTTTGTGTTCAGGTCCTATTTGTTCAAATAAATTGTGAGGCCCTTGAGGGCAAGAAATGATTTTATATCATTTTGCATCACCAGGACTTAGCACAATGCTCTCAAATTATAGGAACCTAGTTAAGTGCTCCTTTATTTCCACAGTTCTTTAATCCAAATTCTCAGGCAGCATTTATTACAAATCTTATTTTATGCATCTGTCCCTGCTTCTCCCCCTGTAATCATCAAGGATCCCTCATCTGTAAGTCAGGACGTCGCACCGAGGAGATGCTCAATAAACGTTGTTGAGGAATTGAGTTGCTGGTCTTGCTGATGCTGCTCAGCACACCGGGCTTAACGGTTGCTTTTGTAAATTTCATTTTCCACCCCTGCGTGCTGTCTTTCTATTGTTCTGCATTCACTCAAATTATTGTATTAGACATTGAACTTAAACATTCAATGTGAAATCTATTTCAGCAATGTAAATAAATAAATACTATCCAACATATTTATTTCTCCTTTCTAATATTGTTGTAGCTTTCTCTGGACCTCTATCACACAGAAGATGATATTTACAAACTGTCACTGGTGCTGGAGCCTAGAAATTCTAAATCGGTAAGTATTGTTTTCTCTCTCAAAATCAGTGCCAAACACCATTTTTGGGTCATTTACAGTAATTGGCTGTTACAGTGTTGCTTTGTATTCTAAAGACTGAAGAATTTTAGAAATTGATATTATTCCCACTTTATCAATGAAACAGTTTAGCCCTGACAGTTTGAGAATTATTTCTTTATATCAGAGGCAAATAAAGAGGAAGAACATCATTCTCGTTACTCTGCTTTATTATTGGTCTTCTATTTATTCTGTCCTTGCTAAGAACTCATGTACACATAGGACCAAAAAGAAAAAAAACAAAGAATAGTAACTCATCTTAATGTTAAAGATCATTTAGACTCTTCCAGGCCTTTAAAAAACTCCATTCAACATAAAATTTGATACATTTTAAATTTGATCGTAAGTCACAAATTTCTCTAAAAGTGATTGACTCAGCTCAGAATTTCAATATCACATTGGATAGTGTCTCACATCATGAGTGGCTGACTCTTAAGAAATAAACATTAAATAATGAGATTGAGGAAATTACATTATTGAATGTACACCGCTTATTAGTTTTAGTGAGTGAACTATATTTTAGATATGTTTTACACTAATAAAAAAAATGCCTGGATGAATTTAAAATTTACAGTGAGGATGAGGTTTGGATGTTGAAAGGAAAAAATGTGTATGTTTGCTTCTTATAATTCTATCTTGATATCAATTTTCTTATAAAGATCTCATGTGCTACCTACCTCCTTACCAGCTGAGCTCTGTAGCATGTTGGTGAAAACTACACCCCCTGAGTCTGTTAACACCTGCTGTGAGTCCGAACCATCGGACTGAAGGAGACTGAATGATGATGACAGCTGTTCGCTGGCCCTGGCAGGGCATGCACTTAAGTCTGAGTCAGTTGACCTGGTAGCCTCTGATCTTAAAATAATTCGTGTGGTGGTTCCATGAGTGCGTTCTACTTCCTGCCGGTTTGTAGAGGTGTCTCCTGAGAATACTGCAGAACGGGGCCTCGTGGGATGATTGTGCACGGGCAAAGGGAGGAATGCAGACCTAGACTCTAGAGTCAGCATGGCTGAGAGCTAGCAAGAAGGGGAGAGCTATTGAATAACAGGAGTTTGTAAGCTGCTCCATCATTCCATAGCTTTGGCAGGATGAACCTGGCCATGGTGTGTTAAGCTGTACTGTACACAGAATTTCCACCTCCTGACACCTTCCTTTACCCTTACCAGGCACCGTGATTGCAACCAGTTGTTGGACGCCTGTCAGGGCATCATACACACAGAGTTATCTCATTAACTCTGTGAAGGAAACCAGGTCTGGTGAGCGCAGGTGTCTTAGTGGATCACACAGCCAGGAAGCTGGAGAACTGGGCTTTGATTTCAGGCCTGTCTTCAATCCCGGTGCTGTTTCTACCACCCCTCACATGAGGAACAGGGTAGGAATGACCATGTTAGCACACTTGCCTGCCTGTGCGCCTTTCGATGTCTTTCATCTTATTTTCAGGATAAATTTTTGCCAATTTTAGGAGACATGTCTGTCAAGCACACAAGTCTTTTTATTTATTGTAAGAGCAGAAGGCTTCAAAGTCCTTTCCAAGTGCTAAAACCCTGTGAATCTATGGAAACACATTTCCCAGTCTCTTGCTGTCTCTTCTCTAAGTGGAGTGCCATCCTATTTGACATGTGCTGATAACTAGTGAATTCTTTCCAGTTGGGATTCTATCACCAAGAGCCTGTAGCTTTACTGTGCTTACAGATGGAGCTGGCTGACCTAGTTAGTCCCAGAGGTACTCAACCTTTTTCTGTTCCTAGCGGCTCACTAGTTCTTTGTGTTTTACTATCTCAGCAATCTTTTTCATGGCACCCCTAGGTCAAAAAAAAAAAAAATACCCAACTGTTCCACTTATAGAATAGCTAGGTCCAAATAGCTTTATAAATATTTATGTTCTAACAACTTGGTACACACTTGAAAAACTAATATACTTACATTTAAAGAAAACTAATATTTTATTTTATTCTTAAATAACCACAGTTACTTACTGATGGATGTGTGTGCCTGTTGGACACTACAATGTTTGAAGTGTTGAAATCAGACTGGACGCTGCCACCGTTATTTCTTGTTCCAAACTGAAAGCTTCTGCCCCTACAGCAAATAAAAAGACTTTTGTGTGTTTGACCGAAATGTCTCCTAAAATTGGCAAAAATTGATCCTGAAAATAAGCTCGAGTAAATCTAAATTTTGTTCCTTTACAACGATATGATGTCATTGCAAGAAGTGTGTAGTATGATCTGGTGGGGGAACCGTGAGCAACTTCAAGGTGGCAGTTCTTGTGGCGTCCAACAAATATTGAGTATCCCCGTATTTCACATTTGAAATATCTTTTGGTGCCTATCTGAATTCACTGCAGTGCTCCAGAGCACCTTGCTGTACAGTTAGGGAACTGTGGGCTTATCCTTTACCTGATCAATAAGATGAAAATCCTGATAGGAAGAGGCCTGGTGTGTGTAGGTGTAAATGTGTGTGTGGGAGTGTGGGGGTGAGTGTGTGTGAGTGTAGGGGTGAACATAGCCAAAAGGCAGATAATTTTTGGTTTTGTTGGTAGCCCACAGGATACTTAGTAACACCCACCTCCCAACATTCTTAGGGGCTTAAATGAGTGTGGTTGCTCCTCAATTCCTCTTGCAAAAATGTTTATCCCTCATTCATTATCAAATTAAAAACTTGCTGTTACGGGTTTGCATATGTGCACCAACAAAAATGTTAACCTCATACGAGGGTTTCAGAAAAAGGATAGAAAGTGCATTGTAGCCTTTGCTGGTCTCCTGGTAGGATTGCATTGTGTGCTTATGTTGTTCAAACAAGTAATGCATTATGCCACCAACTTCCTCACATTATGAAGTGCAAATGTCTTGAAAGTAAGTGGAAAAACCTTCAGGGAAAGGAAGTTCACCAAAGAGGGCCAGAGAGACCTAATGATTAGCAGAGCAGTCAGAAGTGATTAGGCACGTTGGGTGAGGTGCAGGCATAAGGACATGAACTTGGCCACGCACTGGTACCCATCAGCTACGTGCACCTACTAATTGATCACTAATACCAAGTATTAAAGAATTAGATAACTGATGTTTATATATCTTGTATTACACAAAAATCCATGATGGATGGTTATATAGAGGGTTTTAGGATGTTTTAGTGATATCTGGGGAACGTGGATAGGATTTTTGGATGGACTGGGAATGCATTTTTTTTCTTGTTTAAAATATTATCATAGAATTTAGGCTGCTGCTAAACAAAAGGCACTATCCAAACATGTATTTAGTTACAGATTAGATTCCCTTAACAAAAGATGTTTGTTTTATAAACATTTAAGTGCCACATAAATGTAATTTTACTGGTATTAGTAATATCCAAAACCTATTCGTCTTTCTCGGTGTCCCTAGTAGCTCAAGGCCCCAGTTAAAGTCGAGAAATGTGTGTGTTTTGTCAGCAGCCTACCTCCCCTACGACGCCCAACAAGCCCGTGGTGCCCCTGGAGTGGGCATCGGGGGTGATGCCGAAGCCGGACCCCACAGTCATCAACAAGCACGTACGGAAATTAGTAGAGGTAAGTGGTTGAGGGAGAATAAAGGGAGAGCACTAGAAGGTCCCTTTCTCTTTCCAGAGTGTTCTGCAATTGTCCGGGAATGAGGCGGAGTCCATGAAAACAGCCCTCTGGCAGGTAGGAACCATTTAGCAGACACTTAGCTCGACCTGGCATCGGCCTCTGGGGAGAACCTGTCGGAAAGGTCCCCTCCCCTTCTTGTCAGTCTGTTCTCCCTTGCCCAGGTCCTCTCTTTCCCAGGCGTTTGCCACTTGTGCCATCGCCACCCACTCAAGGGACTGTTTGGGGATTCGAATCACTCACGAAAAACTCACATGGGTCACAATAAAATGCCCAATAAATTGGTTTCCTGAGGGCAGGAAAACAATCCTGTAAATTGGTTAGTTTCCCCTGCGGTGTCCTGGGGATTTTATGACATCGGCACAATGCCATCGAGGTCAGAAAAATCACCTGATGTGGGACAAGCCTCTGTCCGAGTTTTCCATGTACAAAGAAGAGAAGAAATGCCAATGTAGGGAACGTGGAAACAGCTCAGGCACAGGAAACTGTGATCCCTGATTAAACATCTACTTTAATGGATTGGTAGGTCCATCCACTGGTGCAATAGAATTGAGTCTTTGGAATATAATGTGCTTTTTGCTAGGAAAGGACGTTTAAAGAAAAAGCAGGAATGTTCTAATATGTGTTGGATAATCTAGGCAACTATGAGGCACTTAAAGAAAAGTTTTATGGAGTGTGAGACAGGAAGAAAAGTTTAGAAAGGGTGGTGCCAGGAGGAATTTTGGTGAGGGAAGGGGCTGAGAAGGAGATAAGGCCCAGTGGAGGCCGTGTGATGGTAGGAACAGACCCAGCCTGCAGCCAGGGAAGTGGGGAAAGGATCCAGGGGCCTCAGGGACTGCAAGGACCCAGCTGCAGTTTAGGAATGTCTGACACCAGGAAATGGAAGGCAGAACAATTCTCTCCCAATCTCATTCTGCAGGCTGGCTGCCTTTGCCCCTGTCCACATGGGGAGTCTCAGTTTGTCTCTCTCTCATTCTCTCTTCTGTTTTATTATGAATTTGCACTGTAAGTTTTATTCCACAAAAAAATCTGGTACTCTTGGCTGGGCGCGGTGGCTCACGCCTATAATCCTAGCACTCTGGGAGGCCGAGGCGGGAGGATTACTCGAGGTCAGGAGTTCGAGACCAGCCTGAGCAAGAACAAGACCCCGTCTCTACTAAAAATAGAAACAAATGATCTGGACAGCTAAAATTATATATATAGAAAAAAATTAGCTGGGCATGGTGGTGCATGCCTGTAGTCCCAGCTACTCGGGAGGCTGAGGCAGGAGGATTGCTTGAGCCCAGGAGTTTGAGGTTGCTGTGAGCTTGACGCCACGACACTCTAGCCTGGGGAACAGAGCGAGACTCTGTCTCAAAAAAAAAAAAAAAAAAAAAAATCTGGTACTCTTAGTATATATATATATGGATGTCAAACTGTAAGTATGCAAAATAGTTAACTTATAAGCAATTTCAATTATAGATAAATATTGATATTGGGATTTTCAAAAAAAGTTATGTTTTATGATTTTTGCAATTATAATTCAGTTATCTATGGATAAACTTGCAATGGGAGCTAATGACCCATTTTAGTCAATTTTTTTAATTCATTCATTCATTTATACCCTGCATATTTCCCAAAATACTCCTGAAGCAGCTTGCAGCCCAGGACAATATAGATATTAATAAATAAAATAAAAACCATTGAGAAAGATGAGAAAATTTAATTATAATTGGAATCCAACTCAAATATACATTTGCACACATGTATTTGCAGAAAGAATATACAGTTTTTTTCCAAAACCTAATTTAGCAAAGGGCATTGGAAAACCTTTTTAATTTTTCTCTGATTATAAAGGAAGACATCATTGTAAACATTAAAGCATTACATAAATTATAGAAAATAAAAAGCTTTACTTTCAGGCCTTGGTAATTCAATTCTCTAGAGATAACTAACCACTGATGATTTGTTGATTATCTTGCATGATGTTATGCTCTCTTTCTCTCTCTTTACATATATACACACATATACATACTACATACATACATACATGTATGTCTTTGAGCAATTTTGTTCAATTATTTCCTTAGAACAGATTCCCAGCAGTGGAATTGCTGTGTCAGTGAGTGGGCACTTCTTCAAGTGATTGTCCTACAGGAATATTGTGGCTACTTATTTCACTAGCTTGCTACAAGAGTACAATAGTCTCATACCCTAGAAAATTATCAATGACAATATTTTAGTGTTTTATTTAATCTGAGACTTCAAAGAAGTTTCATTTATGTATCTATAATTCTTAGCAGAGTTGAACACCATTCCTTGAATTTATTGGCCATTTGTATTCTTACTTTGATGATTACCTGTTCAACTTTTGTGTCTTTGCTCTTGCATATGTTGCAAATAAATTGCTCTGTTGGTCATTTATTTTTAAATTTGTTAGTTGAGCTTTTTGGGTTCATATATTTTGCATTTTTTCTGTATGGCTTCTGACTTTGATGTCATGCTAAAAAAGGCCTTTCCCACACAAAGATTACGAAAAATGAAAAATATTTTCATCGATTTATCTTTGACACTTTTATAGCTTTTTTACATTAAAATATCTAATATATCTAGAATTTAGTTTGGGGTGATTTATTTTGTAAGATTATTAGCCATTTAACTAAACAACAATTATTGAATAATCTATAATTTCCCTGTGGATTTCAAAAGATACTTTTTCATATTTTGAATTCCTACATATACATGGATCTATTTCTGGACTCCACTCTCTGTAGTAACTTGTGTCCTATTATTTTGATTAATGTAGCTTTGTAAAATATTTGCTTTCTGGGAGGGCATGGTCCCTCTCATTACTCTTCATTTTGAACAATTTTTAGCCTATTCTTAACACATTTACTTCTATTTGAACTTTAGAATTAATTTGTTCATTTACAACAAATTCCTACCAGGATTTTGATTGGAATTGCATTAAATGTATACTTTAATTTTGGGGATACTATAACATCTTAAAGCTTTATTGTCAGAGTATTGGAATTTGTAAATACACCCTGCTTAACTCCTACCCAACCCTGAGGTCTCAGTTTAAACCTTGCTTTCTCCAGGAAACCGTTCTCAATCTAACTCCTTTCCGCCCTCACCCACTCTGTTTTTATCCTCAGCAAACCGCTTACCTAGTTATATTATAAAGTCTTCTTGATTTAGTTATCTCTCACTAGATTCTAAGCTCCTTGACAGTACAGATAATATGTTAGTTATCATTGTTTTCACAATAACAAGTTCAGAACCTGACTCGGGAATAGTCATTCAATAAATACTTGTCCTTTTTTTTTTTGCAGTCTGTGTTCAGAAACTATGATCATGACCATGATGGGTACATCTCTCAAGAGGACTTTGAAAGTATAGCTGCCAATTTTCCCTTCTTGGATTCCTTCTGTGTGCTAGACAAAGATCAGTAAGTTTTAATTTTATTATATTTTAATTCAACTGTCCTAAAGCAGAAAGTCATTATCAGAGAACAGCAGGGAAACCTACAGTTTACATCTTTATACCTTCAACCCTTCAAGACAGCATTGATGAGACATGTCTAATTTGTCCCTGATTTTATTCTTGGTGTTTATGATCAGTTGGATGGAATTGCAGGGCAGACCACGTCACCAGCTTTGAACAGGTGTCCATTTGCAAATTAGCCTGGCTCTCCATTTCTTATATTACACTTCTACTGCTTAGTTCTCAACACCAAAAGGCCTCCATTAAAAAAGAGTCGAGGAGAAATATAGTTAGATCTAGCCTGGGAGAGTCCTCAGCATTAGTGGACCTGAGGGAAATCTGAAAATTCATTAAGTTTTTTTATTTATGGTCTTCATGAAAGCAGATGATAGCTGCAGATGGCCAAGAAGCATCCATACTTTGTTTTTTTCTGATCAAAAGTTGTCTTGATAAATGAAGAAAAAATTCCTTTTTTCTTTAGCTTCAAATGATTCCTGGAAAATTAAATGGCTTTAGAGACTGAGACCCAACTCATTTTAAAAAGTGATTTAAAAAAAAGTGCTCAGAAAGCCTGGCACTAATAATTTGATTAATTGTTAATTGTGTGAGATTAGTTGAACTATTCATAGTTTGCTTATAACTATGATTTCCTTTGTCAGACAATGTGATACCTTAAGTTAATACCTCAAACTTTACCATGGCTAACCATACTAAAGTTTTGAGTGGCTACTACTGGAAAGTCTCAAAAAGAAAATGTTTTCTGTAAGGTGTTGTTTTCCAAACTGTTCCACAGAAGTTGTTATTAATTAGTACTTTATTTTTATTTTTAATTTATTTATTTATTTATTCTTTAAGATAGAGTCTCACTCTGTTGCCCAGGCTAGAGTGCCATGGCGTCAGCCTAACTCACAGAAACCTCAAACTCCTGGGCTCAAGCAATCCTTCTGCCTTCAGCCTCCTTAGTAGCTGGGACTACAGGCATGTGCCACCATGCCCCGCTAATTTTTCTATTTTTAGTAGAGATGGGGTCTGGCTCTTGCTGAGTCTGGTCTCGAACTCCTGACCTCAAGTGATCCTCCTGCCTCAGCTTCTCAGAGTGCTAGAATTTTGCATGAGCCACCATGCCTGGCTTAATTAGTACTTTTGAAAAAGGAATTAACTAGTCAAATGCGAGAAACACAGGGTTAAATCTCATTAAATAGGTGTCTCTACTGTGCAACTTCCCAAAAACTTTTAATAGGCTAAGGTGTGCTGCATTGTGGTTCCCTAGGGGGTAGATGGGCTATGCACTATTTCACAAATTTATTTTATATATTTACATATATGTATATATTTACTAAAGAACCTTTCCCCTTCCCTGCAGTCCCTACTAGCATCTCAAGGATCTGTTTTTCTACAAAACGTTCCTTAGGATCTGTTATTTTAGGTAACATTTAACTTTTAATCTACCTTCCACGGAAGAAAGATCCCAGGAGGAAGAAGTCATAGGTTTTAGGCCATACTGGGAGGTTTTGATGGGTCAGTGACTGAATAAAACTCCTCCATTCATTCAGATAGAAATCCTTTTAGAACTCCACTTAAAGACTAGAGATAACCCTGTCTCTTTGGTTACCAGAATGGAGGGAGAAGGGTGGTGAGCACAGTGGGTTCTCTGGATCAATGCCGGGGCCAGCCCTGCACTCATGGAAACCGGCCTCACCATCCTGGGAACTCTTGTGCCCACTGGTGACATCTGAAAATCCCCACCATAAGCTGGGGATGGATTGCTTTGCAGAGGGGGATGGGATATTTCCAGGTGCCTTTAGTTAGATCCCAGCAGTTCCTGTAGTAGAGAAACCCTGAACTTTCAGCAGCTTCACACACTGAAGTTTTGTCCTCATGCAGGTAAGAGTCCAGTGTTCCTGGTGGTTGGTCAGCATTCCCCTTCCTGCTAATTCATGCACTAGGCTCCTTCTGTCTTGTGACTTTGTCCTGGACTCCTCCGCCTATCTCTGGCAGATGAGGGAAGAGAAGGTGGAGAAGCACAACAGTTTCTCAAACTCCTTGATCTTGAAGTATCATATTTCCCATCTCCTGAAGTTGGCATGGTGGCCAGTAGTCACATGACCCACACCTAGATTCAAGAAAGGCCGGGAAATGTAGGTCCTGGCTGGGCAGCTACTTTGTAGCAACAGATCTATAGGATCAAAGACAGGGCACATGCTAGGCAACGCGCATTGTAATGTGCATTGCTCCTCCTTTCTCTGTAAAGCCAGGAAAGGGCCTGGGCCAGGGCTGCTGCCTGGGCATTGTGCTCCAGGGCCCTGTTCACTTTCTGTTCTGCCCCTGGGGTTGTGTGACTCGGTGGTGCTGTGCCCATATCTGTATCTGTATCTATATCATCTATATCTCTGTAATCTGCTAGCCTACATAAATAACCTTCTTCATCATGAATATACTGCCACTTGTGTGTGTTTGTGATTAAATGCAGTGATTGTGGGACAATTTGCTCTTCTTGAGATCAGTAAGACATGCTGATGACGCTTTAAATTTTATAAATACTAAAGTTATTTTGCCTAAAAGCTGAGAAAGGGATCTTAAATTCTCAAGCAGGGGGCAGGGGAATTACAGCATCGCAGATAGCAATAGGGAAGCCTGGGGCAGGGAGTGTTGGGAAGAAAGATGCGGAGATGGGCTTAGGTATGTCGATTTTGAGAGGAGAGTGGATCACCAGGAAGAGATGTCCAGCGAGTTGTTGCAGAGGTGGTACCAAAATTCAGGAGAACAGTCAGGGCTGGAGATGTAGACTAAGTCTTCAGCCCAGTGGCATGAACTGGAGTCTCGAGTGTGTGAGCAACTCTGGTGGGGAGGTTTAGAGGGAGGTGAGCCCCCGGCCTGAGGAAGGCGCCCTCAGCGAACCCCCTTCCCACGTGTAGCAGCTGAAAGGAACGAGTGGGTTCTGCAGAAAAGCCCGAGAAGAGGGAGCAGGAGAGGGAGGAGAAAAACTAGGGCCGTGTGGAATCACAGGGATCCCTAGAGGAGAGGGTGTCAAGAAGGAGGAAATGTGCCCCGTGTCACCTGCTGCCAATGAGAAACGGTCATGGAGGATGTCCTTGGTGGCAATTTTAATAGAATGGTAAGGTTAAAATCCCTATTATATGGAGCAAATGTAACTAGAGGATTGGGAAAAAGAGTCTAATTAATATTCTTTTTGAAAACTTTGGGAGTAAAAAGAAGGATGAGAGAAAAGACAAGTGTTGGAGAAGGCAGCAGGATTGAGGAAAGGGATTTTTTAGGAGGGAAAGTCCTGTGAGCATTTGTAAGGTGAGGGAGAAACGAGGGAAGAGACAGAGCAGAACCTGGAAGGGGCAGAGCCCTGTGGGGGCAGGAGAGTGGGGAGAAGGTGGGAGAGAGAGGAGGACTCCAAGAGAGGACAGAGGAGACACAGAGGAAAGGTGTGATCTCCAGCACCAATGTGGAGGGAAGGCAATATGGAGCTCACCCATGTCAAGTGGATTTGATCTTTTCCAATAAACAAGAAGTCAGGGTATGTGGTGAGTCAGGAGTAGGGAGGTGGGGAGAACCAGAGGTTTGTTCTGTGTGGAGAAGATCTGGAGGAATTGCTCTAGAGAATGGCCAGTAAGAAGTGAATGAAAATAACCATGTGAGTAGCCTGGATGGCATCAAGCTGAATGAACTTGAGAATGGCAGGTGCAGTTATTATAGTTTCCTGCCTTCCCCCAGCATCCTAATTCTTGCAACTCTGTTGCTGGGCAAGGGCTAGAAAGATGTCCTTCTGGAAGCTTCTATTCGGTAATGAAGAAGATTTCTGTGCTGTGGTGCACAGGCCACATGTATGCACACATGAGTATGGTCAGGCAGGCACATACACGCACACCTTCTTCTGCTTACTGAACAAGACATTGAACCCCTGAAGCTGTCTTTTGAAGTCTTCCCCTCCTTTCGGATGTAACAGAGAAGTGAACATTCCTCATCTGCTTTTGGCCACAAAGGTTTGGGAGGTGCGTGATTAGAGTTCGGTGACTACTTAGCAACACGATACTCAAAGATCCTTTCCTTCTTTGATTCTTTTTAACAGGGATGGCCTGATTAGTAAAGATGAAATGATGGCTTACTTCCTGAGAGCTAAATCCCAACTACACTGTAAAATGGGACCGGGATTTGTCCATAATTTTCAGGAGATGACCTATCTGAAGCCAACCTTCTGCGAACACTGTGCAGGATTCGTAAGTCTGTTTTCCATTATTTTCTCTGGTGTGTAGTTATTTGTGTGGCGTTCAGAGGAGGTGGGAAAATGATACACTAAATAGAGTCCGTCGTCTGCTGTGGATCAGAAGGAAAACATGATGGCTCCCTGAAATTAGAGATTAAATAAAAACAAAAGCAGGATCTATGGGGTTTAGCTATGTTCTAGGAATGCAGGGCTGGCAAAGACAGGGAAGGCTGGTGAAGCCTGTTAACTCAAGAGACTGGTTTGTCTGTGAATCCTGCCAGGGAAAAGTGTCAGCCCAATAAGCGCTGGCATTCATCACCGCTATTTATAAGTGGTTGCAATTAAGGGGAGCATTTATCTTAGCCAGTTCCTTCCAGTGCTCATTTCGTATGGTATTAGTCACTAGAAATCCATCATGGCTTTGCTCAATAATTCACAACTCAAAAAGGAAAAGATATTTTTGGAGAGAAGATGGTTATAATTATAAATTACATTTACTTAACACTTGCCAGCAACAAAAACTTCCATAGACATTAATGTAATTAATCCTCACAATGAGCCCTTAAGGTGGGCATTTTACTCTCTCTGTCTTGGCTATGAAGACAGATATGTTCAGAGAGGGTAACCAAGTTCCCCAGGATTGCACAGCTAATCATTACCAGAGCTTGGGCTCAAGCATAGGTGTTCTGACGCTGAGTCCTGTGCTCTGCCTACATTGTAGCATGTGATGATTATACACTTCCTTCCCCATGTTTGATAATTCTTGGGAAACTGAGGTCACTCTATGGTGCTAGCCTTAACATAGACTCTTGGGCCATGAACACCTTCCAGTTTATCCCTAAGTTAAATGAAATGGGAAAATGTGGTATGTCAGGTGACGGAGGTCCATCCTACAGATGAGTGTGACAATTGCCCCTTTTTCTAGATGCCAGAGCTCAGGTATGTCAGCTTTATTCAGCAGTCGCGTCCCACTGTTGACCCCTGTTGAATTCGCATCCTACCACTAAATTACATTTTTTCCATCCCATGCTCAAAGAACTGGCTTTGGGGAGCCCAAGGGCAGGCGTTTATGTTCAAGCACACGCCCTTTTGAGAATGGGTAAGTAAGAGGCAGCTGTTACCTCAAAGATGGCCCTAGATGGTCAGAGCAGCTGATGGGGTCAAGGGCAAAGCCAGACCAACCAGCTCTCTTTACCATCCCAGGAAGGAGTTCTGCCTTTGTCAGAATATCCACTGAGACCACATCTTCAGACCACTTTACTGTAAAACTAATGCATCTCCTCTTTCATGTTTCTCTAGTTTCTCTGTTCTGATGGGAATTTTTAGAAGTATCTGCACCTAAAAAATGCTGATGTGGGATGGGTCATGCATAACATTCGCCTGCAGAGTGGGACCTAGTAGTGAACAAGAAGGTCAGGCTGTTAGGCCATGGCATGGCTTGGCTCAAAGTCAGGCTGATACATCTGTCCTGTGGTGGGGTGTGAGAGTTGGGAGGTCCTTATCAAATCTCAGGGTCCTGGGTGTAGTGGCACATGCCTGGAGCCCCAGCTATTCAGAGGTGGGATGGGAGGATCGCTTGAGATCAGAAGTTCAAGTCCAGCCTGGGAAAATAGCAAGATTTTGTTCCTAAAAATTAAAAAAAAAACCAAAAAACCTTAAAGTATTATCTCTGCCCTCTAGTCCTTCTGTTCTGTCCCTCCCTTTTATGGAGGCCCTGGTTTCTTACGACCTCCCCCAGGACTCATCAGAGCAGAGGTGCTGGTGCTGGTGCTACGTTATTGATGCAGTTGTGGTGAAGTGGAAAGCTCTGGACTTGGAATCTGGAACCCTGAGTCTGAATCTTTGTTTTGCTTGTTGCTAATTCTATGTCCTCAACCAAGTTATTAACCATCTTGGAGTCTATTTTCCTATCTGCAAAAGGGAGTTCCTTTGCCCACCATGTTGCTGTGGTGATAAATATCAGAGGTCTTGCATGTCGCTTAGCTCAGAGTGTGTGACATTTCTTTTTTTAGTGTTCCTTGATACTTTTGGAGTTTAATTAAAAATAGCTCACTTGTAATTTTTATGGCCCTTTTCATTTTTTAAAAAAATATATTTAATTTCATTGGTACAATTCGATTTGATCTTTACTCACACAACATTTTTAAAAGTCCATTGGTTTTCAAAGGAATTCATAAATATAACTCTATAGATGTGTCATTGAAGGGAATTGTGGGAAAATGCAAGGAACCGTTGTCTAGTGCCTGGACCATCTGCTTTTGTAATAAATTCCCTTTCAAGGGTAAGGAAGACAACAGACGCCACTTGCTCTGCAGTAGATTTACTTTACAGTTGTAATTCCAGAACTGGGAGAGTGTTGGTAACTCCCTTATTTGTAGATGAAGAAACTGAGTCTAGAGAAGTTAAGTGACTTCCCCAAGGTCACAAGGACCACTAGCAACAGGACCATGAGTCATATCTAGGTCTCCTGACTTTCAGTCCAGTGCTCCTTACACCACAGTTACTCGGAATATTACAGCAGCCCCTGGTCTCAAATCAAAGGACTGTGGGAAATACTTCCTGCACATCACACCATCTACATGAGGTCACCCTCTACTGTCCTTGGCTGGCACACCGACCCAGTGCCTCTTCTGGCCTGACTTCTTCTCCTGGTGGGACTCTTGCTTGACTATATCTTGTTCAGCAGTTCCTGTGGCTATGCTAATCATATAACATATCCAGATATTAGGATGCCTCTTCTTAAATTTTATCATTTCTTGTCCTGCCTCAGTGGCTTTTGCTCACTCACAAAGTACCCAGGAGCAATGGCTTCCTGTCTTCCCCTCAAGTGACACATCTTTCCCTAATTACTACCTATAATACTTTGCCAAGTGATTTTACTTCCCTGTAGGTCAGTTTCCTCATCTTTAAAAATGAGGAAAATATTATTACCTATCCCATAAGGCTATTATAAGCATTAAATGAGTTAATATGTGTAAAGAGCTTAAAACTGTGGCTCTGACACAGCAAGAGTTCAATAAGTGTTAGCTATCATCATTACTATTGTTATTACATTACCCAGGGGCTCTGGGGAAAGAATTTCCGGGTTGTGGGACCTTGCAAATTATTTAATTTCCTGGATCATTACATTCACCTTTTACAAAAGAGAAGCAAACTAGATTATCTTGAAGCTGAAGATATGGTTATCCTGACAACCATTTCCCTTTTCTGTATCTCTCTCATCCCTCTGCCAGCCATCCTGCGCCTTGCTTCCAGTTGGCTGTCAAATAATCCTTCCTGTCTCCAAGGCAAAATGTTGCCCTGTCCCGGGAGGTATTTGCATCTCAATAGTGTATTTTAAAGGACCGAATAACTTTTAAGGCTCAAAGGAATCAATTGGTGGAATGTCCTTGCCCAGAAGAGGGTAAGGAGCTGTCTTCCTGATGCCCTTGAGTAAGTAGCTGCAAATTGGCAGCTTACTGTTTTTATAGGGCCCTGCCGCCCACGCTCGGGGCATTGTTCTCCTATAATACTCTGTGAATGGCACCCTCATCAGTCCCAGGAGGCCACTGTCCCTGCTTTTTTCAATATCATTGTATTTTATTTTATTTCTATTATTATTTTTTGAGGGTCTCACTCTGTCACCCAGGCTGAAGTGCAGTGGTGTCATCATAGCTTACTGCAAACTCAAACTCCTGGACTCGAGCAATTCTCCTGCCTCAGCCTCCTGAGTATCTGGGACTACGGGTGTGCACCACCATGCCTGGCTAATTTTTCTATATTTTGTACAGATGGAGTCTTGCTCTTGCTAAGGCTGGTCTTGAACTCTTGGCCTCAAGCAATACTCCTGCCTCGGCCTCCTAGAGTGCTAGGATTACAGGCTTGAGCCACCGTGCCCAAACATCATTTTATTAAGTAGACAACAGCCACCTAACCTAACCACTAAAAAGTTAGCAATAGAGCTTCTCCAGCTGGTGTTAAACCCATTTAATTATCAATACTGTACATTTCTGGTGTCCCTATTACCCTGGCCAAGTGCTGTGGGGAGACACAAGAAAGGACATGGCAAGGCCCCCTTCTTCATGGAGCTTAGGAGTCTGTCAGGTGGGCAAGGTCACCACCACCAAGACGATGCCCTGGGCAAACGCTCCCTCTGTGAGCGGCAGGCCCTCCGGTCTCTCCTGAGGCATGTGTCACTTCCTACTTGTTAACCACACGGACGTCACTGATTCCTTGGTTGGCAGAATCTGAGCTTTTTCTGCATCTCCCACAGCCCTGGCGCAGGCCAAACAGAGAGTGAATACATGAATAAATAAGTCGTTTCCTCTTCTGTAGTCTTTCAAGGTACAAGTACTACTTTACAGAATAACCTGGCAAAATCCAAATGCTGCAGTGTGACGTGTGCTTCTTAGATTGCTTTGTTTCCCGTGGTGGCTCCAAGAGCAGCTCTTGTTAAACAGAGGCAGCGAGGGGCTTCCAGAGACAAAGTGTCGTCTCTTCTGGAAATCTGGCTGAGAGCGCATCGTGCCAAAGTCCGACAAATGCACCAACTTTAGTTTTTCCATCCCGGCTCCCAGCTGGCTCAGAGAGAGAAAAGGGAAGCAAAACTCGTGTTATCACCACAGCTGGAGCGGCTGGGAGAGGGCTCTTCTATCTGGCAGGAAGGGTGTTAAGAGCAGCTACATCCTGTTTGTGCCCGGCCAGTCCTCAGGTTTACCAGGACTTCCTTCTCTGTGGCCTTGTTTTCCTTTCAGATTTCTCTTCAGATTCCCTGACATTCCTTTGTCTTTTGTTACAGCTCTGGGGCATAATCAAGCAAGGATACAAATGCAAAGGTAAAGAAATGTTATTTTGTCACCATTTTTAAAAAGTTGACATTTTGGGTGGGAATCAAATTCCTACGGTGAATCCACAAAAGCTCTTGGCATCATTGAGAATTTGGGTCTTTGGGGCGAAAATTCAAATTGTATCGAGTGTTGCAAACCACCCTTACCAACACATGTAAATCTAGCCCTTGCCCATCTACAGCATCCAGTGAAGGCAGGAATTCTGGGACAGGCCTAACAAAAATACTATATATAACAACTTTTTCCTGCAAGGAAGAAACCCACACACTCATTTCTATTAATATAATTCATAGACATTTCTTCCCACTCACACATAGCTATTTTTTTTTTTTTACTAAATCACATAGATGATGAGGAAAAAAAGAGAAGAAACCTTAAAACTTATTTTTGTCCCTTTCAATGAATGTGTCCCTCTATCTCCCTTGTTTAATTGAAATTTATAAACAGTTGAATAAATGTATATTTGACAAATGCAATATGAATGTGTGTGAAGCATGTATGTGATTATTGCACTTTATTGGTGTTTAGTTTAAGAGGTTGCTAGATATTTTATGCAACAGAACCAATTTATACAAGTTCTTTCAAGAATCTGATAACGTTCTTGAAAAATATAATAAAACTACAAAAAGAAATCTCTCGATCACGGGATGCCTTCAGATGAATGCTGCTCGCCTTGTGTTGCCTTTTTTTCTCCAGCCAGCTTTCCTCAGTAGTTGGTCCTCATGCTGTGTGAACAAACAGCTTCCCTGCTGGAAGGGAGCCACTGTTCAGTGCTCAGAAGGACCTTCCCTTTGGTGTTTCTTTATCACTTGTCTTGGTCTAACTCGAATTTTTATTTTCAAGAAGCAAAGACACTGCAATATCTTATTGCCCAGCAGTGAGTCATCAGTTTTATTTTGGTTGTTATCCTCCAGCCCCTAAAACATACAAGACATGCATGTGGGAGCTTGTACATACACACACACACACACACACACACACTCACGCCCATGGTTTTATGAAGATGAAAATCAGTGAAACCCTTGGATCATCTTTTGTTTTCTCTTAATGGCACACAGAGTGAAAAAACTAATTAAAATAGACTAAACGTATCATTAAGCCTATTTGAAACAAGACCATTCGCGGGGGAAATGGGTACTGGAAATAGGTCCTCTGTGATGGTAGGAGAGAAATACACTCTTTAAAATGATCACATCTCTTCAGCGATTCTAAATGAAGTGTAGGACCCTCATCATGTGAAATAATTGTGAACTATTCTCCGGAAGTGGCCACATTTTTCTACCCCAGGTAGTAATTAGTATATGAATCCTGCCTTATGTGAAGCATCCTAATGGGCAGTTTCAAGGAATCTGCTACACGCCATTCCAAACCATAGACAAATATGGAACATGTATTGAGCATATGCTCACCTGGTTTTCTATTTCTGTGCAAAGAAAAGAAGCAGAAGATATAATCACTTGCCCTGGAAAAGGTTTTGGGAAATGAAAAAATTTTTAACAATCCAGACCAGTACTGAGTGGAGGCGCACCCCACCTTGAATGGCCAGAGGCCGCGGTCAGCCCTGGGGGGGACCAGAAACTGAGGCTTCTCGCCCTCGCTCTGGCTCAGGACCCTCTGTGAGGATTCCTTCTCGGCCTGGGAAAGAATCCCAACCCCACGTGATTTACATGGCGTTTGCTCCCTGGACATGTCAAGGAATTGTGTAGAGGAACACGCTGAGCAAATGTAAGAGAACTCTGGGAACCTCAGAGTGGCCCGATGGCTTTTTTCCAGCCCCTAGACACACTCTGTGGGCCTGAGCTGGATTCTGAAATTCAACACGGAAACTGGGGTTGGGGAGGGGAGGCTGGACAGCTCAAGGGCCACCCGGCAGCTCAATCAGCACCAGATACATAATCATCTGTGACACATTTGGAATTTTTCAGACTGTGGAGCCAATTGTCATAAACAGTGCAAAGACCTCCTGGTTCTGGCCTGCAGGAGATTTGCCCGGGCCCCCTCTTTGGGCAGCAGTCACGGGTCGCTGCCTGGAAGCCCCTCGCTGCCCCCAGGTAATGCCCTCTGCTTTCTTTGCTGCCACAGTGTCTCTCTGTGCACCTCCTCACACCTGGACCTCGTTTGGGTTCTGATCAGAGTCATTACAAACACCAGGGCTCTCTTTAGAGTGAGCAGCAGTGACTAAACCACCCTCTCTTCTCTTTGCTTTGCAATACTAACATGCAACTTGCCTGCAGCTAATTTCGTTCTCTCCCTAGTCTGTTCCTTTAGGGCCTTGCATGTCGGACTCCCGCCATTTGCACTAACTTTGATGGTTTGCTATAATTTTAAGCAGCCAGATGTCAAATAATCAGCATCCTGTTTTTCCTTCCAGTGCAGGATGAGGTGTTTGAGTTTCCTGGAGTTACTGCTGGACACCGGGACCTGGACAGCAGAGCCATCACACTGGTCACAGGCTCTTCTCGCAAGATCTCTGTGAGGCTGCAGCGGGCCACCACCAGCCAGGCCACCCAGACTGAACCTGTCTGGTCAGAGGCTGGCTGGGGAGACTCAGGGTCCCACACCTTCCCCAAAATGAAATCCAAGTTCCATGACAAAGCAGCAAAGGACAAAGGCTTTGCCAAGTGGGAAAATGAGAAGCCCAGGGTGCAGGCTGGGGTGGATGTTGTAGACCGAGGCACTGAGTTCGAACCTGACCAGGATGAAGGAGAGGAGAGCAGACAGGATGGTGAGGTCAGTATGGGGTGAAACCACAGATAAAATCTAAAGAAGGAGGCTGAGGTGCTGAGATGAGCATTATAGTGGATCTAGGAGGCAGCCTAGGAGTTTTGAAAGCAGGATGGTTGGGAATGTGTCACTTTTAGTCTTGCCATTGGCTAGTTACATGACCCTGGGCATAAGGTTTCTTCTCTTTGGACCTCAGTTTCATCACATAGGAAATTGAACTGGACTGGGTTTTAAAACTTAATGAAAATTGTCATGTCTGTGTACTGACATGATGGCCCAGGACGCCACCACTATTGCAAGTATCCAATATGCCAGTACACTATACAGATCAGCTTGGTTTTCCAAGCTAGAACCAGGGCTCAAACTCAGGGGAGGCAGTGGAAGCCAAAGACTTGGAGAGAGAGAAGGAGAATTAGAAAAAAACTCTTGTCCCTATTAAAAAAGAGACTTTTAGCAGCATGTTGGAAAAAGGGGTGGGGAGAACTAGAGATATGGGAACCTCAAGGTTCACAAACCAGGCTTTGCCTCCACACAAGAATTACACTCAGCTCATCCAAAGCAAACTGGGATACATATGAAATTTGTTAGAGCATACTTAAATATAAATTGGTTCCAGTTGGAGTTAGATACATTTATTAGTCAACCGTCTATAGTGTATTAAGAAAAAGGATTTGGGAAAATGGCTTGTCATATTCCTAACCCTTAAAGCAACGTCAGGGAGGACTGTCATTGCTGCCCTGTTGAGTCATTCTTATACACAGGCGTCTGGGTTAGGCAGAGATCCTACGGGATCGAGCCAGTGCTCTTTAGTCTTATGGGTGGAATTCCACATTCCACTCTTCAGGAGACCCAAACACACGGTCTCCATAGTTTCCCATGATGAGAAAAACTCCAATGACCTTTAACCAAAACCTCTAGTTCCTTCCTCATTGAGGACAATTAATAAGGAGGCCACACATTATCTCCAGTCACATGAAGTTTATTGTCAGTTTCTGCTGAGCCATTCTTTCCTTTGTCATAACACCAACTTTAAACAGCTTAGAAATATAATTCATATACCATGAAATTGACCCATATAAAGTGTACAATTTAATGGCTTTTCATATACAGAGTTATGCAACCATCACTACAATCTAATTTTAGAACATTTTCATCATCCCCCAAAGAAACCCTGTACCCATGAGCAGTCACTCTACCCCACCCTGCCCCATCCCCTAGGCAATCAACTAATTTATTTGCTGTCTCTTGGATTTGCAACACCAAGTTTATTTTTAACATTTCCCCTACTGATCATCTTGGCAACTATATCAGTCCTGTGCTTCCACTCTTAACTGGTCTACCATAGTTAAAGCTAGGAATATGAAGGTGAATAAGAAAAAGCTCATGATTTGGTGCCAAAGAAAGGTTTTCTAGTATATACTAGGCAAGGGCTCTAAACATGAGGTCTAAAAAATGGCTTCAGGGAGGTTCATGAAAGTGCTTTATTTTTTATGTAAAATTATACATGGACATATGCTCATTTCTGGGGAGAAGAGGAGTCTGTAGCATCGAACAGGTTCTCATGTGAGTCTGTGATCCAAAAAAAAAAGAATCATTGTGCAAGATTTTCTGGATGATGCCTGAAATTGTGCTACTTGCCCCATGTACCAGTTCAGCCTGCAGAGGCTTGTTTCCATGAGTGTTGTGGCTGTCCCTGAACTCTCAGAAGAAGAGCTGCTCTGGGTAGAATCGTAGGATGCCCATGAGAGTGCTCAAGATGGTGCCGACACTGTGGACATCTATGAATTCAGAGGAGGACCTGCTTTTCTTTAACAAATAGTGAAATTGGCTGTGAGCTCATTTCTTTTGGCCTGTCACAGTGCAAGTTACTTAAACTGTGCTCCTGAGTTAGGAGAAATTCACAGCTTGTTAAGTGTAGGAATCACTCACGTAGGTAAGATTTCCTGATCATTAATCTCTATTGAAGAAAAATAGAAACAAAGATCTGGGGTTTTTTTAATTTAATTTTGTTCTATGGAAATTGAACTTTTCTATTCAAATGTTCTCCTACCCTTTCAATGTTCTCATCTCATAAATCATAGGGGTGGTTCACTGACCACTGGTATTTAATTTCATTTGTGCTAATTAATGAAGACAGTATGCTGTTGTATAAAGTGCATATATATGACATGCTTGGATGGTCTCACTACCATCCAAATCAGTAACAAATGAGAAGACATTTGCCTTGTTTAGGGAAAAAGCACGAAGGAAAAAATGTGACAAAATTACACCCAAGCGTTGAATATGTAGACAAAGGAGTTTTCAAATTTAAGAATTTTTCTGCCAGGAAAGACCAACAAACTGCATTACAAAAAATGATGTACACATTTATTATTTAGTATCAGATGATGTTTATGAGTCCTGTAATTCAAAATGATAGAAGACAGAAAAGGTAGTTGTGTTTGTAATCTCTATATTCCCTTCAATGGAGTTTCAATATTTGCACTCATTTTAAAACATAAG
Organism: Varecia variegata; assembly: GCA_028533085.1. Lineage (NCBI taxonomy): Eukaryota > Metazoa > Chordata > Mammalia > Primates > Lemuridae > Varecia > Varecia variegata. The sequence goes on from CM052437.1 coordinate 22,528,409, forward strand.
GGTGCGAACATTTTCTGTGGCATCCGATGTCATCTCACCAATGACCACGGAGCCCCCGGGTGGCAGAACAGGTCGAGATTACTGTCTTGGCAGTAAGAATATATGTATTTCCTTTATAATTCTGCTTTTGTTTTCCTTTTTTTTTTTTTAATTTTTTTTTTTTTTTTTTTTTTGAGACAGAGTCTCGCTCTGTTGCCCCGGCTGGAGTGCTGTGGCGTCAGCCTAGCTCACAGCAACCTCAAACTCCTGGGCTCAAGCAATCCTCCTGCCTCAGCCTCCCAGGTAGCTAGGACTACAGGCATGTGCCACCATGCCTGGCTAATTTTTTCTATATATATTTTTAGTTGTCCATATAATTTCTTTCTATTTTTAGTAGAGACGGGGTCTCACTCTTGCTCAGGCTGGTCTCGAACTCCTGAGCTCAAACGATCCACCTGCCCCGGCCTCCCAGAGTGCTAGGATTACAGGTGTGAGCCACCGCGCCCGGCCTGTTTTCCATTTCTTATGCTAAAGTAAATCTAATCAACAAATATTTATCATAGAAGGGTTGGGAAAGGCCAGACTAAACAGAATTGGATATGTTTATGAATATATGTATCATATACTTACACACAGGCTACATATATAGATGTATACATACATCTTGAGGGATTTTCGCTTTGTGGCACACCCTTTAGGAAACACCATAGCGTGAGCATCCTTGTTGGACTCTGTATGGGAGTCTTTAAGATTTCGTGTGCTGGGTAGACTATGTGCATAATCTCTTAATTCCTACTAAATCCTAAGACTATAAGGTACTGATCACGTCTGATGTTCCCCTCAAATTCATCTGAAAAACTGCTTTCTAGGAACACTCTTACTTTGTTACATGAGACCTGGCCCAAGTAATAGGCTCTGATTTGCATTTCAGGATGGCTGACTTCAGGCTGCGGAGACTGAAGGCAATAGTGTTGGCTTTTGGAAGGAGCAGAATGAGAATCATTGAAAAAAGCTCAGACTCTCAGGAAGTTATCTGGAAAGATGTCTGGATGTTTCCTGCCTTGGGACATTGTGGGATCTCCGTGATTGGACTACGGGACAGAGGATTCAACCTAACTATGAACTATTTATTTCTCCTCCCCTGCCCTTAGTTAGGTGCCACAAGGTCTGTTATTACGTAGTTAGTAGTTTTCTTACGTATCTTTCTCTAGAGCCATTTATAATACGGGTGAAATGAAAGCTCTTGCGCAAGCACTCATTTTCTAAAACTCAGACTTCGCTTCTTTTGGTGAGGATAGTATTTCAGTATTTTTATAATTTTGTGTGTGTTGTGGGAAGGGAGTGTTTAACAAGGAGTTGATTTAGAGGTCTTTTTGTGTGCCTTTGGATGGGACCAGGACTTAATATTTTCCTGAGGACAAGGAAGCCCTTTAGAGCCTGGAATGCAGCAGTTCTTCTCATGATGATCAGTTGCAACAAGGAGCCGTTTACATTGTTCCTGCCGTACCGTACCGTTGCTATGATGTGTAACAAGCCACACGTGTATATATCACATAAGTCTTACCAATTCTGCATCCCTAGGAAGCTATGACAGTGGTGAAAGCTCTCCTGATATTTACAGCAGCCATGGGGGAAGATTAACTATTCTTATCCAGTCTGACTGGGTTAAGCCATCTTTCTTAAGATTCCTGAAATAGAAATAGCAATTAAAAAATCAATTCAAGTTTTAGGGGATAAAAATTTAGCAGAAGAACAACCATGGAACAAATGGCCAGGTGAAATGGAAAACAACCATCAATTTTTTAAAACCCAAAATAATATTAAGAATTTTGTTTGTTTAAAAAAAAACCCAGACCTTTCTTTTGGTTGTAAAAACAGAGCCTTGTACTTTTCCTGAGAAATTGCCACCATAATTAAAGAATATTCATAGAAAATCATCATGAATCACCTTTGATTAACATTTCATTTAAACTTTTAAAATATCAATATTTTAAATATCTTCCTTTGACCCAAAATAACTAGATATGAGTCTATTTCTTACATGATTAGAGGAGAGAGAACTTGATTCAAGATATTCAGAAACAGAGATGATGAGATTGAGCCCGTGGGTGAGGGGAATGATTTGATACCAAGTGACTAGTCAGAAACTATTCCACAGAGGTGCGCTGGTCTGCATTTGAGGATAAAGTGTATATATTACATATAAAACAATTTGTTTCTACTTGGGGAAGTCACTTCTGTAAAGCCTTTCTCCTCTCTTTTCTCCATTGAGGACAGCTGAGGACAGTTCTGAGCAACTGAGGACAAGTGTGCTGAGCACCTGCTCTGGGCAGGTTCCCTCCATGCACAAAGACAACCAACACTTGGCCTCAGCCCTCAGGAGCTGAGAGCCTGTGGAGATGAAAGCACAGTGGTTCCATTGACTTAAAATACGGCTCCAAATATGCTAGCACTGACTTATTGTGCTAAACACATTCAGGGATTGGAAATACTGCAAATTAAATGAAATTATCAGTTGAGGGAGCGCGATTAAGCTAGATAATAAGAGAACTCACGGTTCGCAAGCACCTCAGAGGGCACACAGCCATCCCCGGGTGTTGGTTCCATGTATATACACAATCTACTCCGATTCGTAATTGCAAGGAAATACATGGTAATGATATTAAAAACAGAAAACAGCAATTTAAGTACAGGAAAACTTTCATGTGTTTAAAGAAATTATCAAAGAAAATTCTGGAAGAAACTTGTTAATAAATGTTCTTTTACTTCTCAAAGAAATTATTTCACTTGCCACTTGGGGTATTTTTGAGTTTTCATATATAAAAAATTTTATATTGTCAGTTTTCCTGTGACAAAGATGGTAAATGTAACTTCTTGAGTAAAAAATAAACATAAACAAAAACAAAAACAAATAAATATATATGTATATGAACTATATATGTGCCTATATATGGTGTGTGAATATACAGTAAGTTTTCACTTAACATTGTCCATAGATTCTTGGAAGCTATAACTTTAAGCAAAACAACGTAAAACAAGACCAACATTTTTTCTCATCAACATTATAACGAAATGACATTGAATGAACTGATGTTATCCCAGGCCCTGCTGTATGTCATTTCAATTAAAGTTGCCATTGCCAAGAACCTCTCGAAGACATTAAGTGAGGACTTACCGTGTGTGTGTATATACATATATGTATAAGTATACCCACACAAATACACACACAACTATGATTATTAACACTTTGCTTAAGAAGAATTTAACTCCATGACAAAGCTGCTTTATAATTTTGATTATATCATTTACTCACAACCAATGGTGACTCTGATGTTTCCAGTCAATTTCCCATAAACAGTAAAATAAACAAAATAGGCAAACCCATGATGGAGCAAAAAGAACTATTATGGTTGGTTCCTCCAGATCTTCGTTTTGTAG
>CM052437.1:22532325-22550456 GCA_028533085.1 Varecia variegata
GAACGTACAGATACTTTATTGCTCACCTTTCACACAAAGCACACCTCCAGCCATTTTCTTTCACAGCTTGACAATGTTTACGTATACAAAAACCCAGCAAGAAGCATCATGTCATGTAGATTTCAGTAAAGGAGAATGTAAAACATCAACTCAGCCAGGCTTTTGTTTTCTGCAGCAATAAAAAAGGGCCTCCTGCACTAAGCAAAAATCTGTCTTCCTTTGTAGTGCATTTCTTCCATTACAAAAAAAGTCTCCTGCCTAAAGCAAACTAACTTGTATTTGCTGAGCCAGTGGTATTAACTCGTGCATAAAACAAATTTCGGTTTGCTGTTTCTTCTAGCAGATTTCAAGTAAAAATAAGTTGAAGGAAGAACTTGTTTTGGATGGATGCAGGTCAGTTTGAATTGCTATACTTAACTAAATGCTTACATGTACTATAGGTTCACAACTTAGTTTGCTTTTATAATCTTTATGGATTTTGGCCGTGTTCAAGGTTTTCAGAGTTGAGCATATGGTACAGTATTCCATCAACAAAATAAGGCTACTGAATGTGCTATCTGCAGAAGAGCTCATTTAATAGGAACTGACCTAAAGTTCTATCATGAAGCAACTGTGGCATAACCTCTATGAATAAAAAGCCAACCGGGGCAGAACTGTGCTTGGAAAACAGGCATTAGAATACTTGAAGCAAAACACATATATATGGATTGTTAATATGAGGTTTCCTAGAAGTAAATCTAAAAAAGTCTAGGCGAATCCTCATTTTCAAAACTGCATATTGAAAACATGAGAACTACTTATTCAAGTAATTTCTTCAAAAAATATGCATGTTCTGACTGTGGAATTAGTCTACTGGTCAATTAAAGGCAATTTTAATCACCTTTTAAAAATTTTTCATAGAAAGGAGAGATGTTGTATGTGTTTCTCAAATAAACAGCATTATGTAAATCCGTTAAAAGAAAAAACCAACAGAACTGAATGAAGACCTACAAATGCTTATGCCAAGCAGGAATCTGCCTGCCACCTGTGGTCTCACATTAATTCAAAATAGAATGCTGGATTCAGGATTCTGAAACTAAGTTTCTATTATTTGAGCTCTAGCAAAATGTAAGGGTCTGTAGCCTCAACTAGTATAATGTCTTCCCTGTCCAAACCCAGAATGGTTATACTGATAACCTCCATGCTGGAAGTGCTGCTCAAACTGACCCCCTTGGTGATAATTCTGGCTCCCCCTTCCTCCCCAACCTCCTCCCTGGCCTGCACGACCACCTCGGCCTCCTCGACCACCTCTCCCTCCTCGACCACCGCCTCGATCACCATGGTGCCCACCATCTTGGTATCTATTGTCCTGCTGGTAGCCACCACCCTGGTATCCACTTCCTGTATATGATGATGTCTGGAAGCCACCATAACCTCCACCTTGATAGCCGCCACTGTGGCCACCATGATAGCCACCTGGCTGGAAACCTGAATCTCGATAACTACCATCTTGGTAGCCACCTCCTCCTCCTCCACTCCCTCCATCTGTCCAGCCTCCTTGATGCTTATTTCCTCTTCCTCCCCCTCGGCCACCGTGGTCATAGCCACCACGTCCACCTCTCCCTCCTCCTTGTTCATGACCTCCTCGTCCTCCATATGAGGAATGTTCATAGCCACCTCTCCCTCCTCCTCGGCCTCCTGCTTGCTGTTGGGGGCCATCTTGCCTTTTCTGCCACGGTGGCATCTCTGGGGGTGGAGGTTCAATTTCATTGGGTCTACCACCTCTGTCAGGAACCCTGCCCATCAACACCTATGGAATAAGAAAGATATTTTAAACTATTTTATTTTATGAGCTGAAATAAATGTATTTGGAAGAAAATTAAAGGTATTATAATCACCTTATTTATGGCACAGGCAGTCTTTTCTCTTATAGAGCCGCTGCTAGTCCTTAAAATCTTTGACAAGTCTTGTCTTGCTGCCAAAAGATGGGCAACAGAAACAGTACTTTTAGGAGATAAGACTGAACGTTTCGGCTGGTAAACCTTGGCTAATTTTTCTGTCTGACTCTGTTGAAAGAAAAGTGTTCAAAGACAAATGTCAATTTTCAAAATGGCATAAACGCTCATATTAAATACGTTAAAGATCTACAAAATATTTGATAATATTTCCTAGGTGACAGCTGCTAGGAAAAGTTATAAACTAATCATTGCTCCTACCTAGTCAAGAACTACCTTAAAGTATAACTGTCATATTTGCTGATATGGCAAAGAGTGATGGTGGGGACAGGGGTGGAGTGGGAAGGCTTCCCTTTAGGGTTGTGGGGCCAAAAAGATAAAAAAAATTCTCCCTGACGTTGGTCTCAAACACATTCATTTTCTCTATTGAAACATAAGAATGTAAACCCACTTCAGTAATTTTGCTTCTTAATTTTCCCATCTTTGGTTTCTACAAGTTAATAAATTATCTGTTGCATGACCAAGACCTTTTACCTGGATTATCTCATTTAAGCTGAAATATAACTTGAGTCTTACTTAGAGATTCTCCAATTCTCTATCAACAGATTTTAATATTTGGTCATAGTAAATCTAATACTTCTAAATTAAATTAGCAAGTTAAATTGTTAGCTTAAAATATAGTAAACAAATAATTTGAAAATAATTTGTTATTTTAGTAATTTTTAGATTCTATAATATTTCCATTTCTCTCACAAATGGGTACTTCCAGTAAAGACTATAAAATTTAGTTTTGTTGAAAACTATTAAAAAGGTGAAAAATAAGTGCTTTTATTATTGCTGAATAGATAAAACAGTTGCTATTCAGCAAGTCACTAAGGAAAAATTCTTATGTGTGTCTCTTATGTATTTCTCTTGTAGTCTCCATTTTATCTAACCTGTTTAGATGTTTAGGGATCATGTCTATAAATACTCTGATCTTTTAAATTATTTAATGTATACCTTAGCTCTGTCAGACCAGCCAAAGGACTGTACGGTGACATCCAAACGTTTTATTAGCAGCTTTCTCCGGACTTCATATTCATTGGCTATGGCTTGGTTAATTGCTTCTATTTTTTCCTAAAGCAAAATTAAAAAGACCAGTTAGAATTTAAATCTGCTTGATCCTCTGTTTTTATAAGGGCAGAAACTGTGTCTGTGTCATTCATAACTGAATTCCAGGCAGTTAATACACACAGTCCCTTTTCCACATAATCTATTAATAATTAATGAAATGATAGGCAACAAAAAGCTAATTCTAAAACTTTATAAATATATAAAGTACAAAATTCTTATTTGGCTTTCCCATAAATCAGTTTGTGATGCTCAGTCCAATTAAGTTTTTGGCTTGAAGGCAATCCACTTGGCAATTAGAAACATGCATCATACTGAATTTCAGTTTATTTTAATCAGCTGTGTGAAATATTTACAAATTATAACATTAAGTATTTCTAATCTTACACAAATAAAATTACTCTGCATAAATCTTGAGATTCACAAAAATGATTCCAAGGATGTCCACCTAGAAAACTACACATTAAAAAACATAATTTAAAAAGCACAAAATATAAGTGTTGACATAAAAGTCATGAAATAGACAATTCCTTACAAAGTTTATTCAAGATGGTCACTACTCACCCAGTGGGCTGGTCCCATTGGCTTCTTCAATAAAGGCTTTCCCACATGATTAGGTGGAACTTTTGCTAGTGTTTCCTTTAACTGACACAAAAACATAAACAAATGAGTAAAAAATCCAAAACTAAAACATATCTTCCTCATCTTCCCAATTCCCATCATATCTTGCCATCAAAAGAAGATTCCTGACAGAGGCAAAGGTGGAGGATGTTTTGAAATGTAAATGTAAATGTCAAAGACCCACAAGACACTCACTTTTCCCACTCCTCATGTGCCTTTAGAAGCACGATGCCTTCATTGCACCTAGAACAGTGCCTGACCACCGTGGGCACTCAATGAGCATTTGCTGAATGGATGAATGAACACATAGGAAAATACGGACTATGGATACACTGCTGCTCCCCTGTAGAGTTCAGCTGTATTTGTGCATCATGGTGCCAGTCTACCCCACAAGGCAAATGTACCAATTCTTAAGAGTCCAGCAGATACGCAATAGGGAATAACTCTGCTATAACAAATACCATTTTCTGCTACTCATTAATTTTTTGTTAAAACTGCTTGTTCCTAAGAGATAAAAAATCTTAACTGTTGATGTGTGGTATAAAAATAATCCTAATTTATTTTCACATACCAAATTAATGTTATCAGTCAACAAATCTAGTTTGCCAATTGAAACATATGAGACCCGAAGTGATTGGATTTAAAAACAAAATATTAACATCCTTTTCTGTCCAGTCAATGGGGAGGAAGGTGGTAACATTTAACGATAAAGACCTTAAAAATTAATTGCATCAAAGTTCAATGATCAAATAACTTTTAAAGGACTTAAATCTTAATCCTTTTTATATTATATCTAGCTTACTTTAGCTTATAAACCAAAGTGTAAAGTTTCCTTTTTGAAAAGAAACATGCTAACATGTTTTTTAAAAAAATGCTAAAATACTGATTTCTCTTTAAGGTATCTAGGATAAAAACCCAAAACTCAATTAGTAACAATTACTTAATAATATGCACATTAGGTTCCCATTAAGAGAAATTAACTTAATTGTTTCATTTCAAACAAATGTAGGACTATGCCTTTAATACACTACAATTTGGTACTAAAGGTCTTACTTTTTTTTCAATCCCGCTGAAGAATTGGAACATAGTTATATTGGCTGGAGGTTTGGACATTCCTAGAGCAATACATATGCCTTTCAACTCTTGAAAGACCTCACTACCGCCTCCTTCTTGAGCTTTTTTTGGAGGAGCATTCACACAGAGCATTCTGGCAGCTTCTAGTTCTGAGATGAGGTATGCTGAAGTAAACAAAATAAGATTTCAAAATGAGATACAGCTACAGTTATAGTCATAAGTCTGGAGTCACAACTCTATAGACCTAGTGATATGTAACTTTTAAAGCTGCAAGAATGGATAAAAACAAGGAAAACCATTTTACCTGCAAATGATATAACGTATAAATTGGTTATGTAATTTAGGTATTTAGCCGATATTAATGCTTAAAGGTTAATTTAAAAATAAGTGATTCTTCTTTGAAACCAAAAGATCGAGGTAGATCACATCTAAAAATTTGGATTCTTCCACTATTAAGGAGCCTCCAGAACAGGGGTTGGCATCTGTTAAAAAATTAGCAAACGGTGGCAGGTGGCCAATTTTTAGTGACAATTAAAAATGTTCCTTTTTTTTTTTTTTTAACTTATTACCGCTTGTGAACACCAGTGACACAACTACCTTACCCTCTTGTCTCCCAGTGATTAGGTAGCCTGTTTAGAATCGATGTGAAACAACATTTTTAAGTAGTCAAAGTTTAACTTATAGGAGAAGTGGGAAGGCACTAAACTCCCAAAAGTTCCTTTCCCAGTATCCCTATGTTCCCCTCTGGCTGTAAAAAGAAAGCCCTCTTCTATCTAATGTTCTTCTCAGGGCTCCCTTTCCCCCTACTTTCCTCTCCCCACTCCCCCCAAAACAACAACAAAACTTTCAAATCACTTCTTGGCAGAGTCTCCTTTGTGTCAGTATCATCCCCTTGTGTGCTGATTTCAGCCAGGTATAATGAGGGCTGCAATCTGCTTCAGGTAATTCAGTTGAAGATATCAATATTCAATCTCATTCCTTTAACGTTCCCAAGGACATTTCAATTTTTATAAAGATGATTAATAATCATTTGAATCTTAAGATGTCAGGTTACGTGACAAAGTCAGATCCTTCTCACAATACAAGGAAAACAGTTTTGGAAAAAGACATTTTCAAGGCCCTTAAGTCCTATTAAAAGTACAAAAAAAAAAAAAAAAAAAAAAAAGATCAGCTTGAATATCTCATTTCCTACACCCAAAATGTAATGCTAGAAACACAGGGGCCATAATTTTAGCAAATCATTTCTGAAAAGTTGCCCACTCCTGTTCCAAAACAATAAATACAGCTAAGTTTTTGGAAACGTCATCTTAAATGGGTTTGATACTGTAAAATCTTTACATGTTCCACACAACAACTTTATTTTTATGAGTTAAAACATCAAAACAGTAAAACTCCACTGTTATAACAATAACCACTGTTTTTATAAATACGGTTTTACCACAACACTGCCACACTCATTCATTTACGTATTGTCCAGAGCTGCTTTCATGCTACAACAGCAGAGCTGAGTAGCCATGACAAAGAACTTACAGCCAAAAATATTATCTGGCCTTTTTAGAAAAAGTTTGCCAACCCTTGTTCTAGAAAATCATATTATATGATTTAATATACTGGTTCTTTAAATTTGGGACAACATAGTTCACGTATTCACAAAATTAGCTCACCAAGATAATTACCATGAAAAAACTTTCACTGTAATCAATGTGTTCAAAGCACAAGGAAAGGCACTAGAAATATGATTAAAAAACACACAAAAACGAATATTTCTACTGACAGTCTAGTTAGGAATAAAGAATATATGCCCTCCCCCGCCCCAAAAAGGTAAATAGTTCTTCATCTATTAGGTACTCAGATATCTGACTTAATATACCTAAGGGAAATAATCTGAGAACCATAAAAGGCCAATGAATCCTTACTCTGATACATAAGAGTTTTCAGCCACTCACTGAAAGACTATTCTATTTCACTAACAATTCTAATGAGGTTGGTTTATTTTTCCCTCTAAAATACACTGTGATAAAAGACTAAAATTATTGAGGTAAGGGTGCTAGAAGAAGTAAAATTATAGCATTAAGATGTGACAACTGATACTTAGAAAGATGAGAAATATTTACACAGAGCAAGTAGAAAATGAGTACACGTACATAAATACCAGAATGAAAGAGAGGTTAAAAACTGAGGGGAATATATTAGAATGGGGAAATAGCAGAAGCAAAGATAAAGAAGGAAATAGTGTGTATGTATGTATGAAGAATTAGAAACACGAGGAACCTTTAGTTGATTTAGTAATTTAATTGAGGAACAAACAGTTGTATATTCTTGAAAAGCTTTTGAGGGTGACAGCACATTAAAATACAGTCTATAATTATGACCCTGAGTCCAAAATAATGTTCACTGCAGTCTGCTTAAGAAACAGCGAAGAGTAAAAAGCATTTTATAAAAGATTTACATTAAAGTGGTTCTTGTAAGCAACAGCGTTAAAAAGGCCAAACTCCGAGCTCTTGGGAAGAATTAACTATTCAGAGTCATTACTAAGCATTCCACATAGCTCTTATCTTCATATGTAGATAACATATTCTAAGTGCAAATATTATTGAGAAGGATAAGCAATGCTACAAAGGAAGAACCAGGTGAGTAGTTATTGAGCCAGTTATAGAAATTATACAATTTGAAGGATACTGAATGAATATGTAAGAACTATATGTGGCAATATTAATAGCTAGAAAGCAGTATCTAACCTTATATACATACTCCCCCAATAACACCCATTTGACAGACAAAGGGGAAGTTAAGAAAGTGATTCTGGAATAACTTAGTGCTTAAGTATAATGGCTATGAACACATTTTTTTCCTAATTAAACCTTCAAAACAGGAATTGTGCTACTTTTCAGAAATCAAAGTGTAGTTGCAAAAACAAACATTTAAAAAATCCTCTTAATTGTGTCTGTCATAGTGAGAACTATAACATTTAGTTAACCAAAGCTTAACCTAAATGTGCTTTAGAATGCTACAAAAATTCTGAGTTAAGACTATTGGTTATGTTTAGTGGAAAGTTTATAGCAGGCAATAAAATGTTTGAATCTACTAAATGTTTTTCAGTGAAGAGACAAACAGTAGTTAGTATATAAAAAGCATGCAAGGAAAGAACCTGTCATAAAAATTTACTTCCCAGAATGATTAGCAAGTACAAGACCAATCCAAATATTATTCCAGAATACTTACAAACAAAACCAAAACCCCTGAACAATTATTCAGCCACAAAGAAATATCAACAAGATACTTTAAGTCATTACATTAACCATTAACTGCATCTAATGAATGCTTACTCTCCTCAAAGAAACTAATTTCCAAAGAAATTTTTCATTATTTCCACACTATCTTCCCAGTCTATTTTAAAATATGCATCAAGTCTAAAATGCAAAGGTTTAATGATCACACACTTGAACAGTCCAGCACTACCACTGGTCACACTAGGTGAAGCACAACAGCCTGAGTACCACCAAAGCTGAAATGAAAGAGTATCAATTATAAAAACAACAATGCTACCAATGCATACACCCACCATCAGCTCCTAAATACTATTTATTAAAAAATAAATACATAAATACTATTTATTTAAAAAAAATAAATAGTATTTTGAATTAAATCCATAATGAAACAGAATAAGAACCACCAGCTTATTAGTCATGGAAAACATAAACAGAAAATAATAGCTACATTCTAGTAGTCATGAACTTACTGAGCAAAAGGAGGCAGTTCTTCTGAACGAGGAGGCGCTTGGTCACATCCCCAGATGTCAGTGAAAGATAGGGACAGTTCATCTCCCCTAGCAGCCCACTCACCTCAAGCTGGAATTCTTCAGCTTCACTTGGACCTTTAAAGAATTAAAATAATCTTATTTAATAATACTTCTTGTTTTTCTCATTAGCATAGTAGTTACTGTATAGTAACTGAAATTTTAAATAAGATTTTCATAACTGGAGTTCTAATTTATCCTTTCTAATTTCTATCCCTTCTAATTTATCCTTTCTCACACTGCTGAAAATGTTCTTTCTTAAACAGTGTTCATTAGGTTATTCCCTTACTGGAGAATCTTCAATGGCTCCCTAATTCCCACCTCATCTAATCTAACTTTTTGTCTGCCTTTAAGGATTCTTCACAGCTGCTTATGCTTGCCCTGCCCAGCACATTCAGTAACAATCACCTACTTACTCCCTTCACAAATACTCCCTCTATTTGTGCCAGGCCAGGCTCTTCACTGTTCCAGGAACAGCCAGTCTCATTTCCACTTTTGTGCCTGCATTTAAGTTACTCCCTGTGATTGATATGCCCTCTACTTTCTCCTCTAGCAAATCCTACCCATCCATCGAAGCTCAGTGGTCTTGCTCCCTGATGAAACCCTCCTTAAGTATTCTCGCACTTAGGATTTCCTCTCCCTGTGAACCACAAAGTGAACCATTTAATTCCTGTACTAATCCCCAGTTGTTTCATTTGTGCCTAATATTCCCAGTTAGACTTAATTTGAAGACAGCAAAGATGGCTTATACTTGTATATTCCTGTAATATGTAAAATATGTAAAAAAAAAAAAAAAAAGTACAGTTCATTGGGTGAGCCAAGGAAAAAAAAACAATGCTCTTTTCTCATTATTTTCACAACCATTTGACAAAAGGGAAGAAGGAGGAGTAGAAATTAACTAACAAACTTTGAGGGAGTCACTCAACCCGAGTTCATCTTCTCATCTGTAAGACTATATTACCAATGTTTTGCAACCTGTGATTGGGAACCCTACAGAGTTACACAGAGCTCCTTTAGAGGCAGTTGGGGAGGATGAGGAGAGAGTTGTGCTAAATGTACCCTCTCTCTACTTTAAGTAAAACAGCTACACCTTTTTACCTGTTTTATATGTTGGCTTCTATATCATGTTTCATTTGAACAAAAGGGCTCCAGGTTAAAAAGAGTTATCATCTAGTATTGGTGTTTTCAAAGGTTCCTACAATCTCTGAAACATTAGGTCAAGAGGCAGTACAGCACAGTGTTTAAGAGCACTGGCTCCTGAACTTGACTACTGGGGTTGAATCTGGCTCCACCTCTTATGGGTTGTGTGACCCTGGGCAATGCATTTAACCTCTTTGGGCTTTCTTGGTTAATATATAAAAGTAATAAAACCTGCCTCATAGGGTTACCCTGAAGTTTAAATGAGTTAACACATGTAAAGTGCTCAGAATATATGCTCAATAAATGTAAGCTGCTGATATCATTATTGTTACACTATACCCTCCTGAATGCAATTAACATGTATACATTACTAACACATAAGAGGGTGAGCTCTTCAAAATGGGATTATGTGAGAAAAAAGGGGATTATGTGTATCGTTCTCCATAAGGGTGGGTTAACTGGTGGGCATTTTTCTTGGTCTCCTATTATAGGTTTACCTATGGCAGGAGGGAACCAGATGGTGAAGTGTCAGGTTCCAAGCTTTTGTCTCTTTTGCAGCATCTACTAGTATTAAAAGCATTAACAAAATTGGCAAATATAAAACAGCTCTCAGCCCCTAAAATCTGAACATGCTGGATCTGGTTGTGATGTATCTAATGGTACATTCCTATGATAAAGAAAGCTTCTTAACAAAATGTTCTCTATCTTCCCAAGCATAACAGAATTATATTGAATTCACCATGGTATATGTGTTTCTGGAATCTGGTAGTCCTAAGAGAAAAACATTTCAATTTCCAGGTCTAGCCACCAATCTAGGATCTTAAAATTCATGTTTTATAAAATGCAGAAAGTTCACATAGTCTATACTTGTGGTCTCCATTTTTCTGTATCTCAGTAATAGGGTCTTTTCAGCCTCCACCAATATTTAATAGTTATGTGATTCTATTCTGGCTTTTCAACTTCTAAATTACCTCATCTCTAAAAATAATGAAGGAAAAAATATCTTGGCTCCTTTACAAAATTTTTCTGCACATTTACAAAAAGCTTGAAATTTCAGCTTTAGTACTATTAATGTTCAATTGACAATACTCTAATTTTGTTTTTATATTTTGTACCTAAAAGTGAATGTTTACTTACTGTTAGTTGCTTGCACATTTTCCTCTAGCTTACAGAGCACTCTTAATTCAGACACCAGCCAAGCACAGAGTTTGGTAAACTCGGGGGAACTGGCTCCAGCCGAGACTGCCTGAGACAGAGCGCCATCTTCCAACAATGGGCCCTTGTAACTGGTGAGTAAGAAATTACACTTAAGAATATAAAATCACACCTAATTTATTACAGATAAAACACACCTATGAATTATTTATGTAATTAAGCAATAATTTAATAAAGATAAGTAATGATTATCAACTTCTAAACTTGCAAATATAAATAAAATTTAGAACCATATTGAACCATTAGAAGAACAACCTAAATGTTAACTACATTTCAACCCTTCAAAATATATGTGAATGTTTAACAGAATAAATTATGTCGACTTCTTCTGTATATTTACTGAAAGCTCTTATTGTAAAGGTTTATTTTCTTACTATAACTGAATTGAATTAAAACCAGATTAACAAGTCATAGCTAATTATAACTTATATTTTAGAAATAAAACTTATTTATAGGTTATCTTATCTAGAAAGTTTTAGAAATCAATTAGGTTAGACTTCTTTTAAAAGCAAAAACTTTCCAATTAACCATTTATTTCCTTTTTCTATATTTAATGACAGTTAAAACTAGTAAGACATAGTAGTACCAGAGAAATGTCAAAATTAATTTAATAATTGTTGGGGCTAGTCAATGAACTGGAGTACCTGAATCCTAATCCTTTGTAGGTGATTCCAATGTAATTTTAAAAATTATAAAATGTTCAAACATTTATAAAAGACAACAGTAACAATGAACTTCAAGCACCTATATTTTAGAATTTAAGATTTTTATCAAAGTAATCTTAAAATATATTATTCAGATTATTTTATATTCTTTTAAATGAAATATTGACAAAAACACTGCTACTAAAGATGACACATTAGATATGCTTGAGATAATGTGAAATTTAGAAGTATAAGTATGTTAGAAAAATGACAATTTTCAATCCCTTTAAAATACGATATGTTTATACAGCATATGAAATGGAATGGAAAAAATTCATACACAAAATATCAGATTACATATAGTCTGATATCTAGACTTAAAAACCACCTGTTATTAGACACTGGAATAAAGAGACTAAGTCTAGAAATTTCTCTTTATGTTTCACATTTAGACTCCATTAGTTTATTCAACATGTAGTTACTGAATTCCTATTGTGTGCAGGTTAGAGATAAAAGGTAGTCATTTAACTTTAATATTTCTCAGTGAATCCTTTAAAAGTACTATCAATTAATTAAGACTGAATTTTAATGCTTGAGTGCCACCAAACTAAGCAGTTATGGTTAAAATTTTCAATGGTTTTTAGAAAATCCATCTCAACTATTCAATTACAATTGCAAGTAACAATGACTTTTATAGTGCCCAAGAAAAAGTTAAAAGAGGGTAAAAGAACAATAATGGGAAGAAACAGCATCCATGGCCAATTCTTAAGTGATCTCTGTCCATGCAGAATGATTACATTTAAATAAGGTCTACCGCTTCCTCTCATTCCACTCTTCCTTCAACACTATTAAGTGCCATTTCTTCCAGGCAGCTTCTAGTACTTCATTTCCTTTCCCAGTATTCCTCACAGTATTATTTTCACAGTATCCTGTGAACCTCTCTTTCACCTCACCTTGTACCCTTAAATGCCCAGCAGCCCAACAATGCCAAAAACAAGAGTCCCTCAAAAATGTTTAATCAATGAATGGTTTCATATGTGAACATGCAATTCAGCCTGAGATTCCAGTAAAGAGACCATTGTGCTGAATGTAACTTTTACTTATGCCCTAATGAAAGAAATAAGTCCCCTAAACTCTGCAATATATATTAAAATTCAGAGCAAGTTTTAAAGAAAAGAACAATGTTATTTCACTTTGACAAAGATGATAAGCACGATCCCTTTCCTTCCTAAAAACTTCTACCAGGACAGCAAGTTATTAATGCTTAAGTGTGTAGACTTTGGGAACCCTCAAGGTGTCCTTTCCTAAAGAAAGGTTTCTCTCAAAGGTTTCCATGTCATGGAAAAACCTAAGGGAACGTTCTGAAGTTTTGATAAAGGACTTGTTACTCAAAAATACAGCCAGGTAACCTGTACTTTGTTTTGACACTGTACCTGTAGGCAATTATTTAATCACACAATTTGTTTCTGGAACCACATTTAGCCTAAGAGGTTCCAAGTTCTCAAGTTTAATAGAGTACACTGATCTGGGTGACCCAGTGAGATAAGAAACCCTATTTCCAGCTCCTAGATACTGACAAATTATGGTTGAGTAACTCAGGAGGAGAGAAAAAAATGCAACACAAATATGCAGCTTCTTAGTGGGTGAAGATGGGCTAATGGGGCTCAAAGGCAGAGTGTCAGAGTCAAGGGAAACTGCCAGTGGTTCCCAGGGAGGTGGTGATAGGTTAGATGCACAAGTGGGCTGCTGGCGGAACAGATGCAGCGCCCAGACATGTGGCTTAGGGAAGCCTGGGTGCATGCAGAGAATGACTGGGCAAAGGAGAAATTTTGTGAGAAGTGGGGTGGGGTAGGAGTAGGAGCTCAAGACGGGAGGAGGAAATTTGGAGGGCAAGTAAAGAAACAGAATCAACTTTGGCAACCTCTAGAGCGGGGGTAGGGCAGGAGGATGGGGAGCAAGAAGAGAAGCTCGGGAGTGGGGGGTGGCGAGAACCAGAGCCCAGACAATGACACGCATGACTGACAAACGCTGCGGGTAACTCGGCTGTAGGGAGTACTGGGCAGGCCCAGGGGCGTCGGGATTAGAGGGCTCCGAGCCGGCAGGGCAAGCAGTGGACGTGGCACGGCGGGTCCTGGGGCCACAGGAAAGCGACAGCCAGGAGCCACAGGGTGCGGCGTGGAGAGGCAGGTGTCTCAGACTGGGGCGCAGGAGGTGTTCCCGGGGGACTGGCAGTGTGGGGTTTGGGAGACTCGTGCCCTGGCAGTCTTACCCTAAATCTTCCAACGACTCCAAGATGTCAGTCTCCATGAGGTCACACTCCATGCTACTGTGGTATTCAAATTTCCGAGTCGTCAGGCTCCCCTCTTCGCCGGCAACGCGTACACTCGCGCATGCGCTACTCTCCCGGAACTTCCAAATCGACAGCTGGCGCCTCAGCCCCTGCACTGCGCATGTTCTGAGCGTGCGCAACAAACTTGGTCCCCGCCCACCGCCCCGCCCCTGCCCGCTAAAGAATTGCCGGGCCCCACAGTTTTGCACATGCGTATTACGGAATAGTGAAGCCGGCCGCCCAAAGAAGGGCAGGAGGACCGGCTGCGTGGCAGCTGGGCGTGGGGATCAGGCAAGGTGGGAGCTCTCCGAGCTCCCAAACTCTCTTTATTGGGTATACGCATGTGTGAATCTTGGGGGCGAGGGGGGCGGGCTAGGAGCTTGGGGCGGGGTGTGTCGGCCGTGAAACCGAGTATGTGCATCCCAGATGGTACACGGAGGGGTTCTCTGCAGCGTGCCTGCGTGTTCTATCCTTAGCTGGGGGTCATGGAGAAGGAAAATTCATGTGCTCCGCTCTTAATTGCCCAGGACTGGTAGATGGGCCAGATGCCGAGAAAGACAGTTAACGTGCCATTTGATTTCCTTGTGGCTGCAGTAGCTGTAGTTTAGGGTTAGAGATGAGTCAACTTTCCTTAGACAACGGATGTATTCCGATAGTTGGGTCGTTTTGCCCCATGCATTTTCCAACTGACTTTTTGCCTTTCCTAGACACTAAGCATCTTATTTTAAGGGGAAAGGTGGAGGGGGGCTTCACTCCTTAACAAATGGAATAGAATTTATTTAAAACTTTGTTGTTTAGAAAGTGAATAAACTTTTTGGCTGTAATTTCATTGCTTTTGACATTATTTGCCTAGGCGTAACATTCAGTCCACGATGGGGTATGATTTCTTGGCAGTTAATGAGTGTGTGCTTAGGGATTATTGAAAAGTGAGGAAAATTGATTTCAAAGTAATGGCATATTTAGAAAATTATATTTAACCATAAGTTGGCATAGTTACATTATGTAGGCATTTAATTAAAGAGTTTTCACATTGGTACCAGTAGATTTTATTTTGTAGTTCTCAAGCATTTTCGTGTCTAATGAAAAAATGCTCCTTTTCCTTAGTAGTACATTTTTTAGCTCCTTATTTTACATCATCTGAAGTGGGGCAAAGTTATTACGTACCTGCTGTGGCTTGACATGGTATTATTTCCGTGACCCACATTATGATGCAGTCATCATAAGGCTATGTAAATGTGACATTTTACAGAGGAAGACACTAAGGCTCAGTATTTTAATGATCTGTCAACGATCTTAATGCCCATAAGTATGGAACTAGATTTTGAGATTGAGGCATATCTGAATCCATATTCCTTCCTATTTGACTAGTCAAAGAAGGATTTATAAGCAAGATATAAAAAGATAGAAAGATTTAGCTACTTGTATTTGTTTAATCTTTTATATATTGTACATAATTACCTTATAATAAAAATGGAATAACTATTTTTTCTCATAGGGTTGTTGAAGGTACTAAACAAAAAGTAATGCTTAATACAATTGGTCAATTCAGCCTAGAAGAAAAATACACAATCAATTTTGAAAAAAAAAGTGTTTTATTCGTGATTCACTTTTTGATGTTAAGCTGTAAAACATATTAGTGAGTGAACCATGATGCCTTAACTAAGTTTATCAGTATTTTCTTTCTAATGCCCAGAAAATCCAGAATAATCTCCCCATTTTAAGATGTTTAAATTAACCACATCTGCAAAGTCCCTGTTTCCATCTAAAATAGCATGTTTGCAGGTTCTGAAGATTAGGACACAGATAGCTTTGAGGTAGCCCATTATTCTGCCTACCATACTGCCTTTCTTTTTTAAAAAATTTATTATTATTATTTTTTAACAACCTGAATAAGATATCCCAGACACTGCCTTTCCTGGAGAATAGGAGTAGTGAATGATCTTAAAGACCAGACTCTCCCAGGTCTTAAAAACAGGAAAGAGAAATTATTTTTTATACTTGTAAAAAAATGTAGGGGGGATAATTAAAAACTGATTTCAGTGTTTAGAGGAATATCTTTTATGTCATAACCTTAAAAATTATTATAAAGAAAGTTTTTAATTATGTAGTTGTTAAAAGTTTGTATAGCACAGCTGAGATCCTTAAGAAAATTACTTCTAAAATCCATAGAAGGGTAATTTTTTTTTTATCATGGCAATGAGGGAAGTATAAACTTGAACATAAGGTTTGTCATAAAATGGTTTCTAAGAGTTGATTAAACAGGCATCTAAAATAAATAATTTTTCTTTCTCAAAGAAAAGAGTGCTGTCTGAAAAATAGCAGCATTTTCCATGTTTAATGAATTTGCCTGTAGAATGACCTTCCAACAAAGAGAAAAATAAGAAAGACCATAGATTTGCTCATGGTGCTCATGAAATCCAAATTTATATATGCTACTGAATAAAGTCCTTTTCAGCTTACACAGTAAAAACACAACTCTTCTTTTTCTTAAATGTTAGCGTGTAGAATCGAATCTTGTATGATCTCAAATACTTTTGTATTACTAAAGAATGCTGTTTTTGAAATCACTCTTCTGGCCATGTTAGTATATTTTCTGAGCCCTGGCAATTTTTAGAGAATGTTACAAAATTTGAGAACAACATCTTACATATGTTTAAACTAAACAAAGGAAGATATATATATCTTAAATATATGTGTGTGTGTGTGTTTGTATACAGACACAGAGATATATGCAGAATATTTCCAAAATACAACCTCCAAACTTGATTCCTATTGTTCTCCAAAAAAACCCTTCAGCCTAGTTGCCATGTTCTGCCAACCTGTAAATCAGACATATAGTGAATCAGATAGACATTCATCTAGTTTGGATGCAGTAAGAGTTTATTAGCATCTAGCCCAGCAGTGATAAACTAGCGTCCCTATCAGGACAAGAGTTATATTGTGGCCGGGCGCGGTGGCTCATGCCTGTAATCCTAGCACTCTGGGAGGCCGAGGCGGGAGGATCACTTGAGGTCAGGAGTTCGAGACCAACCTGAGCAAGAGCGAGACCCCCATCTCCACTAAAAATAGAAAGAAATTATATGGACAGCTAAAAATATATATAGAAAAATTAGCCGGGCATGGTGGCGCATGCCTGTAGTCCCAGCTACTCAGGAGGCTGAGGCAGTAGTCCCAGCTACTCAGGAGGCTCAAGGATCGCTTGAGCCCAGGAGTTTGAGGTTGCTGTGAGCTAGGCTGACACCACGGCACTCTACTCAGGGCAACAGAGTGAAACTCTGTCTCAAGGAAAAAAAAAAAGAGTTATATTGTGTTTGGCCTGATTACTAATTTAAAAAATTTTGAGTCAACATTTAAAAGTTTATAGATTTTATCTAAAAATCAGGAATTCTGGCTTTCCTTGGGAAAAAAAAAATCAGCTGACTTGGCAGCACGGGGACTTACTGCCCATAGAGGTAATGATTGGCTTAGGTTGAGTAGGCTGCCCCTCCTAGCTGGGACCTCAATCTACCAGTTCCATCTGTTTCTGGATCCTGTCACTCACACAAAATATCATATGCATGTACATCCAGCACATTACTTTCCCCCTGTGAGTTTGAGATTTCCAATCATTTTAGTCTTTTACTTCTTAAACATGTTGATGACTTCCTACCCTATCTCTCATGGGCCTCTCCTTTTTCCTCTGCCTCTTCTAGTCACATGGAGCTTCTGCTATTCACTTAACGTAACTTGCCATTTCATGGCTCTATACTTTTGTGCAAATTTTTCCTGGAACCTCCAGGAATCACCTGGCAGGTTCCTCCTGCTCAGTCTTTGGGACTCAGTTTGAGAGAAACCTTCTCTGACTGCTTTGGGCACTCATTCCCTCCTCCCAAAGCTTCCTTAGCACTTTGGCACAGGCAGCTCCAGGCAAGTGCACACTTATGCCCTCTGCTCTCTGCTGCTTTCCTCATATGCCACCCTGTCCTCAGGACCCACCTCAGCTTCACTGCTCCATGAAAGAGGTAGGAGATGTTAACTGACAGCACTGGTTGAGATTAATTGTCCTCTCTTCTGTATTTATAGAGTGCCCAACTTGACTGGTTATCACAACCATCTGGCAGACTTAACTGCAGATTTCTGGGCCCTGCCTCTGATAAGTCTATGTCAGCCTTTCTGGGATTGGATTTAGGGATCTATATTTCTTAAAACCACATCAGATGGTTTTATAATTAGTCCTTCATAATTTATCACTTATTAGTATTTTATTTTTATGTTGCTTATTTCATGTG
>CM052437.1:22550556-22566187 GCA_028533085.1 Varecia variegata
CGCTAGTCCCCTGAGAACCACAGCATTGTGATGAGAGATGTTACTGATTAGGAGTGGACCCTGAACAAAGCAGAATTGAAGTAGAAGAAAGACTGTGAATCACTATCCTAGGAAGAGTTTGTAAGTATGACTATTATGATTAGATAAATGAACTAGATTTTCATGTTCTCAACAAATCCTAGTCTCTAGTAATAAAGTATGTACTTTATTTCTTCCTTATCACAATAGGATCAATGTCTGAAATCACAATAGAGAAAAGAAGAAAATACATTTTAAACAGAAACAACTAAATTCAAATCCTTGTGTTAGAATACTTTATTTTATGGTTTGGAAACCTTGGGTTAAGTCACATAAATTTACCTCTGAAGGGAACCTTGGGAGATCATTTTAGATTAGCCCTTCTCAACCACTTCTAAGAGAAAGAATTAAGCCCTACTGCACTAAGGCATCTGTTGCATGCAATAATTAACTCCCATCCTATGAGTCTCCTAGAATACGAGGTACCTACTTGGGAGAAATGACAGAAGAGTCACTGAAATCATGTTCTCTAGGGCTCAAATCTGTCCTGTGATTGAGGAAGGCTAGATTACCTGGAACTCAGTGTTTTTTTTGCATCAGAATTACCAGTACCCTTTTAAAACACAGATTGCCTTTTATGAGTGGAGTGCTGGATGCTAAAAACCAAAAAACCCAAAAAGAACACAGATTGCCAGGCCTCGCCTTTACAGGTTCTGATTTAGTAGGTCTGGGATGAGACCCAAGAATTTGCATTTCTGATAATTCCAAGATCCTAGGTAATAGTGGATGCTGCTGGTACAGGGGACTATAATTTGAGAACCACTAATCTAGATCAACTAACTCTTACAATGTTTAAAGAAACTCATGTCAATCTGTAAGAATCTGATTTTATATCGTGACCTAGTGCACTTAGGCACACGTGCATGTGCACACACGCAGCTACAACAGTTGCATGAAACAATGAACACCTCTTGATATGTGCTGTGCACTATGATTTTTTTCCTACTCTATTATATTTATTTAAAAAGGTTGTTTGGGACCTGCTAGATTGACTTCCAAGTCACTCAATAATAGGTTGTGAGCAGCACTTTGAAAAACAGTAGACAAGGTAATCTCAAAGTCTTTCCCAGCTTTAGCATTTCACCCTCATTTGACAGAGTACAAGTGGACCCCAGCATGGGTGTGTTAGATGGCCACCCACTAAGGATTCAGACGCAGCTGGGGAGGTTAGTGGGAAGGGGTTTGGGACACAATGAGCAAATACCAAAAGCTTCAGGTTTGCCTCAGCTTCCTTTAGCAGGAAAAAAACCAAACCAAAACAAAACACATAACTGTCAGGCACTCAACGAGATTGTGTAAAGAACTAACCTTGAGCAGAGAGCATGACTCTGTACCAGCTAAATCAGGGACACTGACTTGGGCTTATCTGGAAGAAAAGGTTCTGAACACATTATAGGGCAATGGCACTTAAGCAGACTTCTGGCCTGGCTCAAAGGAAGACTAAGCCTAATTCCTAGAGTAGGAAAATTGAGGATAAAGAAGAACTGTAAGGGGGAAAAAATTACCACCATAGGGGTATGACAGACATTTGAACTACAAGAAAGCCTGTTTAATGGCCTAGAAGACCTGGAAGGGGGGTAGGGTGGTCAGGGAGAAAAGGCATTTGTTCTTTTCTTTGCCAGCTCTATTGCAGTGACCTTGGAAATGGGAAAGCTATGGATAACAATGTCAGTAGGATGAGCACAACACTGACACCAACAGTGATGTCAGGAGCTGTGCTAAGAGATAGGAGCAGATCATTTGGATTTCACTAATGACTGTCTGAAGACCAAGGATTTTTTAGGGTGATTCACAGTCTGTGTTTGTTCACCAGGCTGATTTGTTTTGGGCAGTAAGTTTACTTACTGACTTGGCCTAAGCTGCAAGAGTTGATGAATTGATACCTGAATCTGTAGCCTCTGATTCTCGACTTTGTGTGTGTGCATTGTTGTTGTTCTTTGCTGTTTTTAATCCAGGCTGTTTTCTTTATGTAAAAAATACTTCCCTGATTGTGAAGTACAATTGATTATAAGATACTCTATCAATGTAATAACAATTTTGGGGAAGGCAAAATACTGCATGATATGCACATAAATTTCTTTTTCACATTTTTTTTTGCAAGCATGAAATGAAGTTTATTGAGGAAGGGCAAGATAGGTTACAAAGCAACAGCAAGATACAGGTTCACAGAGCAAGAGCAAGATACGTTCACCACAGACAATGAGTGGACCTCTCTGTCATAACAAAAGGGCCTCTTTTTCACATTAAAAAAAATAGTACATTCTACAGAATCACAAAGTTTGGGTTTAATTCTTTTATACATTTAGAGTCCAAAGATTCTTCTGGGTCACTTTTTGCCATTGACAAGCTTGCAGAGCATCATGGTGACACTGGCATCACTTGGATATGGTGATTGAGTAAGTTTAGATATGAAGAATGACCACCTGGGACGAACTTTATGTGACTGAATGGAGGGTAGTGCCTTTCAGCTGCTGTATGGAGCCATGGAAAAGGACCAGATTTGCGGAACAAGATGATGAGATAAGTTTTGGACATGCGGAAACATTTTGAAACATTCCTTTGAGACATTCAGATAGAGCTATAAAATAAGCAAGTGGATAAAAGCGTCTGGGATTGAGTGACAGGGTCTGGCAGGTGATGTAAATCTGTGAGTTGCCTCCATAAGGGTGAGACTTGAAGCTGGAATGTGGATGGGATTACCTAAAGAGAGAGTATGGTGAGAAAGGAAGAGAATACTGGACCTTGAGAAAATCCAGTCTTTGTGGCAGACAGAAGAGGTGCAGTGACAGGGCAGATAGAGAAGAGGAAAACCAGAGGAGGGCTGGACTATGAAAGCAAGGAATAGAGAATTTCAGGATGTGACACCGTTTCCGCTGTGTTACATGGTGCTGACAGGTCCAATAGGATTAGAATAAAAAATCCAATTAATTTAGTTCCATAGAGTCATTGATATCCTCAGGAAGAGCTGTTTCAATGTAGTAATGGAGGCTAACGTAAGACTGAAATGTTATGATGAATGAGAGGTGAGGAAGTGAGGATGGTGAGTATAGAAAAAAAACTTTTGAGAAGTTGTGTTTTTGTGAGGTAAGGATGAAAGCAATAGGGATGTTGCTAGACAGATGTATGGACTCAAGGAAGTTTTGTTGTTGCTTTTGCTTTTTGTAATTTGAGCATATTTAAGAGCATATTAAGAGGTAAAAAGGATCTCACTAAGAGCGAGGTATTGTATACAAGTGAGAGGAGAAAATTGATCACAATATTTTTAGAGGTTGGGAGGGGAGAGGATGAAAAGTATTAGGGTACGGATGAGGCTTAGAGGCTGGAAGGATGGTAACTCATGTTATGCAGTGGTGAAACAGTTGATACAACTATTCCCTGCAATAACTTGGGAGAAGTATCATATATCTAATAAAGTTTGGCTTTAGGCAATGAGATGGCAAAGCTGAATATTAGAAGCTTATTTGGGTATATATTGGTTGAATTTGCAAATTGTTATTAGAAAGAGATGAACTCAGAAAAGAATTGCTATGTTTACAATCAGGAATGAAATGGAATAGAGAAAGTCCTCACACTGAGGGACTTATTCTTGGAAGAAGCAATTGCTTTTCAGGCTCAACTAGAAAAAGCTAATAATAAGAAGGCTTCTGAGCAGCAAAAACTGATAAAAACTGAGTTTTGTGTCAAGGGTCAAACTCACTGATGTTAAAACAGCTGAATGATCTAAGGAGTTTCAGAGTAAGCATCCAGTTAAATGTTTCCAGCCAAGTAAATCCCTTCGGTGACTCAGGGAAAGGAGATTTAATGTGGAGAGCTCCCCCTCAAGCCTTATAAACTGCAGATATGCACAATTAACTTGTGAGAGAGTGTGTCTTGAGGGCAAGAAAGCAAAGGAATGTATCCTTTAGGAGAACTCTGTCTAAAATAATAAAAATAAAAATTGGGGATGTTGAACTGACAGGAATCAGAATATTCAAGGCCTGTTTAAAGGAAGTTGATGTGGCAAAGAAATTACACACCTGAACCTAGAAGCCCGTGACTGGCTGAGACTTAACAATGATCTTGGGTCCTCAATTCATATAGGCAGGAAGTAGCCTGAGAAAACTTCTCGGTACTCAAGGAGGAGTGTCTATCCAATTTCACTTTAAGTGTGGCCAAGGAGGGTGACGGAAAAGGAAGAACCTCCCAGAGGGTGGACCCAAGGGTCACTAGAAGGCTCTTATTCCACAGGTTGTGGAGCCAATGGGAAGCTTCTTTCAGATGCTGAGTATATCCATCTGTGTTACACACTGGAGAAAGGAGCAGAAGGTGGGTCCATTTGACTAATGGTGAGATGGACTCGAGTTATGGCTTCATTTGTCGTTGGCCTCCATATACTCCCATGCTGAAGTGTGGTAGGCATGGTGGCATTTTGGTTGCCTTCACCCTGGTGTCAGCTCAGACTCTGTCTCTCACAGATTTGAGTATATCTTCTGCTCTGTGAACAGCTATTCTGGAAAGTGGCCAAATGTGTACCTATACATTGAAATACTATTCAGAAATGAGCATGAACAAACCACATACACACAATATGGACGAGTTTCACAAACATAAAGTTGAATAAAAAAATAAGACATAAAAGAGTACAGAGTGATATGTATCACTGTACAGATGATTCC
Organism: Varecia variegata; assembly: GCA_028533085.1. Lineage (NCBI taxonomy): Eukaryota > Metazoa > Chordata > Mammalia > Primates > Lemuridae > Varecia > Varecia variegata. Next base: position 22,555,290 of record CM052437.1, read on the forward strand.
ATTTATATAAACATCAAAGACAGGCAAAACTAATCTATCATCACTGAAGTCAAGGTATCATAGGTAATGTTTGGGAGGTTAGTAACTGAGAAGGAAAAAACGTGGGGCTTCTGAGATGTTTGTAATGTTCTGTTTTTTTTCCTTAGTGTTGCTTACATTGTTTTGCTCTAAAAATGTATCAATAAGTCAAAACACTTATGACTTGTGTACTTTTCTGTATATATTCTATACTATTAATATTCTTATATAAGTCTTTGTGGGTATATCTGTATTTATATCCATATGTTCATTTCTTTTAGATAAATACCTAGTAGTAGTATTATAGGGTTATAGGGTATGTTTAATTTTTTTAACTACCAAGTTTTCCAAAGAGGTTGTATAGCATTTTACCTCCCTACCAGGAATAAGTGAGAATTCCAGTTGCTCCACATCCTTGTCAACCCTTGTTATTGTTTGTCATCTTCAGTTAAGTCATCTGGTACATGGTTGTTGTTTTTTAAATTTAAAATTTTATTTTTATTTTTTAGAGACAAGGTCTGGCTCTGTCACCCAGGCTGGAGTGCAGTAGCTTGATTATAGCTCACTGCAGCCTTAAACTGCTAGGCTCAAGTGATCCTCCCAAAGTAGCTGGGACTACAGGCACATGCCAGCATGCTAGCTAGTAAATGTTAGTTTTTACTATTTTGTAGATACGTAAAAAAAACCTTATAGATCTTTTCTGCAAGCTGTACATTTGGATACGAAAAGAAAGATAGGTCCTTTACACAGATAAGAAACTGATGCTCAAAGAGTTATGTTTTTATATTTATGCAAGGTGCTATTAGAAATTTATAGTAAGAGTTATTCCTCTTGAATAGCATGGAGAATTCACCTGGCCAATTACTTGTTTGATAAATTTGCCAATAAAGGAGTTCATTGAGTAGATTTATCAATTGTAATAAATGTACTATTCTGGTGGGGGATGTTGTTAATGGGGGTGTCAACTAAATAACAGAGAAAGACTCCTAAAAGAAAATGCTATTTATTTGGAATGGGCATTGTAATGGGCATATGTGTGCCATAGTAAACTATGTGCATATTCAGGGAGATAAAGGAGGATAAAGGTTTTTAGAGGAAAAATGAGGAGGATTAAATAGTTGTTTTGTGAAAATTGTCTTAGGCTACTAGGATCAATAACAAGGGTGGTGCCAGTCTGAGGTTGGACAGGCAGTTGCTGGGCAGATGTCCTTGCAGAAATATTTTTTGTGTGTGTGTATGTAAGGTTGCATGTCATGTCCTTTGTGCAAGATTGTGGTTTTTGTTTGCCTTTATGATAGTTCTTGTTATCAGGCAGAGATAATAAAGGTAAATTGTATTCACAGCTTTCTCTTCTTATTCTTTCGGTTCATATAAAAGTAAAAAACAAACAAATAAACTTGAGTGGTACTAGGGAAATAAAATTCCAGGAGAGGATTCTCCATCTCTCTTTGTCTATGATCTCTCTCTCTCTCAAAATACTTAGGGCCATGTACACATATTTTTATGGGTTATCTAATTTCCATATCACCCAAAGTAATCTTAAAATTCATAATCAAATGAAAGGAAAGATTAATGCTGCTGAAGGGTATCAGAGCATGCCATCCCAAATATGCCATTCTGGCATACATATTTATTATTTTGAGCTGAAGGAAGTTGAGAAAGAACAGACACAAGAGGAGTTCTCTGCCCTCCTCCTTCTGCCTAAAAGCAGGGCATAAATTTTCCCCCTCTCTTGTGCCAGATTGAGGAGAGCAACAAACACATCACCGAAGATGGGGGAGCTGGTACTGAAATGAGTCTGCATAAACAAATCTCACTAAAATAACCCTTACCTCCCACTACTTCCCCCCATATATTTCCTATTCACTTTCCACAATCTTTTGGCCCCAGAAGCCCAAACTCCCTTTCTTTCATCTAGTCACTTCTCCATAATTTATTGCCCTTTGTTAAAATAGTGTGTAAACCTCTGAGTCTAACTCCTTCTTTGAGTTTTCACTTCTTTTCTGTGAAACCCCTGTGCACATAAAAATATTAACATCAATAAAATTTGGCTTACCATTAAATGGGTGCTAATTGATCAACACTTATGTGCACATATGGAAGTCACATTCATCGGGTGTTGGGCAGGTGGTAGGGGAAGGAGGAGGATGGATAAATTCACACCTAATGGGTATGGTGTGCACTGTCTGGGGGATGGGCATGCTTGTAGCTCTGACTTGGGTGGTGCAAAGGCAATATATATAACCAAAGCATTTATACCCCCATAATATTCTGAAATTTTAAAAAATGACCTAGTTAAAAAAATAAAATTTGTATTCCTTTTCTCCCATTAATCTGTATTTTGTCAGTTTAATTTTATGGGGTGTCAGTTACTAAACCTAAGGGGGTGGAGGAAAAACTTTTTTTTCTCCCCTATGCTATGTTATCTTTATTTCATGGTTACTAAGTAAAACTCTATCCATTTCTCACCCCCTTTCTACCAATAAAATTGATCCCTACAGCCCTCTTTTTGCTTACAGTTCTAGTCAGTACAAATATTTCTGTTTAATGAAAGAGTCTCAGGAAGAGGAGAAAGAAAGATCCCTTTGCACTGCACGTTCTGGGGGAGAGAGGACTTTCTGTGTCATTGAAAGCATTCAAATAATCTAATTTGATAAAGCATTGGAAAAATTCATTAGACTCCCAATCTTGATTTTCTGTGTAATAAAGAGATTCCTGTGAATATCTATAACTGTTTCTAACTTGTTTCTTGCTAATATCAATCTGTCCTTGGAAGCAAAATTTAAACAAAGAGAACTTGTAAGATTGCAAAGATCTTAGAAAATGGTGCCATGTCCTGTGAAAATAACCTTCAAAGATAAACATATAATACTGATTGTTTTTGCTCACTTGTTATGTTTTTTGCCTTGATAATAATGTTGAAATTGACATCTCTATATTCCTAAAAAAGGAAAAAATATTTATGAGCTATTTTTCTCAAATCAATGGCCCTTTTTTCCACCTCATGTGGATGGAGAGTGAGCAGAACTGCTAGTTTTCACCACTTAAATATGATTAAAAATCTTATTTAAATGAACAGTTGGTGGATATACATATGTTAGCTTAAATAATTAAAATGATTTTCTTTATGTAATTGATATGGTCTGTTTCACCAGCTTGGGGGTAAAAATCATTTCATACTCTTCATCCTCACATACTTTATTTGGTGAAAAATCAAATAAATCCCACTTTCCTTTTCTTCTGCTCTTCCCAATTGTCCAAGAACCCTTGGACTGAAGCTTTTGTGCTTCCACACACTAGGCAGAGAGCAAGGTGGGAAGTCCAATCAGCTCACTAGCTGATGGTTGCCTCAGTTGTTGTCACTCAATTATGCTATTAAATATCTTGGACAGCCTGATGAACTCTTGTGTGTTCCTTCAGTGATGCCCTTCCTGGCACAGATCCTTGCAAAGGCTTCTGTTGGTGCCCTGGGCTTTGGCTCCAAGGTTACGTTCACATGCTCAGACCCATAGCCTGATACCGTGCAGCGGTGGATCCATGGGGGCTCAAGACTCAGCCCCACACTGTACCAGAGTCAACCTCCAACCTCCTTTCACTTGAGCCTGCTCTACAGCCCCAAACTCCCTGTTCCTTTGCAGTTATTCCACTTTGGGGCTCATGACATCTTTTTTGGCCAAGTGGACTAATGTCAAGGCCACCCTGGTCCACCCAATTCAGGTGGGGCTTCAGTATCCTCCCCACCACACCTCCCTGGTCTTGGGATCCTTAAGCAAAGTGGTCAATCTCTCCTTTTGAGTGCTGTACACAAAGGGATCTTAGGTGGATGGGAGCACCTAAACCCACAGGATTCTGTTACATCTTCCCCCAGGACAATGCTGCATGCTTGTCTTATATCTGCATCACTAAAAGAGCTGCCATTCAAGAGAGAGCTCACTTAACAAAGACAATCTGGTCCTAGGTGAATTGTGCCTCGACTTTGGACCCAGAGGTAGCTATGATAATATTGAATTTTTTCCTCATCTGAGACTCTAAACATTTATCCATGGCCAACGGAAGGAAGGATTTGAGTCCTGGACATACAAAAGGAGTTATGAATTTTAAAATGTGTGTGTTCATATTGCTGACTGGAAATTTCTGTGTGTACCACAAAACAAATTGGACCTCTGTCTGAAAAATATAGGGGTGAAAAGAACTTTTCCTCTACCCACTCAGGCTCAGTTACTGGGGGCCTGTGAATTAAACTAACAAAATACAGATTAGCAAGAGAGAAAAACAGAGTTTATTTACACTTGCAAAGTACATACACATGGGAGTGCTCAGTGATGAATAACTCAAAGGGGTGCTACCATTTTAATAGATAAAAGGGAGGAGGAGAAAGGCATTTATGGGAAAACAAATAACCTTTTAGAAAGATAAATGGATCCTGTGGAGAATAGATGGGCAATTTGATAGTCTTGTGACAATGTCTGTTTAGGTGTTGTGCCCAACTCACTCCTAGTTTCTGAGAAGATAAGAGTTGCTCCTGGAACCCCATCAATAAATGGGCAAAGGAAATGAACAGAAACTTTTCAAAAGAAGACAGAATAATGGCCAGAAAACATATAAAAAATGCTCAACATCTCTAATCTAGAGAAATGGAAATCAAAACCACAATGAGATATCACCTAACCCCAGTGAGATTGGCCTCTATCAAAAAAATCCCAAAACAAATGCTGGCAAGGATGTGGAGAGACAGGAACACTCTTACACTGCTGGTGGGACTGCAAATTGGTGCAACCTCTGTGGGAAAGAATTTGGAGATACCTCAAAGAGCTAAAAATAGAAATGCCATTCCACCCAGCAATAGCACTATTAGGCATCTACCCAAAAGAGCAAAAGACATTCTACAATAAAGACATCTGCACCCGAATGTTTATGGCAGCACAATTCACTATTGTGAGGATGTGGAAACAACCCAAGTGCCCGTCAATTCATGAGTGGATTATTAAAATTTGGTATATGTATACAATGGGATATTACTCAATTATAAGAAACGACAGTGATCTAGCACCTCTTATATTTTCCTGGATTGAGTTTGAGCCCATTATCCCCAGTGAGGTATCATAAGATCAGAAGAATAGGCTCCACATGTACTCGCCATCAAACTGGCACTAACTGATCAACACTATGGTGCTCACACGGTAGTAATATTTTCCAGGGATTAGGGTGTTGTGGGGGGTAAACTCACAACTAATGGACACGGTGAGCATGGTAGAGGGGAAGGGCATGCCTCTAATGCTCGCTTGGGTGAGGCAAAGACATAAAATGTAACCAAAACATTTGTACCCTCATAATATCCTGAAATGAAACAAACAAACAAACAAAAAAAGAGTTGCTCCTGGAGAAGGATTTATGACAATTAGTTCTTTTGCGAGGCTCTGCTTTTAGGCAGGTAAGAGATTTTAGGAATGCAAATGCCTTCATCTCAAAATAATTTTCATGCCCCAGTGGCTATTTTGAGTTGGCACGTTCTGATCTCCTTCAAAAGGAGCAAATCATTTGAACAGTATAAAATATAACAAACTTTAAAAATATGTAGAGAATAGTTTGTCTCCTATTCCTTTTGAAGAAAAGTATAATTCATTTTAAGAAAGTTCAATTAAAAAATAATCCAAATATCCACTAATCTCCCTAGATAGCTAACCACAATTACTTTTAACCCTAAATATGTGTTTATTCCAATGGATCTTGGACAAAGGAACTTTGTGATCATGGAATTCCCTTTACTTTGAAACCTCAGCCAACAGCAGCAATACATTTTGATGTCAATAGACCTTGGCTGGTGTTTCTCACTGGTCAATTTCCTGGTGCCTGCTGGCATGGGTTGGGAGAGGGGGCTGGTTGCCTACGTGGCCTATTGGTATAAGGAGTGAAAATGCAAGTAACTTGCATAATGAAATCTTGGCTTCTTGCTTTCAATTTTTCTACTCTTTGGCTTTTAGTTTGTAGTCACTAAAATCTTAACAATTTTCTTTTCTCTTTGACATATTTTTATCCACACAATGGCTTACCAGATTGGTTTATTCTAATATCCACTGAAGACTGAATATACATTATTTTTTTTTAACTGGAAAGATAAAATTTAGAGAAAGTATCATTTTCTAGTCAATTGTGTGCCTATGGGTCTAGAAAAGACAAAAATTAAGTTGATTAAACCTTAATGAAGTGGAAAATATTTGTATTTTGTTTAAATAACTGTGAGCACCATTGTGTGTGGGGACACTAAGTTTTTTATTCTTTGCTGCAACAGATACTCAACAACGGCCTTGGAATAGTGTCTTTGTGCTGTGGCTATTGAAGTTTTCCTGCTGGTGGCAGATGGCAATTTATTTTTAAATTGACCTGGACAGGGAGACTTTTTTTTTTTTTCTTGGCTATGGTGATGATTTCAGGAAGACAAGCCCCCATAGAATGTTAATCCTGGCAGGTTAGATTTTTCATGTAATCTTAATTGGAAGAACCGGGAATAATGACTGTAAATTGACCAATAAATACTTACCACTCGGGAAAGATCTACACTGAGTTGTCGCTAATGATGTCAAGGTCTCCAGCTTCTTCCACAGCTTATGACTGTTATAAATTCAGACTTCTCTCTCGTGCCTTATCTTGGTAGATATGCCTTGAAGACCCATTCTCCCTCTGCTACCACAAGGCCTCCAAACATTCTTGCAAAACTGCTCTTTTATATTCATGTTTCCTTGATGACTCCCCTGAGCCAAGAGCAACATCTGCTCCCACAGTTTGCAGGGCATTAAAGCGAGAGCTCCTCTCAGCACTATATGATCTATGACGGACACTTCCTATCGACTGCATTTTAATCAGGTTCTCTCTTCTTGCCTTCTAAGGAGAAGTGTTTTCTGCATTGTGGCATTGACACATACAGGCTCTCACCAGCTCTGTGCGTAAATTCATAAGAAAATTAGTTTACAGTTATGAGATAATACATTATATTTTCTTTACCCAGATTTATTTCTGTCAAAAGAGGAAGATTTGCTATTTGCCTAGGAGGGATGGGCTGAGGTGGTTGTGTTCTTTGTTAGAACACTGGGTAACACTTTGGTAGAGCCTCCGTGTGTTTGTTTATTCATTTTCAGATAAGAAGACATCTATCTGTTACAGAGTTTACGCCACGTAAAAAAGTTTTAGCTAAAACAATTCTGTACATCCAAGCTGTGCTTTGAAACTCTCATTCATTTTATGGGAATTTTATTTCTGAAATGACATTCGTAATCCCATAGTAAATGATTTCTCATGAAATGATTTCAGAGCACCAAAAAAAGGAATCATGGAAGTAAATGGTTTAAGTATATGCATTTCACAAATCGATGACTGTTTGATCCAAGGGCCATTGTATGGATATTACTGTGGAGTCTTATATAATAAAGGGACCTTAGAATGTTTATCTTAGAAATTATCTTACGGTGGTATTTTCTTACATTTTCCATAGAACAACAACAATTCAGAGAATTGTCAATGGATTCAAAGGAAAAAAAATGATGAGAACAGATGGTCTGACAGATTTATGAAGCAGGTTAAACAAATACAAAGTTTTATTTATCATAAGATTTCACATACCTTTTAAAATGCTAATGTAGATTCCAGTCTCCAAGAGGCAATGGTATGATGCTTCCCAAGGTGACTTGACCATACATTCATTTCTTTCCCAACATATCATTTTGTGGGGCTCACATTTCGTCCAATATTCTTGAGCAAGTGCTAATCTGGGAAGATCCTTAGTGCCTCAGTGGGAGAAATGGGACCCAGAAGAGGAATCGACATGCTCAAGACCTCCCAGATGCAGACTCAAAGCTGGCACCAGCACCCTCCATGTCTGTGTTCTTTCCAGAGTTCCATGCTAGCCCACTAGGTTCTGCTTCTCTACATGAAGACCCCTATTAGAGTTGTGCCTATATCATCTTTTCATGACATGCTTTTTCAAAACTAGACGTTTTATATTCATATGTTGTTATAGTATAATCTCTGTGCATGTTTTCTTTTTTCTTGTAAAAAACCCATAACGCAAAATTTACCATCTTAACCATTTTTACAAGTACATTTCAGTAGTATTGAGTATATTCATGTTGCTGTGAAACAGATTTCCAGAACTTTGCAATATACTTCTAAAAAATGACTTTATTTTTTAATGCAGTTTTAGGTTGAGAGAAAAATTGAGCCAATGGTACAGAGATTTCCCATATACCTCCTGCCCCTACATATGACCAGTCTCCCTCACTATAAAACCCTACACGGGAAGGGTAGCTTTGTTATAACTGATGATTCAACATGGACACATCATTATCACCCCAAATCCCCAGTTTACATTAGAGTTCACTAAGAATGGTGTTGTACATCCTATGTGTTTTGGCAAATGTATAATGACATGTATCCACCATTATAGTAGCACACAGAATAACTTTCTCACCCTAAAATTCCTCTGTGTTCTTCCCTGACCACCCCAGCCCTAGCAACCACTGATCTTTTTACTGTCTTCATAGTTTTGCTTTTTCCAGAACGTCATATAGTTGGAATCATACAGTCTGTAGCCTTCTCAGATTGGCATCTTGTACTTTGTAATATGCATTTAAATTCCTTCATGTCTTTTCATGGCTTGATAGCTCATTTCTTTTTAGCACTGAATAATATTTCATTGCTGGGAGGTACTGAGTTTGTTTATCCATTCACCTTCTGAAGGACATCTTGGTTGCTTCCAACTTTTGGCAATTATGAATAAAGCTGCTATAAATATATTTTTGCAGGTTTTTGTGTAGACATAAGTTTTCAGTTTATTTCGGTAAATACCAAGGAGTGCAACTGCTGGATCATATGGTAAGAGTATATTTAGTTTTATAAGAAACTGCCAAACTATTCTAAAGTGGCCGTACCATTTTGCGTTCCCACCAGAAATGAATGAGAGTTCCTGTTGCTCCACATTCTTGCTAGCATTTGGCGTTGTCAGTGCTTTGGATTTTTATCATTCCAATAGGTATGTAGGTCCTATATAATTCTTAAATTTAATTTAAATTTTATAATGTAGCTTTATTCCTTAATAAAACCAAGGAAAAAAAATTAAACTACTCGATTCACCCCTTCCCAATCCCTACACTTGTTTCCCAGAGGCAAATGCTTTTAACTCTTTCATCCATTTCTTTTGGTATCTGCCTCCATTTTAAAAAATAACACTGCAATGTCTTAATTTATTAATTCTATACATTATGTATCCACTTCCTATTATGAGGGATGAGGATTTAGTACTTTGAAACTATACTTTCTCTCAGCCTAATTTCATTGCTTACTCTCCCTGTTTTTGTTTTTCTATACAAGTTTTTTTTTGTTTGTCCTGAAGTTAATAATTGCCTTACTTTTTATTTATTATGTACATACAAGCATATTAAAATATTTGTATAAATATATTTATATACATATGAATAAGATATATACACAAATATATGTATGAATAAGGAAAGAAAGTGAGAGAGACAGAGATATCAGTGTGGCACAGGGACAAGATCATAAGATAATTTGCCAGATCTTTTCTCTGGAGACCTTTCTTGAGTCCACGAATTTCTCCTCTCTATCTCTAGGCTTGTTGTACAGCCATCCTCTGGAATACTCCTTGCACACTTTTGGATCCCTGTTTCATGGATACTAAGTCTGTTTATCTGTTTGGTTACTTTTTTTGGATGAAGAACCTTCTTCAGTGTGTCTAACAAATATCTTAAATTTACTCTCAGAATCGATTAATATTATACTTTGGCTAAGTATAAAAATCTAGGTTGAAGGTAATTTTCCTTTGAAATTTTAAAAACTTTCCTTCAAAATTCCAGTGTTGTTTCTGAGAAGTCTAATTTAGTCATTCTAGTTTCCAAATCTCTATAAGCGACCTTTTATATGTTTATGTGTTTTTTCTTTGTGAAAACCTTTATAGTCTTTTCACCCTTGGTGTGCTGGAATTTCAGATGGTGCTTTGCGGTTGTGGCTCTTTTCTTGTTCCCTGGTCGGGCTCTTGATAGTCTTTTCCAATCTCTGAATTCATGTTCATCCAGGGTGACAGTGTCCTCTTACCTGTTTCCTGTTTTTTTATTGTCTTTTTTGTTGTTGTTTTAATTATGGTAAAATATGCATAATATAAAATTTACTGTCTTAACCATTTTTAAGTGTAGAGTTCATGGCATAAAGTACATTAATATTGTTGGGCCACTATTACCACCATTCGTCCCCAAAACTCTTTTCATCCTGCAAAAGGGGAACTCTGCCCATTAAACAATAACTCTGTATTCCCCCCCTCCCCTTAGCCACTGGCAACCACCATGCTACTTTCTGTCTTCGTGAATTTGACCACTCTAGGTACCTGTTTGTAATAGTTGAGGTTCTCCAGAGAAACAGAACCAACAGGATGTGTGTGCACATGTGTGTGTGTGTGTGTGTGTGTGTGTGTGTAGAGAGAGAGAAATTGATTAGATTGGTTTATTTTAAGGAATTGGCTCATGTGATTGTGAGGCAAGAACTGATGCTACAGCTGGAGTCCGAGGGCAGTCTCCAGGCAGATATCCCTCTTTGTTCTCTTAAGGCCTTCAATGGATTTGATGAGGGCATCCACATTATGAAGGGTAATCTGCTTTATTCAGAGTCTACTGATTTAAATGTTAATCTCATCTAAAACATACCTTCACCACAACATCTAGATGACATGTGAACAAATATCTGGGTACCATAGCCTAGCCAAGCCAACACATAAAATTAACCATCATACTCATCTAAGTGGAATCACACACTATTTCTTGTTTTGTGTCTGGCTGATTTCACTTAGCATAATGTCATCAAGATTCTTCTATGTTGTAGTA
>CM052437.1:22566687-22593933 GCA_028533085.1 Varecia variegata
CTTGAGCAGAAGATATTGATTTTTATGTCAGTAATATAATGATAACAGTAATATACAAAAGAATAAATATGGTGATCGAGGGAGAAAGTGGGTAAAAAAAGTCATCTGGGTAGAATGGGGCAAAATACTGGAGAATAGATAAAGAAAGAGGACCAAACATCAGGGACTGAGAAGCACTAAACAGAACAAAGAATCTCAGGAACTCTGGGAGGCAAGTGTTTCTAGAGGGAAAGAAAATGGTCATTAGTGTCTAATTCTGAAGATAGTCAAACACACACACACACACACACACACACACAGTAAAACAGAGGAGTATTGTGGCCACTCAAATCTTTACTGAGAATTGAGAGAGTGAAGTTGGTGGCCAGGAAGTTATTGGTGACTTAAGTTATAGGGCGGTGGAGCAGCGGAGGGGATGAAAGATTCCTGTAGGTCTAGAAGTAAATTGGAGGGGGAGAAGCTGACAGATGGAATGTAATTTCCTTGAATGAGAAAAGAAGGAAAAACTAGACCATCAGCTCATCTACTGGAAATTAAGCCCCAAGAGAACAGCTTAATGTCTTTTCATTTTTTAATTATCTGGACTCGATATATTGGGCCTAATATATAAGAACTAAAAAAATACTGTTCAAAGAAAGGACAAGGGGCCAAGGGGTTGAAGGTAAGAACATGAGGGAAGTTTGATATGGTCTGTTCTACTTTCCCTTCTCTCAGTTCCCTGCACTCAAACCTGTGCTTGGTTCTGCTATTCTTAAGACAGTAATTGGCTAACAGGCTTTGCGGTTATGGCTAGCTTGGCCATGTGTGTTTAAGTTGATGGTTTAGAAATCTTTCCAGGGTACATATTGAGAGTACTATGAACTTACCCTTCCAATATGCAAATGTGTCATTCTGAAGCCTGAGAGACATGCTAAATGAAATGATTACTCCCTAGTACCTTCTTCCCTTTTCTGTTCATCACAAAATAATCTCTCTGTATTCCCATTAAATCCTTCAGTCGCTTCAACCATTAGTTCCACTGCCTTTCCACACCTGAACAAATGGTTTTCTATTTAAATCATGTTCAATTGGTCTTATCTTAAATGAGAGGTTCTCAGCTCTGATTACATGTTAAAATCACCTGGGAAGATTTAAAACCTACTGATGCCAGGGTCCACCCCAAACCAATTAAATCAGAACCTCTCAGCACAGTGCCTGGGTGCTGGTATTCTTTAAACTCCCTTGGAGATTTTGATGGATAGGTGAGATTGAGAACCAATTTCCAAAAGACTTGCATGGACATGGTTCTTAATTATGCCTCCAAATAATACCCTATCTTTGCCCAGGTGAAACTGGCCATTGATCTTCATCTCATCCTTCAGGAATGGAAATAGAGCATCATATATTATGAATTTGAGGAAGCACCCTTCCCATGCACCATGGAATTTATCCTTCTGTGCCTCCAATGCCAGTTAAGTGGAATGTGCTGGTGATAATCATGCCAGGCTGCTCATCTTTAAAACACCCTCCACTTCTTTTTGAGAACTACAGCTTGCATCCCTGCCTCAGGTCAGTGGTTGGGAGAGGCAAGGTAAGTCTTTTGTTTATTTGTGCAACAAGAGATGGCCCAGCCCAGACCTGGTAAAGGAAGGTCCTGAGCGGAGGTCATGAGATTGTCTTCAGTGGAGATGGGATGATCAGAATCATCAACTGTAGTTGTACAGTAATTGCCTGAAGCTGAGAACCCCTCTGTTAAAAGCTCTGCATTTCTGTGAATGTTCAGGAAATTTGGATTTTGAGATGACAAGGTCTACCATTTTCCTCCTTTGCCGGCAAAGTGATAAAACTTCTCCTTCCTCCTCCCCAAATGACTTGTCCTCATTCTTCTGATTCGGCCTTGTGGACAAGTACTGTGTTTTTGGTAACAATCTTAGTTGGGGGGATAAGCTTGTTTGTGCTATTAAGAGTAAAGGCAGCACTCTCTGAATGCAATTGATACCTTGATCTCAAGTTGGTAGACTACTTAGAAGAAGCTGAATCTTAGGACAAGGTATTCCTGCCTGAATAGAGCTATGGTAACATCTCTGGGGATTCCTGCTGTCTTCTGAACATCCTTGTACAATTCAAATTTTAAAATAATTTTTTTGCAGGACAATTTTTTTTTTCTTTTTGAGACAGAGTCTCATTCTGTCAGCCTGGCTAGAGTGCAGTGGTGTCATCATAGCTCACTGCAACCTCAAACTCTTGGGCTCAAGTGATCCTCCTGCCTCAGCCTCCCAAGTAGCTGGGACTATAGGCGTGCACCACCATGCCTGGCTAATTTTTCCATTTTTTTGTAGAGATGGTGTCTCACTCTTGCTCAGGCTGGTCTTGAACTTCTGACCTTAAGCAATCCTCCCACCTTATCCTCCCAGAGTACTAGGATTACAGGCATGAGCCACTGCACCCAGCCACCAGAATAATCTTTCCAAATGAAATTCCATGCAGAAGCTGGTTATATAGTTGGATAAAGGTATAGCTGCTCTAGCTGAAGCAGAGATGTGGGAAGTTTCCACTCCTGGCTCTTGGTTCCTCCTGAGGCTGAACTCTCTCCAGGAACACAGATTGAAAATCACCACTTTAGGATGCTAGCAGCAATATCAAAGGCTAAAGGGCAAAAAATAACACTAGAACAGAATTATGAGTTGTTTTGCCCCATAGAATGACAAGCACATTCTTATTGAGTAGTCAAGGTTATAGAAGCCAATACTCTCAGTGAGAATGCAGAGAAATGTGGAAGAAGCATCACAGAAAGGAAATAGGAGCAAGCAAAATAGAGAGAGTAACCAGGATAGTGAGATTAAAAAATCACACCGTGGGAGAAACAGTTGAAAGAAACGGCAATGTTTAGCCTGGAGAGAAAAAAATGTGGTAACTTTCTTCAAATATTTTTAGGACTGTCACGCGTAAGTGGGAGTGAGGTAGTTCTGTGTGGCTGCAGGAAGTAGAACAAGCATCAGTGGGTGGGTAGCAGTTTTAGAGAAAAATCTTTTGGCTCAATCTAAGAAGTAAGTTTCTAATATTATAATGGGCCACCTAAGGAGGCAGCAAGTTCCTGGTCTGATCTCTGGAGATGTTGAGCCATTGACTAGATGACAAAGTCACTTATTTACTCCCTCCTTGATTTCTCCTTTCTTCACATTAAAGAAAAGAAATTATTCATGACATTCGTTAAAGCACGGTAAAGCAGACTTTAATCAGGACCATCTCGATAGGTACAGGGACCATTGCAATGGGGTTTGCAGTAGGGGGAGAGAGATGGAGCTCAACTTCGAATACAACAAAGAAAGTGGGAATTTATAGCTAAAGAACAGGGCTGGGGGTCAGTGGGTGGAAAAATTACTAAGAGGGAACATCAGGGGTGGGAGGGCTTTTGGCTAAAAAACCTAACAGGATTCTTGCTGAAGACAGGCCAGGGTGATCACACATCACTGGGAGATGAGGACTCTGATCAGATATTGAGGATGTTCAGATATTAAGGATGGAGTATTCTGGCTCAACTGACTTGGCAGGATTCTTGCTGGAACTAGACTCTGCGAGGAAAGACACAAGGTTGAACCTCGTAAAAAAGAGAGTTCAGAAGAGCTTGACTAGAGTTTGGTCAAGGAGAGAATCTTTGTCACTCACACACTTGATCTGAATACTCACATTAATTTAAGTCAAACTATACCTTTCATCCAAAAAATTAAAACTTGAGTACCTACTATATGCCACATGAGTGGTTTCCAATGGCAATGCTGACAGAGAAAGAGTGATCACAATTATCTGTGAAGTATGTCACCCAAAATTGATTTCTATTAATAAACTACTAAAGCTTACAAATGATTTGCTTTAAAATTAATGATATTTTAGAAAGGATTCAATGTACCTATACCACAGTCACTTTCATTCTTCTGTATTCTGTGATGCATATTTGAGTGGGAGAAAGGTACAGGTTATTAGCTAGACTGTCTAAAATTAATTATAACCCATGTCATATCAAATTTAAGTTACAGCCTGGAGTAAGGGATGGATACTCATCTACCGTGGGACAGTGTGGCAAAATATAAATAATCACATCCACGTGTATTGCCTCTGTCATTTGTTTTATTTTCCTGTAAATATTTTCCTTTTTCTTCAAATTCTTGAGAGCTCTGTGGGAGTGTGCCTTTCGTATGAGTGTCGTCTGTCATAGGAGACAGATCTGCAGGGTCCCCTCTACCAGACTGGAGGGGGTGGCCAAGTTGACAGAACTTTGGAACTGGACACACCTTGATGTGATGTTGGTGCTGCCTTTTTCTAGCTCTGCCACTTTGGCAAGTCACTTAAACCTCCTGAGCATCAGCTTCCTTCAGTATTGTTTTCTGAACTACTTAGCTTATTTTGTTTATTTTCTTGTGAGACTTTCCCGTTTCAAAGCAAAAACTAAAGTTAAATGCTATCACTTGAGGCCAGGTGTTCAAGACAAGCCTGGGCAAATAGCAAGACCCCGTATCTATAAAAAATTAAAAATGAGCTGGATGTGGTGGCGCATGCTTGTAGTCCCAGTTACTCAGGAGGATGGCTTGAGCCCAGGAGTTTAAGGTTGCAGTGAGCTATGATGATGCCACTGCACTCCAGCTTGGGCAACAGAGTGTGACTCTGTCTCAAAAAGAAACAAAAAAAACCAAAAAAAGGAGACGAGAAGTCATCAGCAAAATATAGAGCTGCAGAAAATATTCTTTTTATTTTTTTCTTAGACACCAATTCTTTTAATTCTTGGCCTATATGCTGAATAGTGGCTGGTATTTCTGGACCTAATTAGTGAGACTTGCAAATAAATAAAAGGGCTTTGAAAAGATTTACCATTTTTACATGCACTAATTTTATGTATTTCTATAAAATGTAAATGATGACCAGGCCTCACTAGACTCTGATTACAAGGTGGGAAATATGTTAATGTTCGCGTTGCCACAGCTCTGAACTTTGCCCAATCTCTTTCTACCCCAGCAACAGGGCTGGCATAAGGGGGAGCAAAGGAAGTATTTAGGGTGCCAAGAATGCCCTTTTACAAATGAAAGATTTCAATAGTTGGAAATTATAACCATATGTTTAGCTACTACTTAGAGAGAGTAAGCTAACATTTTAACAGGGGAAGAAGAACTTTTGGAACTCCAGTGAGAATTATTTGAGAGCCACAGGCTGATCTGAGAATTGTAAAGTTATTCCATTGCTAAATAATTTCAGAGCCTATTAAGAGGATACCCTGCTGGGATCTGGTAATTATAATTATCTGTCTGCTTCTATCTCTCTCTTTCTCATCTGTATCTATCTATCTGTATCTCTTTCATTATCATCTCTTGCTCATCAATCAACCATTATTTATCTATTTATCTGTTGCTACCTTGCCTGTCAGTGTAACCTCATAAATTCAACCCATATGTCAGGGTATTATCTGGACTCTGACATGCTGTTTGAAATGATATTTATTCAGAAACCCAGCCCATCATGCCAATGTTATGTTAGAAATAAAATCTAAATCTTTTTCTTGCCTACAGTGTCCTGTTAAAACTCATTCATTAATTGGAATTTGGAGGCTATTTTGTTCAAGTGTCATCTCTGTGAAAAGTCATCCTCTGATGATAAAAGAAAAAAAAGCTTTTGGAATAAGTGTTCACACAGAACATCCCTGCATGCATTCCTGGAATGGTTAGGGCTACTTCTTCTTTGCACTCCATCAGTAAACTAAATGCAGTGGAGATAAAAAGTGAGAGGTTGTGATAAAGAACGCTCTATGGTCCATTGTCTGAATGATTTATAAATACAGATGATGTCTATAATGCTGCTGTCAGGTCAAAGACACGATAACCACAGTAGTCAAGAAGGACCCTGAGGGATAGAGTCATTACTCAGGATATGATTGCTTTGTTCTTTGATTTAATAATTCATTTTGCAGAAAACCAGCCCTTAAGATCCTGTCTCATATATGTCAAAACTCACTTTATGAGACAATTGTATATAATGAAAAATCAGCGGCAATCAGAAACTTTTTCAATCAAGTAAGATTCGATGATCTTGACTCATGCATTCCTATGTTCCTCAGACCTGCATCTACAGGTGCAAATCTGGCACTTTATAACTAATTCAAAGAAAAGATTAAATTATATGTATTTTATGTCATATGGTAAGTTTCTGAACTTGGGTCAAAGCGATATTCAAATTGCTATGATAGTCTACATAATTAGAAAAAATTATGAGAAAACTAACCTCAAAAGTTAGAAAGTATGTCTAAAGCTGCACCCAAGAGAAAATTCGTAGTATTAAATGCTTGGAAAAATTAAAATAAAAAAATTATATGTTCCAGAAGCTAGGAAAAAAACAATACAATCTTTGACAGCTAGCATAATATATTAATAAAAAAGCAAAAACACTTCAGGACTTCATTTATCTAACAAACACTTATTGTTTGCCTTCCCTTACTATTCCCATAAAAAAATATACGGTATCTGCAAGAGTGCCAAATGATTGTTTTCAAAGAGTAGATATGAGTTTTGGAAAGAGTTATATGTACTTTGATTTGACTTTTGAATAAAATCTTAATGATCCAGATTTTTTTTGTTGTGAAAAAAGAAGTGAGACAAAGTTATTTTGACTTCACTCAAACATTGTTAAACTGCCCTTTTAAACAGTGAAGACAGATAATGCTCCATAAAAGGAACAGGGTCCTCTCATTCATAGTCTTGCCTCAGTTTTATTTCTTGGATACCCAATTACCCTCCTAAAAGCTAACAATTTTTTTATATATTTTATGAAGATAGTTTATATATATTCCCCTGGTAGTACAATATAGTGCTATTTCGACCTTTGCTTTCCCCCTTAATGATATATCTTAGAAGAAAGTTTCACTAGTACAGAAATATCCTCTTGCATACTTTGTTAAGGCTTCATCATATTCCAGCTTGGTAGAGCAACTTTTTTCTTATCATTCTTCATTTTCATAGTTATTTAATTTCAGTGTAATTTAGCATCTTCTTGTTTAATTAATAAACCCTTTTAGTATTTAAAATTGAGAGTGTGTTAAATTTAGATTAAGTTATAAGTATCTGACATCTTTATGATGCTATATCTTCCAAGCCAAACACATGATATATCTTTCCAATTTTTAGTCTTTTTAATCTCAGTGAACATTTTATAGTTTTTTCCTATATATCTTATATAGTTCTTAAATATATATAATCTCTTCTGTTATTATTTTAAGTGTAATCTTTCTTTCCATTGTATCTCCTAGTTGGCTGTTATTCGATGATGTGAAGGCTATTTATTGATAATAGTTCTTAACTGTTCTGAGCCTATCCCCTTACAGAATTATTTTATTGTTTTATGGTTTTTCTATATTTTTTGGTTCTTCAGCTACACAATTATATTACTTATAATTAATGATGATTGTACCTCCTCTTTTCCAATATTCTTTATTTTCCTCTCCTAATTGAATTGGCTAATACTTACTAGAACAATGGTAATAATGGAAATCCTTGCCATACTATTAGTATTTTTTTCTGAGTGGATTGTGGGAGGAATTGTTTTAAGTATATTTAAATCTTCTCTTGATTGTAAGAGATATTCCCAATGGGGAAATGCCATGGTCAGCACAGTGGTAGTGGGACAAATGGGCAACCAGGAGCTCACCAGGCTTTCCTAGCCCAGCCATGCGTCATCAGTAGAACAGTGTAGGATCCCAGGTTGGGGTCAGGGGATGAAAACAGGTCCTTGCACTGATCAAGGAACTAATGGAGGCAGACATGCTTAAAGAGACTCTACCTCCCTCTAGTACCTCTAGGTGGCTGGTGAAAAAAGCCAATGATATTTGACACCTCATTGTGGGTTGTCCTTGCACTTCCAGATATTATAATGATCACAGAGTCCACTAGGCAAACTGGGGGGCCTGGTTCATGGTGGTAGACATGCGAATGCTTTCTTTAGATTCTACTGCATCCTTAGGATCAGATGCTATTTGACTTCACAGGACTTGGATTACAACTGATATTCAATATGTTGCTTTATGACAACTTTAGATCTCTTTTGATACTTCATCATTGGATAGGCTGAGACATCCATTGCATGGATGGCATTATTATTATTGTAAAGACTAGGGATAGCATACTGTCTGTCCTAGATAAACAGTCAAATATCTGAGTAACTAAAGGCTGAAGATTAACCCAATAAGAATCAATAACCGGCTACCCAAGTATTGTTCTTAGAAATCATGTATGTTGATGCTCAGAAACCATTAACTAGTCAATAGAGGGAAAACTAGTAGCCCAAAAGCCTTCATAAAACCAAGTTTTTTGGTGTATATGATATACTTGTTCAGTATTGGATGTACTTCTTACCTCACATAGGGATCCAGGTCGGCCCCAAACATTAGATTACTGGAAGAGCACCCACTTTGACCAGCAACATGCCTTAGAAACTCTCTAACAATCAGAACAGACCTGCAGACTCTGGCCAGTCACCTGTGCAGCACGTTTCAGTGACTGAAATTTTATCAAATGGAACACACAGAAAAAAAGATGTGTCCACTAAACAGCGACATCCTTTAGAATTTGTTTGCAGCACTTTCCTGGCACCACCCCCTCATTTCAGAGAGTACCCCTTGCTTGTTAGTGGGTGCTGGTAGACACACAGAGAGTAACATAGGCAGGTCATGTGTGCTAAGTCCTGCCTTCCTTGTCATTTGATGAGTCCCAAAGGAGAACACCAACAAAGTGGGTTGCTCAAAGACACCTGGTTTTAAGTGAAAGTAGTATATCCATGGAAGAAGTAAGCTAGGTACTAAAGGTGTCTCAGAGGTAAAGGAAAAAGCAACCAGTCCCTCTATCAATGTGGCTGTTTTGGAGGCAAGGCCTGTGCCAGCACCTTGGCCTTTCTGTTGGCCTCTGTACCCCCAGGTTCCTGAGGGTGCCTGGTTCTGGTTGCAGGATGCCTCAGCTAAGTTAAAGGCAGTTCATGTACAAGGGGTTGCCAAACCTGTACAACACTAAAGATAAACCCTTGCATCTGTGTCAGGAAAAGTACAATCTGTTCAGTGGGTAGAGATGAGGGCTGTGGTACTTGCCCTGTGAAACAGTCCCCCAAATAAACCTTGTTATGTTTTGATACATTCCTGGACAGGTACCCTCCTTATCTTATTCTTGACTTTAATAGGATTGCCTATAGTCCTATCTTGTTGGCTTTGTGACTGAAATAGAACTATATCTATATAGTTAATATAATATAGATAAATATAACATAATATATACATAGTATGATACATACCATAGAACTAAATAATATAATAAATTCAAACAAATAAATATGTAATATATTCAGGAATATTCATCTATTTCTATTTCAGTATCTAAGGTAGTTGTCATATATTTTAATATGATGAGTTGTAACACATTATGTATTATGGAATAAACCCTACTTAGTTTTCATGCATCCACATCTAAAGATATATAAGCTTACCCTTCAAATGTTCTCCACAGGATGATTACAGCAGACACTATTTATTTGCCTACCTATCATCCATTCCTCATTCATTTCCCCCCTTCTATTAACTCCCAGTTTGTGGGGTGTTATACACATTGATCCACAAGGACATTTGTTTCATTAAATCAATCATTGCCTGTCAGGTTTCTTGACCAGTAATTGGAGTAGGAATGGATACAGGATGCATTAGTCTGCTAAGGATGTGCAGTGCCCAAGAAGGCAATTGTTCCAGCCCATATCTGTAGTCATGAGGACAGTGGATAAAGATGTAATCTTGAAGGATAAAACCAGAGGCCCAGGAGAACAAAGGACAAGAGAGAACCTTCAAGGGAGCAGACCTGCAGAGTGACAATCATTAATCAAAGGACTCTCTCTGTTGCTACGGAAAGGATTCCTCCCATTCCTGTCCAGCAGGATATATAAAATAGGCACCATCCCTTAGTGATGATGGTGTCCTGTCCCCTTTCTTCTTCTTCTTTAAACTAAAAGAAAAATTACATTTATGCATTTTCTTTCTTACTATTGGAGACTACACTAGAAAGGCAATAAGGGACTGTATTGTCTGTAGAGAATTTAAAAACAATAATAAAATGGACTAAAAGTCTATCTGCTCTTCAGTGTCATCATGTGCCAGCCACTCTGAACAATGTCAGTGATAAAAATATCCTTTGCTACTGGGGTGGATAAAACCCACTACCATCCTGCTTCATACATCACTTCTTATGACATCACTGAATTAATTACTGAATTAACCTAGCATGCTAACACCAAAGCTTTTATATACTTCTTCATCACACTTGTTTATAATTTTCATTTATTTGGTTTTTCAGTGATATTTTGAATGCCTTGAGGTCATGAAATTTATCTTATTCATATATATATGATATATATTTATTTTTATATATATATTTCTGAGACAGAGCCTCACTCTGTTGCCTGGGCTAGAGTACAATGGCGTCATCATAGCTCACTGCAACCTTGAACTTCCAGGTTCGAGCTCTCCTCCTGCCTCAGCCTCCTGAGTAGCTAAGACTACAGGCCTAGGCCACCATGCTCAGCTAATTTTTCTATTTTTTTTTTTTATAGAGACAGGGTCTTGCTATGTTGCTCAGGTTGGTCTCAAACCCCTGGCCTCAAGTGATCCTCCTGCCTTGGCTTCCCTAAGTGCTGGAATTACAGTCATGAGCTACCTTGCCTGGCCCTATATTATTCATATTTGTCTCCGTAGGACAATGCATATAATACTAATTGTTCAATAACGTGTTGTTCCATAGATTTATCTGTAGCCTTATTTGACTATTGTCTTGTAATCATCACTGTTAGGATAATGACCTTTTGGAATACCCCATTCTCTAATTTGGACAATAGGAATTTATTAAGACTTAATAAATAACATATTTGCTTTTTATCCCTCAAACTAGCCATCCTAGGTCTTATAAAATAAAACTTCATGGTGTGGTGAGCAATGTGCTTTTTAGTTCTTTTCAGGTATTTTTCTGAGGGATGTCTGCCCACATAACTTTTGTTGAAGATATAAGAAGTCTACTAAATATATACACAACAAAGCCTTTTTAAAAGAAACTTATACTTCCCCTACATCAGAGCTTAGAATTTGCTAGTTTCCTGTGTTATGGATGAGAATCCACTAGATGGTACTATTGCATAAGGGATCATACTTGGAACAATACACTGAAATTTTCTCTATTAAACAACTGCTCACCGATATAGTTTGTATCTCAACTCAAACTCTGCCAGCTTGATTAATAATGTAACTTGTCTAGCGTGAGGAAGCAAAGTGTCATTATTAGGATTTACGGCAAGCTCCTTATATAATAAATGAGTAAGGCAATCAATTAGTAGTCTTCTAGTAGTTTATGTGCATAAAAATTTGTGAACCACAACATGCTGTATTTGAAAACTGAGCTCCTTTCAGAAAAACATTTTGGTGTTTACGAGAAGGCAATTGCATTTGGTATGCATTTGAGATTTCCTGCTTTGTAGATGGCAATTTATTGACTATTTGGTGTTTACAAAGTTTTGCCAGGAAATCAACCACTAATCTGGGAAAGTCTAAACATTACACACTATGCAATTAGAAGAAGATTTGATTTAGTGGAGCAGCTACATGGAAGCCTCCTTGTAATATTTTCCATGGGGTTCATAGTCTGAATCTAGTTGGGGCCAGTTGAAAGCAAGCTATCTGATACTTAAGTATCCTTAGAAGAAATTCAAGATGAACATGCTTCATATAGAACTCACTTTATAATTATAACAGAATCTCCAAATCACTAAAGGAATGAACATATGGAGAATTCAAAGGCTTGAATGTAAAGGATAATTCTATACTTATATTATGAGTGGCAACTACATATATCAGCACTAAAGTCACTAAAATTATTCAAGTACTGGGAAATGTACCTTAAGTGACATATAATAGAATGGGTAAGTTAAGATTACATTTTGTTCTTTAAGCTCTTAAATCTCTCTAACTCAGGACTTCTTAACCTGGTCTGTGGACCCCTTGTAGTTCATGATTAGAAAACAGGGGTCCGGCAACTTTGAGTGGAAAAATTATAGCCAACTGAAATCTAGCATTTACTTTGATTATGAATGCAGACGATAAACTATGGAAGTATTATCAATACTAGTGCTTTTAACATCAATGGAAATCATAGATATTTACATATCATAGTACATTTGCTACAGCATCTTGAAATATTGTTCTTATTCATCACTACTTTAAAGTTATGGTGGTTATGACTCCTTGCCAGATTTTCTTATTGGTATGTTAAAGAAATAAATGCAATACTATATAATATAATAGTTTAGAAACAGTTTGACTACCATATTTCAATATAATTGCTTCATTTATAATCCTATACATTTTACTTTATGCATTTAAAATATTATTCTGACAGGGGTTCGTAAGTTTCACAGCCAACTACCACAGGGATCCACAATACTAAAATGTTCACAAACTCTGCTCTAAGTTGTTTTTTGAGATAGGACATTCTGGCTAAGCTAAGTGTTGCTCCTTTTCCTTCAAAAAAAAGTAGCATCATTTGGAAGGTGCCATCTAGGGTCAAGAATGACCTAGAAGGTGGATGATCTTGAATAGAATTGATGATTATTCTTCCATTTAACTACAGAATGAGTTTAGAAGGTGGCTATTTCAAATAAGAGAATATTAAGGATTTCCAAATTTATTAGAAAATAAAGCTTTTAAAATGTAGAACAGATGACTTTCAATTCTGTAGCAAGTGGGATTGAGAATTGAATTAAAGAGGCAAGAACCTTCTTTCTTTCTCTTTCTTTTCTTATTTTTTTATTTTTTATTTTTATTTTTGGTGCTGTGACTCGGATCCAGGAACCTTATTTCTTAGTATTTACCTTCCCCAAAGTAATTTAAAGATTAAGGGATTAGGCTGATATTAAATTATCAATTAACTCACAGGTCCAGGTAACTTTGAGATGTTAAGGAACATTTAAGAAACATCAAGAAAATTTCTACCAGGAATAGAATCAAATGTTTGTGTAGTAAAATAAAGTTAAGGGCCACATAAAGATGTTCCAGTCAATGACGGAATACATGTTTGATAGAAGTCCCATAAGATTATAATGGGGCTGAAAAATTCCTATTGCCTAGTGATGATAGGCTTAGGTTAATGTGTGTGTTTGTGTTTTAATTTTTGACAAAAATGTTTAAAAAGTAAAAAAAAATTTTTTAAATAGAGAAAAAAGCTTACAGAATGAGGATATAAGAAAAGAGAATATTTTTGTACAGTTGTACATTGTGTTTTAAGCTGTTATTAGCAAATAGTCAAAAAGTTAAAAAATTAAAAAGTTTATAAAGTAAAAAAGTTACAGTAAGCTAAGGCTAATGTATTATTGAAGAAAGAAAAATATTTTTTTATAAACTTAGTGTAGCCTAAATGTACAGTGTTTATAAAGTCTACAGCAGTGTACAGTAATGTCCTAGGCCTTCACATTCACTCACCACTCACTGACTCACCCAGAGCAACTTCCAGTCCTGCAAGCTCCATTCATGGTAAGTATCCTATACAGATGTACATTTTTAATCTTTTATATTGTATACTGTACTTTTTCTATGTTTAGATATGTTTAGATACACAGATACTTACCATTGTATTATAATTACCTACAGTATTCAGTATAGTAACATGCTGTACAGGTTTGTAGCCTAGGAGCAATAGTCTATCCTATATATCCTAGGTGTGTAGTAGGCTATGCCATCTAGGTGTGTGTAAGTATGATGTTCACACAATGATGAAATAGCCTAAGGACACATTTCTCAGAATGTATCCCACTTGTTAAGTGGAACGTAATTATATAATACAATATCAAAACATGTAAAAGGAAACTAACAAGAAAACCAAGTTATAATCAATTACACTAATAATTTCAAACTACTTGAATTTTGTAGACTCATCAGTAAATATTATACTGGTAGGCACATTCCTGATAGACATCACAATGATTGTCTGTGACTAATACCTTAAATGTGTGTTTCATCATACATTGCCCTCATTCCAATTTAAGGATGAACCTTGGCAAAAGTTTTCGTGATGAATATGTCCAGTGTGTTCTCCTGGTTCTCTCCATTTTTTTGCTAAACATGCCAGTTTTGATTAAACGATGTATCTAAAGGAAACTTGATGAACTCGAGGGAGTTGATGGAGGAGAGAAGGGAGGCTGATTTTTCTACTTGAGAGACCGGGCGCTGTGGCTCACACCTGTAATCCTAGCACTCTGGGAGGCCGAGGCGGGAGGATTGCTTAGCTCAGGAGATCAGCCTGAGCAAGAGTGAGACCCCTGTCTCTACCAAAAATAGAAAAATTAGCCAGGTGTCATGGCATGCGCCTGTAGTCCCAGCTACTCAGGAGGCTGAGGCAGAGGATTGCCTGAGCCCAGGAGTTCAAGGTTGCTGTGAGCTAGGCTGACGCCACTGCACTCTACTCAGGGCAACAGAGTGAGACTCTGTCTCAAAAAAAAAAAAAAAAAAAAAAAAAGATTTGTCTACTTGACAGAAAACACTGCAATACTTGTTCTTGATCTTGTAAAGGCTTTTACGTTTTATTTATTTGTTACATGTGAATGATCGTCTCTGTGTTCAAAGAAAGGCTTATGGTGTTAAGTTATCCTCGTTTTGCACAGTTAACCCCTGGGAAGATTAGAGCTTCTGGGTATGGAGTCAGTGCCCTTCATCCGGAAGGATTTGTTGCTGGAGGAATCAAGGCATGACTGCATTAGGGCAAGCTTGAGCCTGCTTTAGTGTAGGGGATTCAGTGAACTGTGGTTCATCTGCATGTGGAAAATCACCAAGTTAACTGCTAGGGCCCTGAACTCTCTCCTGCTCAGCTAATGGCTCACGCTCTGGGCATGTTTCTGCCCCTTCAAGCATTTTCTTCATTTCTCTTAGAAGCTTCTCTCCTCAGTGTCTCTGAGGCACTTCTATCCCTTTAATAGTCCACCTCAGAGTGACTGGTAGCATACTTATTCAACTCTTTCTACTCAGTCTCTAAAATCCTGCATAACATTGATCAGAAAAGGGTTTTCCATCTCTTACTCTATATTGCCAAATTAGTCTTCCAGCCCTTGGTGATTTTTAACCTGTTGTGATTACACACACACACACACACACACACACACACACACGCATGCATACACACACATACACAAATAATGTAGCTATAGACCAATGAAACTGATTTTCCATCGTGGCTTATAGATTTCAATCTTACCACATTAGATTAGGGTTGTACCACGAATCATTTTCTCTTCATTAATCTCTTTCCTCTTAGTTCAGTACTAAATGCAACGCCAGCCAACCTGATTGTCACTGAGATTATGTAATTTTAATCCCTTCTATCTGTCAGTTCCTCCCTATTTCCATCTTAATTATCAAGGCTTTAGATGCACTCAGCCTTTTGTCAATATCGTTTCCCTCATATCCCAGGATACACTTTCCAGTTCTCTCTGTACCTCCTGAAAGTCTGTGCCTTATTTCTTCTGTAAGCCATTCTTCAAACTTTCTCCAGTATTTTCCTTCCATTATACTCCAGAAACATGACCTCATATTCCAGACTTTAGTCCATACCTGTAATAAAATCTTTCTCAATTACTATAGGCTAGTAAGCCTCAACCAATTGGTATATCTCCACTCAATGCTAACACTCCCAATACATACAGATGAGGATTCATACCTGCAAACATTTCAAGAAAGAATTAAGCCACCTCTATATATTTACATGGTGGCTCTTTTATGTGTAACTCATTCTACCCCATGGTATATTTTATCAAAAACTACAAAGGTGGCTTCAGAAGCAAGAGTTTTATTTGTGGGGTTCACATCCTCTGGATTGGCCAGTAATGAATCATTCTTTCCATATATTCTTAATCTATAACAGCTTCTCTACATCCAGTTAGACAAATAATTCAACAGGAAAAAAAAGATACGGAATTTTGGGAACAGTTTGAAAACATTTCGGTGAAAGCATATAATCAGGGCCGGTTACACACCTTGCTGGATCCAGTGTAAGATGACAATGTAGGGCCCTTGTTTAAAAATATGTACAAAACTTTTCCTTTTCTTCCTCAGCCTGTCTGGCCCTGTCATAGTGTGGTATTTGCTACTCAACGTCGCACTCCACTCCCTCGGGCATGGGGATACTTGTGGGATGAACGCAGACGCTTACAGGTGCCTTGGACCCCATCCTGTGACTTGTGCACGTGACCCCGGCTGCCGGGGTCCTTTTTCCATCTCCCTTTCCCTTGAGAGAGGGAGCATCACCTGTCCATTGTTGCCTTAGCCAACAAAGGACGGGTGATCCTCAAGGGATTGCAACCTCCAGGCTGGGATGCGCCAGGTACCCGGATCGCGGTGGGCAGGAGCCTTGCCCCAGCCAAGTCGCCTGCTAAGCCTACTGTGGAGCTGCCGGCCTGGAAAGGGGGGAGGCCACCACCATGCGGGTCCCTGAGGTGGCGGCGTGTGCCCTCTTGCAGGCCTGACTCTGAAGACGCCTGACACCCACACCCAGGGCCCCGCTGGGGTGGAGGGTGGCAGCAGTAGCTGGATGGGGGTGGGGATGAAGACGGGAGGTTGGGTGGGGCCCGGGCACCCCGGAGTTAGGAGCCAGGCAGCGCAGAACCGATCCAGGGAGGCAGCAGGAGGCAGGACGGCTCCTAAGCCAAGGCTTCAAACTCCCCAGCGCATGCTCCAATGTCCCTTCGGACTTACAGATTCAAAGACAAAGTTATTAAGAATGTTAAGACAAAGGCTGTAGTGCATTAAACCCCAAACGCGATGCCCTTACGAGTGTGAGTCCCTGGGCAACTACACTGGCGATATGCCAATGAAGCCAGCCTTGCAATCCCTAAATCTTGGCTGTTATGTAGTATAGCATTTCAGGTCAAGATAGCAAATCCTTTAAAAACAGGAACGACAGCATAACATATAATGTTACTCCTCACAAATGGCCATGCCGCATGTTCTACAGTACCCAGCATGATAGCACACACGAAAAGGTTATTCACTGAACATTGATACATCAAGACAATGAACCAACGAGAGGATATAATCCAACATTAAATACTACATTACTGAGCGTTCCTTTAGCCAGTACAATTTATACCTTAAGCAGACATTTCAGTTTTACACACGTTTCCCATATCTGAGGCTCTTTTTACGAAGGTACCACTTACCGTTTTTTCCTCTAGTGAATTGATTAGTGTTTATGAAGCAGCAGCATTTACATACAGAATCCACAAGGAGGAGCTCTGAATTCATTTAAGCATCAGGATTTTAAGTTTCTAGCTCAAGAATATATCCATGGAGAGTGGGACTGTCTTGAAGGATAATTAGTTCCAAGACAGAATTTTTATCAGCTGAGTCTTTGGGGAGTGGTAGTATGTAAACACTTATTAAAATGTTATGGTGGGAGGGAACACAAATTCTGCATAAGTCAACTTAGATACAAATAAAAACCAAAGGCTTTCTGCCCTTTGGGATAATTTGTTCCTTGGTTGAAGATTATCACTTGTATGGTAGATTTTCATATATGTTAAGACATATCAAAGAAAGAGTGAGGATGATTTTGCAGTTTACAAGTAGCTCTGACAAACAAATATATAAAAGGTGCAGCTCTCAGAATCGAGTATTTTTCCCAGGGCATCTTTGGGGGAAACAAAATCCATTGAGTTATGTTCCTACATATTAAGTTCTCATATCAGGAAAGCGTGAACTAAAGTGTATCATGGGATGTCTTCTACAAATATAAATAAGTAGAAATAAACAATATGTTGTAAACAGATGTGGCAAAGCAATAGAAATGAAGGCTTTTACTACATAGACTCTTTTTTCTGCCTCTATTTTATATCTATATAAAGCCACCTCGTCTTTTGAGCCAGCTGGAGAAATAAAGAGTGAGTGTCACACAGGAGTCAGGAGAATGCTGGGCAACAGCTGGTGAAACTCAAAGGGTATAATTGTTCCTTTGATTTCTCTCCTTGGTTCTCCAACCTGACTTTGGGATAAGGACCGTGCACTTTGTAAAAATTGACCGGCTCTAACTGGCATGTCTAGGTACTCAAGACTTTGTTGATTCTACACAGTTGGAGAATTTGGGAGATTTTTGTACCCTTGTTGTAAGGTTAGTAGATATGAATTGGGAAGGAGTTGTATTGGTTAACTCATACAGCAAAAAACTAGAGGTCTTGGTTGGGCGCAGTGGCTCACGCCTGTAATCCTAGCACTCTTGGAGGCCGAGGCGGGTGGATCGTTTGAGCTCAGGAGTTCGAGACCAGCCTGAGCAAGAGCGAGACCCCGTCTCTACTAAAAATAGAAAGAAATTATATGGACAGCTAAAAATATGTATATAAAAATTAGTCAGGCATGGTGGCGCATGCCTGTAGTCCCAGCTACTCGGGCGACTGAGGCAGGAGGATTGCTTGAGCCCAGGAGTTTGAGGTTGCCGTGAGCTAGGCTGACACCACGGCACTCTAGCCTGGGCAACAGAGTGAGACTCTGTCTCAAAAAAACAAAACAAAACAAAAAAAAAACCCCAAAAAACTAGAGGTCTTTCCTGGCAAAAGAGCATCACCTGCCCTTCTGCTGCCATTCCTTTGCATTGCTCTTGTTTTTCACCATCAGGCCTTATGGTGTGTATTTATTTGCTTTTAATCTGTCCCCCCACTAAAATGTAAGCATCTTCCTGAAGACAGTGACTTTGCTTTGTTTGTGAATCTATGCCCGCAATGTAGAACTGTACATGGCGCAGAGGAGGTACTCTGTGATTATTTGTGAAATGAATGAATGTGTAACGTACATGATTTCTTTTATCATCTTTTTTGTATTTGAGATCAAACTCATGATATTTTTATGTAATGCTGTTCCTACTTTGATATGGGGAAGTAGGGAAATTCTCAGAGTTAAACAGGCTGATTATGTAGGTCTCCCCTACAGATGGAATCCCCTATACTGCCCTGTTGAAACTGTGGGTCTGCAGGTCAGTAGCATCAACATCCACCAGGGGCCCCTGCCAGAGCCACCGAAATAGAATCCGCATTTTCACAGGATGCCAAAATGATTTGTATGTGTATTAAAATTTGAGAATGGGCAAATGCAAATAATTGGGACCTTTAACCAGATATACAGTTAGATTAGAAAGTCTGTCTCCCATTTTCTCCTCAGCACAGCAAAAGAAAGAAGGAGGATGCAGTGGGATGAAACGGAGTGTTTTGCAGTGCCCTTCGCTCTTTGTATTTGTGTCTTCCTAAATACCTCCCGGTACACTTCTCTCCACTGTAAATCTTTGTTTTTCCCATATTTATTTCATTTTATTTTAAAATTTTATTTTATTGTGGCAAGAACATTTAATATGAGAGCTACCCTCATAACACGTTTAAGTGTATCATTACAGCATTGTTGACTAATAGGTACAATATTATACAGCAGATTTCTAGAACTTGTTCATCTTGCTTAACTGAAACTTTATGCTTATTGAGTAGTAACTTTTCATTTCCCTCTTTCCCCAGCTCCTGGCAATCACTTTTCCACTCTTTGAGTCTATGAATTTGACCATTTTAGCAACCTCATATAAGTGGAATCATGCAATATTGGTCTTTTTGTGACTGGCTTATTCCACTTACCATAATGTCCTTAAGATTCATCCATGTTGTTGCGTATTGCAGTATTTTTATTGCAGCCTTGTTTTTAAAGGCTGGATAATATTCCATTGTGCATATTATAGCACATTTTGTTTACTCATTAATCTGTTGATGAACACTGAAGTTGTTTCCACGTGGTGGCTTTTGTGAGTAATGCTACAATGAACATGGGAATGCTGACATCTCTTTGAGATTCTGATTTCAATTCTTTTGCATAAATACCCAGAAATGAGATTGCTGGATCATGTGGTAGTTACATATTTATTTTTTTGAGGAACCTCCATGCTGTTTGCCATGGTGGCTGCTCTATTCGCATTCCCACCAACAGTGTGCATGGGTTCTAATTTCTCCACATCTTTGTCAATACTAATTGTCTTTTGTTTTTTTGAGAATAGCCATCCTCACAGGTGTGAGGTGGCATTTTGTTGTGGTTTTGGTTTGCATTTCGCTGGCAATTATGATATTGAGCTCCTTTTCATATACCCATTGGCTCTTTGTGTGTACTCTTTGGAGAAATGTCTATTCAAGCCTTTCACTCATTTCTTCTTCTTTTTTTTTTTTTTAATCGAGACAGAGTCTTGTTCTGTCGCCTTGGGTAGAGCGCAGTGGTATCATTGTAGCTCACTGCAACATTAAACTCCTGGGCTCAAGTGATCCTCTTGCCTCAGCCTCCCGAGTAGTGGGGCTACCGGTGTGTGCCATTTTTCAGTATACAAGTCTTTCATCTCTTTAGTTAAGTTTATCTCTAAGCATTTTATTCTTTCTGATGCTATTGTAAATGAGATTGTTTTCCTAATTTCCTTTTCAGATAGTTTGTTGTTAGTGGATAGGAACACAACTGATTTTTGTATGTTGGTTTTGTATCCTGCAACTTTACTGAATTAATTTATTAGTTATAACAATTTTTATGGAGTCTTTAGGGTTTTTCATATAAAAAATTATGTCATCTGCAAACAGGGACAATTTTACTTCCCTCATTCTGATTTGGATGCCTTTTATTATTATTTTTTTGTGCTCAATTGCTTTGTCTAGATTTCTAATAGTGTGTTGAACAGAAGTGGCAAGAATGGGCATTTTTGCTTTGTTGCTCCTCATAGAAAAAAAGATTTCAGGTTTCCATTTTTGAGTATAATATTAGCTGTGGGCTTGTCATATATGAACTTTATTATGTTGAGTACTTTCCTTCTGTTCACAGTTTGTTGAGAGTTTTTTTAATCATGAAGGGGTGTCAAATTTTGTCAATTTTTTTATATCTATTGAGATTATCATGTAATTTTTTATTCTTTATTTTGTTAATGTGGTATATCACATTAATTGATTTTTTTATGTTGCCATCTTTGCTTCTCATGGATAAATCCCACTTGGTCATGATGTATAATCCTTTCAATATTCTTTTTTTTTTTTTTAATTTTTTTTCTTTTTTGAGACAGGGTCTTGCTCTGTTGCCTGGGCTAGAGTGCTGTGGTGTGTTCATAGCTCACTGCAACCTCAAATTCCTGGACTCAAGTGATCCTCCTGTCTCCGTCTCTTAAGTAGCTAGGACTACAGGTATGTGCCACCACATTTGGCTAAGTTTTAAATTTTTTGTAGAGTTGGAGTCTCACTTTGTCTTGAACTCCTGGTCTTAAGCAATCTTTCCATCTTGCCCTCCGCAAGTGCTAGGATTACAGGCATGAGCCACCACACCCATCCCCTTTTAATGTTCTGATGGATTTGTTTAGTATTTTGTTGAGGATTTTTGCATCTATATTCAGCAGGGATATTGATTTGTAGTTTTCTTTCCTTGTGATATCTTTATCTGGCTTTAATATCAGAGTAATGCTGGCCTTTTAAAATGAGTTTAGAAGTGTTCCCTCCTCTTCAATTTTTGGAAAGAGTTTGAGAAGTATTGGCATTAATTATTTAAATATTTGATAGAGTTCACCAGTAAAGCCATCTGGTCCTGGACATTTTTTTTTTTTTTGGTTGGGCAGTTTTTGATTATTGTTTTAATCTTCATATTAATTAGAAGTCTGTTCTCTTTTTACTTCTTTAAGATTCAATCTTGTTAGGTTGTATATTTGTAGAATTTTATCCATATTTTTCTGGGTTATCCAGTTTGTTGGTGTATAATTGTTGATAGTAGTCTCTTACAATCTTTTTCATTTTGTGACACCAGTTATAGTGTCTCCTCTTTTATTTCTGATTTTATTTATTTGAGTCTTTCTTTTTCTTACTTTGTTTAGCTAAGGGGTTGTCAATTTTGTTTGTCTTTTCAAAAACTCAAATCTTTGTTGTATTGATTTTTTTCTGTTTGGTTTTCCATTTTCTATTTTGTTTATTTCTGTTCTAATCTGTATTATTTCCTTCCTTCTGTTAACTTTGGGATTACTTTGTTCTTTTCCTAGTCCCTTTAGGTATGAATTTAGGTTGTTTATTTGAGATCTTTCTTCTTTATTACTGTAGGTGTTCATTGCAATAAACTTCCCCATTAGTATGGCTTTTTCTTCATTTTGTAAGTTTTGCTATGTTATATTTTTATTTTCCTTTATCTTGAGGTATTTTGTAATTTTTGTTGTAATTTTCTCTATGATGTAATGGTTTTTCCAGAGTATGTTGTTTAATTTCCTAATATTTTAATTCATTCAGTTGCTCTTTTTATTGAGGAATTTAATCCATTTACATTTAAAGTAAACATTGACAGGGAAGGATTTACTGTTACTATTTTGTTAGTTTTCTGTTAATCTTATAGTTCTATTGTTTGTCTTTTCCTCTCTTTCTGTCTACCTTAATGTTTTGTTGATTTTTGGTATTGAAATGCTTTTATTCCTTTCTCTTTTCCTTTTGTGTAACTTCTATTGACTTTTTTTTGTGGTTACCTTGGGGCTTACATAAAATATCTTATAACAGTCTATTTTAAGCTGATAACAAATCAAGTTCAATTGCATACAAAAACTCTAAACTTTATTTTTATTTATTTTTATTTTTAAAGCATGAGTAGAGAGTTTATTTGGGCCAAGTTTGAGGACTGCAACTTGGGAGCATAGACTCAACTTGCCCTGAATATGCACTGCAGTTAGCAGTAGTTACAACTGAGAAAACTCTACACTTTAATATCTCCCTCCTCATTTTATGTTAGTGTTGTTAGGATTTACATCTATTCACATTGTGTGCCTTTTAACATATTTTTAGTTACATTTATTTATTTTTAATAGCTTTGTCTTTTAACTTTTGTACTAGAATTAAACATGATTTACCCACCACCATTACAGGAATACAGTATTGTGTATTTGTCTACGTATTCATCAGTGAGTTTCTTTCTTCCTTGTGCAATTGTGTTGTTGTTTAGCATTCTTACATTTTAACATCAAGGACTCCTTTAGAATTTCTTGTAAGGCAGATCTACTGGTGATAAATTCTCACAGCTTTTGTTTGTCCAAGAAAGTATCTCTCCTTCATTTTTGAGGGACAGTTTTGTCTGGCATAATGTTCTTGGATGGCAGGTTTTTCTTTCAGCATTTTGACTATATTACTCCACTCCCTTCTGGCCTGTAAAGTTTCTGCCGAAAAATGCATGCATAATCTTATGTGGGGTTTCCTAATACGTGACAAAATACTTTTCTCTTGCTGCTTTCAAAATTTTCTCTTTGTCTCTGACTTTTGATGACTTGATTATTTCTCTCGGTTCCTTTTATTTGCTGTCTTTTGGGATCCTTGGATCTGGATGTCTATTTTCTTCCCCAGATTTGAGAAATATTCTTTCAGCCCTTATGTTTTTGAATAAAATTTCCAGTTCTTTTTCTCTTTTTTATCCTTTTTGAACTCCTGTAATGTGTATATTGGTCTACTTGATGCTGTCTCATAAGTCTCCTAAACTTTCTTTACTGTTTTAAGTTCTTTTTTCTTTTTGCTCCTTTGACTAAATTATTCCCAATGATCTGTCTTTGAGTTTGCTGGTCATTTTTTCTGCTCGATCTAATCTGATGTTGAACCCTTCTAGTGAGCTTTCTAGTTCAGTTAATGTGTTCCTCAGTTACATGATTTCTATTTGGTACTTTTAAATATTTTAAAAATTGTTTTGTTGAAATTATCACTTTGTTCATGTGTTTGTTCGCTTGACTTTTGACAGTAATTTTGAATTCTCTGCCAGGTAATCATATAGTTCCATTTCATTTGGATGAGTTTCTGGAGATTTATCTTGTTCCTTTGTTTAAAACATCTTTGCCTGAATCTTCATTTTCCTTGACTCTATCTTGGTGTCTGCACATTAGACAATGTAGGCATCTCACCCAGTGTTCACAGACTGGTCTCAAATGAGAGAAGACTCTCACCAATCAGCCTGTTCAGGAAGTCCGGGGGCCTCTACTGATTCTTTCCCTCTCCATAAAGAGACGTGAAGCTGTGGTTTTTGTTTGCTTAGTCTGTGCTGACCAGAGGAGATCTATGGTGTCTACCATAGTTCAAACTGCCATCTCCATACTTCCCAGGTGGCTAGACTTCACCAGAACTGTCAGAGCTTCAAGACTGGCAAGAAAGATACTAGTTCTTTGGGTAGGGCTCAGAAGTTGGAGCACTGGACATATGGATCAACTCTTTCACTCCCCAAGGGAAAGCTGAGAGCTGGGATTTTTCATCTGTTTGCTCAGTGTTGAAAGGATGAGATTTTTTTTTATCCATTTGTCCTGTGGATCAAAGGGAGGGGGAAATTTATGGTGTCTACTAGCCCAAGCCACCATCTCTGTTCTCCCCCAGGTGCCTAGACAGTGCTGGCCCCACCAGGGCTCGAAGACTGTCAAGACAGAAGCCAGTAATCCAGGGAGCTTCCTCAGAAAAGTTGGGGCACTGGATGTATGAGCCAACCCCTTCCCTACACTGGGAAAATCTAGGGTTAGGTGGTCTCTTTCTGATCATATGGCATTATGCCAGTGGTAGGGATTCTGGTGAGAGGGTATCCCAAACCTCCCTACATACTTTGGTGAGTCTGGTTTTAAATTTGCCTGGGGTGCCTTTCAATTAGCCTATGGATTTTTCAGAAAGGGAATTTGTCTGTGAATTGTTGCAGAACCAGTATGTTGTTTTTTGGGGAAAGTAAGGTCTAGGGTTTTCTATTATGCCATCTTGCTGACATTACCTCCTCTGCAAATATTTTTGTTGGCATCTTTCATTTATTTTCCATCTTAATTTTTTTCTGGCTCTATTATGTCATTATAGTTTCACCTAGTATGTCAATAAACAAATAAAATGTTTTGTATTTCACATGTGGGTGCCCTTTATTTATATAATAGCTGGTCCTTAAGATCTTATCTTTCTTTGTGTAAATATCTCCTCCTCAGCTTTCTCAGATGTCATGAAAAAAGTCCACATTATAAGTGAAATTTCATTCTTCCAACCAACATTTACAAAGAACCCTTCATCTTTGCACTACTGCTTACAGAAGTACCCTCCTTG
The DNA here is from genome assembly GCA_028533085.1 of Varecia variegata. NCBI lineage: Eukaryota > Metazoa > Chordata > Mammalia > Primates > Lemuridae > Varecia > Varecia variegata. The sequence continues at coordinate 22,591,807 of CM052437.1, forward strand.
GGCCTGGGGTTTCTTTTCCTTTAGTGTCTTTCTAAGTATTTTCTGAGAGTACTTGAGTGAAAGTTGGGCTCAGAAACTAGGTACATGTATTTTGATAAACAGTATCTGAAATATATATTCAGCTATGATTAACTTATGAATATAATTGAGAATCAGGCAAAAGGTTACTCTTAGAGAGTGGGGAGGGGAAAATGTCAACTGTATTCTTTTTTTTTTGGACCACAACTGTCTTGAACCAACATCCTAAGGTTTTATGTAATTGTTAAAATATAGAACAAATACTCCCCATCTTCCCACTATCCCTCTCTCCACACCGAGGTTTTAGTTTCCTTGATGAGAGAAACTCCACCTTACATTTTGCTTAGTGGAGTATCTAGCGAGGTTTTGTACACTTCACAGTGTCCATATGAATTCATGATTTGAAATTTGAAAAAAGAAAGAATCAGCTGTAAATGGAAAGAAGTGTGAATAAGTGGAAGACCTAATAAGGGAAATAAGCCATATATTTAGCAGAGAGAAGCACAAATTGAGAGGGTAGTTTATGATGTTTTATATGGACATTTTAGTTGCATGAATGTTTATAATAAGCAATCGTTAGCAACATTTTACATTGTTTAGCCAAGATATCTTTATTTTTAAAACATAGTTAGGACTAGCTACAGGGCTGATATCTGTTTCCTCTTGGCAGCTGTATTTATGTATTCATCTAGGTAAAAATCCAGAATGCTAAGATAGCATCATTTTACTTCACTCATGTTCCCCAGTGATGATCATACCATCTTTTCTCGGCTGAATAACAACAACAACAACAACAACAACAATAAAGACAAAAATATGGATTCTTTCTGTCTTGATAGGTGATAAGGAATGAACTCAGCCTGCCTTTGTTTGTCCATATCACATGCCATATTAGTCTTAGTGAATAATCTAAAGTCAGGACAGGCTGTCTTTTCTAGCTCTTGGTGGTGCTGACACACAAAGAAACACTGTTTTATACCTTACAAGTTTAGGAAGCTTCTATGTTGAATATGGACTCATAAAAATAAGGTTATACAAGTATGCAATACATTAAACAATGTTGTCATGGATGTGGTAAGATATAGACAGGCAATATCAAACTGTTAGGCTTACTGCTGTACGTTATTTGTTAACTGATGCAAAATATAAAGTACCCAATTTTCATGTCATTGAAGTCTATCCTACTATAATTTTTTTCTCAGTTTTATCATGTCTTTAGGTCTGTTCCAATTTAACCCTGCAAATGCTTACTATTGATGTCATATATATTATGCATAATTTATCTATAATAAAGTTGGATCCAATTACACTTGGGGCTGATGAGAGAAAATTATTAATATAAATAAAACTGTCTTTTGGGCAAATTTTCATAAAAAACAAATCCCAAAGCTATGGCAGAAAAATACTGTCTGAATTTAGCTTTTCTTTTTTCCCTTCCACCTTGTATTTAATTTTTCATTGCTGGGAAATAAGAAAGATAAAAACTGAGTGTGTTTGGCTTGCTCTCTCCATACCTGCCACAGTAAAGTGAAACAAAAAGAAAATATCGGGAATCACAAAATGGAAGCAGAGCTTGGTACTTCCTAAGCCAAAGAGAACAGGGGAGGGCTTGGTGATGTAACTTAAAGTCAAGAAGGAGACAGATACTCTTTTAATACAATATGATCTAAGATAGCATGTCCAGAATAGTCAAGTAAGAACCCCAGAAAAAAATCCATTCCTCTATAAAAGCAATAAGAATAATGGCAAAAATTATTAAAATTAACATTGTGAGAAATTTGGAAGTTAACCAAGACTTGTGATAATTTGAGGAGCATTTATTCAAGAAAATTGGCTGAGTCTTGGTAAGGCAGTGAGCTTTGTGGTGCTTAAATTTGCTCTATTCCCATCTCCCTCTCATTGGAAGATATGTCAATTGAGATTTTCTAGTTTGACAAACAGGGAAAAAAAGAAGCAGCAGCTTCAAAAATAGAAAGACATTGTGAAGTATATCAATAAATGTATCAATGGGAGTCCCAGAAGGAGAGGAGTAAAAGAAAAAGGGTGAAAGAATGTTTCGAAAATCATGTTCAAAACTTCCCAAATTGGCTGAAAATCATTAATTCTTTT
>CM052437.1:22594433-22627214 GCA_028533085.1 Varecia variegata
GCCTGTCAGACCCGAGCTGATTGGCAGGTGCCATATTGCTTCATTCTCTCCTTCCCCTTCCCTACCCTGGGCTGCCAAGAGAGACAATTTAGCCACCACCTGGAGGTATCTGCAGGATACGGGATCTTTCCTTTTGGGGCCCTACAGTGGACTGAGGGCTACTCAGACTGTGAGCTCCCTACCCGCCAGCCCTCCCAGGTGCTGCTTGCCTGGTGACTCCAGGAGAGCAAGGCAAATCCTGAGGCTGAGAGATATCGATCCAGCCTGGGCACCCAGTGATGACCTGAGACCAGCACTCCTCTCCCTGGCAGGGTCAGGGATTGATCTCCAGGGCCCAGGAGCAGGCCTGCAGACAAGATCCTGTGCACCCCGGGGCACAGAAGGGATATTTGTGAATGAGCCTACTGAGGTGTGTGTGCCTTCAGGGGCAGATCAGCGCGCTTGAGGGGCAACCCTCCTCCCATGGGAGGGCTGTACACCCAGCTCACGCTGCGATCCCGGGCAGGGACCCTCCTGGCCGGCATCACAGCCGGGGGAGATCCGCTGGCTTGAGGTCCTGCCTGCTGGTAGAGACCTGAGAGAAGCCGTGGAATAGGGGAAGGTGGAAGGGAGTGACACCTGCTCCAGACTGCAGGTCTCAGGCAGCCCCAGCCCCACACGCAGACTTTTTGGCTGAGGGGGGCCATTTCACCCCCTCCCTGGCAGCTTTGCCCAGATGCAGAGAACAGAACTTTGACTCCTGCTAACAGCATTTGTGGTGCTTGAGGGGAGGCTCACTCCCCCACCTGCCCCTACTGAGGTGGAGATTAAGGAGACACCTGGAAGTCCCTAGAATTTTTAATGCCTTATTTTCTGCTTTCTAAGGTTAATGTTGAAAAACAAAAAGCCATTCTGATTCCCAAAACTGAACCGTGTTTTTCTCCTCACCACCCCTTTGGAAACTTGTAAGATTTTCTCTTTTCTCTGAATGTTCTGAAATTTCACAATAATATCTATTTTTATTCTTTGTGCTGGTTACATGGATTGGGCCTTTAAAATCTAGAAAGCCATGTCCTTTAGACCTGGGCTACATTTTTAATGATTTCTTTAATGATTTCCTCCCCTCCATTTTCTCTATTTTGCTGGAAATGCTGCTATTTGGCTAATAGATCTCCTGGGTTGGCTCTCTGATGTTCCTGTCTTTCCACTCATGATTTTCATATGTCTTTTTGTTCTCCTCTCTGGGAGATTTCCCCACAGTTATTTCCCAAAGTTTCCATTGAGTTTTTTATTTCTACTATGGATTTTTTTTTTTTTTTTTTGAGACAGAGTCTCACTCTGTTGCCCAGGCTAGAGTGAGTGCCGTGGCATCAGCCTAGCTCACAGCAACCTCAAACTCCTGGGCTCAAGCAATCCTTCTGCCTCAGCCTCCCAAGTAGCTGGGACTACAGGCATGTGCCACCATGCCCAGCTAATTTTTCTATATATATATTTTTAGCTGTCCATATAATTTCTTTCTATTTTTAGTAGAGACGGGGTCTCGCTCTTGCTCAGGCTGGTCTCGAACTCCTGAGCTTAAACGATCCGCCCACCTCGGCCTCCCAGAGTGCTAGGATTACAGGCGTGAGCCACTGCGCCCGGCCTCTACTATGGATTTTTAATGTTTCATTTTGGCTCTTCTTTTTTTCTTTATTTTGTTTTAATTATATTGTGTTTTATTTTCATAGATATATCTCCTTTTCTTTTTTTTAATTTTTAAAGTTTTTAAAAAAAATTTATCTCAGAATATTATGGGGGTACAAATGATTTGGTTACATAAATTGCTCTTCTACCATGCCCATCCCCAGATAGTGTGCATTGTATTCCGTAGGTGTGAATTTATCAATCCCCTCCTTTCCTCTCCCACCTGCTTGATTTCCGAGGAATGTTATTTCCATATGTGCACATAGGTGTTGATCGATTTGTTCCAATTTAATGGTGAGTACATGTGATGTTTGTTTTTCCATTCTTGTGATACTTCCCTTAGAAGAATGGTCTCCAGTTCTATCCAGGTTAATACAAGAGGTATTAGTTCACCATTTTTTGTGGCTGCGTAGTACTCCATGGTATACATGGACCACATTTTATATATTTCCTTTTCTTTCTAAAGATTATTAACATTAGTTTTCTTCCCCTTGCTCCCTGAAGAGTCCCTTTCCACCAAGTTGCTTTTCTTAATTAATTAACTAGATTTTGATTTCTGTCATTCACACTAGATACTTTTCTCACATGTCTGATAAGTCTCATATATGAGAGTAGGAAATTAGGCTTGAATAGAAAATCTGAGTGGATGGTTGGTGATTGTCATTTATGGGAGGCACCACAGGAGGTTCTGGCTGGGCCTTTTCTTTAAAGGACTCCTGCTATAAGTATTCTTTAGGCTTTTCCTTTTGGGCTGGTTAAATTCACTGGAAAAGAATATTTTCATCTCCTGTCTGGAGGATATATGTTTGTTGGTAGAATTCTGAGCTCCAAATTAGGGAAGGGAGCTGGGAATCTTAGGACTAGACATGTAAACACTAATTTCACACCCCCATTTCAGTATCATATTGGCGTCGTTTTCTGTTCCAGATGCTCGTCAATATGAAGATCCTCTATTTTACTCTTTTCAGAGACTCAAACTCCTATTTGGAGGGAAGGAGTCATTTTAGTGATCTGTTTCTCAAACAGACGTCTAACAAGTCCTCTTACAATTAACTCTATTTCTAGAAATATGTGGTGCTGCTAATTCCTGAGTCTTTGGGAGATTCTGCGTTATAAATCAGATCACTTCAATCCACCATCTTCATCCAGAAATCTCAACCCTGTTATTACACCTGAGAAATCTCTCTTTTATCTATACTCTCCTTCAAGGTCACAGTCAGTATCTTCATTGTTTTTAAAATGTACACTAGCAATATGTTTTACAAATGACTTTGTTCTTTGTGGTAATATTAGCTTAGGCTTTTAATTGTCTTATACTCTCCATCAGTGAGCACAAATACTGCCCAAATTTCACTTCATACATGTCACCTCCTGATCATAACATGGTAATTGCTCACTACATGATTAAACATTAATTTTTATCCTGCATGTTAGAGTCTTCATGATGGGTCTACACCTTCCTGGGCTAATATTCCATTGCACTATACACTCAATCTAATAAGTATGGGTTCTTCAAGGGCCCCTCTCCTGCTTTAGGACATCCTATCTCTGTGTCTTTGCTTTTCACAGTTCTTAGGGCCTCTCCCTTAAGAGAGAAAAAATTCTCTCAAAGGGATTTATTGCATTATTATCATTATGCTTATGTTTTCTTCAGCCCTCGCTTTAAGTTCCACATATTTCTCTTTTTTGTAGAAAGGGGAGCTAGGTAAGACATACTGCCAAGGGATATAACCAGTGCCAAATATAATGAGATAGATTTGTTTTTTGCTACATACACCACTCCATGGGATGTCTGCTGGACAACTTCCAGATATCATCCCACATGTGTTTGCAGGACCTTTTCCTTAGTGTTTTTGCTCAGTATTTGTCCTCCTTGAAACTTAAATCAGTCTTTAAGCATAAGAAATTACTTAAATGTCGAGATAAATTAGTTCTTGAAAGCATACATGATTCATTAAGAAGAGTTTTGTAAACTTCAATGAAACAAATGCCAAAGGACTTTTGGAAGGTGAACAAAGGATGTTCTGACTCATAGATTCCAAATACCCTAAGACCCCGAAAACAGTGCAGTTTATCACCTAGCCAGTGTGAAGGATTGTGAAATACCTATTGGTGTTTTCTTAGATGATTAGAAAGGGCTTTTACTTATTCATCTTTTAGAGTGAATTAACTATTAATATTTGGAAAATATCAATAATGAGGTACAGTCTTTCGCACATTGATCTTTCTTATTGCCTCATGTTACCACTCTACCAGCAAGTAGAAAAATATTATATCCCAATCTATTTGAGGGATATATCTACCCAGTAGTTCAATTTCAGCTCTGAAATGAATACGAATTGTATTTAATGAAACTCTAGGAGCAGTTGTACAGAGTGAAAAGGCCAAATACTTTGGAATCGAATTTGTCAAGTAACATTTTACAAAAATGATATATTTTCATTTTTCATTCTTCATCATACTCATAATTCAAAACTGAGTCCAATGTCACATCCTGTGTTCTGATCCCTTTTTTCTCCTCTGCCTGGCAGAGTTTGGCTCTCTCTTCTGGACTCAAACAGCCCCTTTTCCTTTCCTCTAAAATAGAACTTATAATGTGGTATTGTAAATTTTGGGTTTGCTGGAGGGAAATGATTTTCTATTACTCATCTTTGAACCCTGTATGCCCATCAGAGTTCTTGGCCCACAGCAAGAACTCGGCATGTTTGTTGAATGAATAATGAAATTCTCCCCAAAGCACATGAATTCACTTCATGCTGAAAAATTTCAGGTTCAAATGTGTATTAGCTAGTTTCTGTAACAAATAAACTCCAAAATTTCAGAGGCTTAAACAAATGGGATTTTATTTGTTATTCCTGTAAAAGCAATGTGGTTTTTCCTGGTTTTTCTTGGTCGGTGGGTGGGTGGCTTTCAAGGACTTACACTCCTTTCCTACAGTTCTTCCTTTCTCCAGGGCGTAAGTCAGAGTCCTAAATTTGTGTTCGTTTACATCTTTGTGATATACAAGTTCCTGGATATACTCTCATCTAATGCAATATATACTGTCTTAGGCAAGCCACTTATCTCTCTCTAATATATCCACCTAATATTTATTTGAGAGCTTACCATATATAAGACAATGTTTGAGACACTCAGGATATAACAGTGAAAAAACAAAGATCTTGCCCTGTGGCACTTACATTTTGTTGGAGGTAGAGAACAAATAATGAGTTAAATAGATGAAATCATATAGTTATGTTAGAAGGTGATAAGTGCCATGGAAATATAAAAGATGCTGCAAGGTTAGGATAAGGAGCATGTCGGTTGTTGGTTAAAATGGAGGTAGATTTACAGGGTCGTGGAGATCAAGAGTTCTCTTTTGGCCACACACTTTACAGAAGAGCCATTAAGTAGGCAGGATGCTTGAGAAATCTGGAGTTTAGACTAAGTTTGAGATAGAAGTTTGAGAGTCATTAGCTTGTGGATGTTATTTGCACCCATGAAAGTGCATGAGATATTTTGGGGAGTAAGGTTAGATTGAAAGGAGCTGAGCCCTTGGGATGTGCCGGCGTTCCTAGATTTGTAGAGGAGGCAGAACCCACACTGGACCGAGGAGCGCCAAAGCAGGGGAAGGTTTGAGTACAGGAAGCTGATGCAGAAAGTTTCCAGGACTGGGTGGGGAACTTGAGGCCTTGGGGCCACATGTGGCCTTCTGGATCCTTGAATGTGGCCTTTTGACTGAATCCAAATTTTATAGAACAAATCCTTTTAATAAAGCTTGGATTTGGTTGAGGGGCCACACTTGGGGATCTGGAAGGGACACGTGTGGCCTTGAGGCCACAGGTTCCTCACCCCTGGTAGATGGCAAGTATACAGCACTTTTCCAAGGAGTTTCGCTGTGAAAGGGGGCAGAGAAGTGGGGCGGTATCTGCATGTGTGTGTGTGTTGTGTCTATGTATATATGGACAAAGAAGGTCGTTTAGATTTTTCTTCTTCTTTTTTTTGGAAGAACATGGATATGATATTAAGACATGTGTACCACCGAAGGGAATGACCAAGTAGAGAAGGGGTATTGTTGAAGTGGGAGAGATGGGAAAATTCCAGAAATGAAGCCCCAAGATGGCCAGAGAGGATGGGAGTCACAGCTCAAGTGGAGGGTCTTTCTTGAGGGAAGTGACGTGGGAGCCGTGTGGATAATAGGAAGCTTGGGGTCTGAATGAGGCAGCACCCTGCCCCCCCATACACTTTATCCGGTTGGACAATTCTCTAGTTCAAATATGTTTTAGATTTGGGGGCTTGTCTATCTGAACTTGAAGAATTTTATTATGTTGAAACTCACTGTGTTCTCATTTAGTGGTTAAAAAGATAGTGAGACCTTATAACATAGGCAATGGTCACCTGGCTGTCTTCCTATCCTTTTACTCCCAGTTTATCCCTTCCTTTAGATGCCATCTTCAACTAGATTATGTTCACCTATTTGCTGCTTTAGAACATGTAGTTCTCCCATTATGACACTTACCAACATTTATTTTTATTTTTTGATGAGTTTTCTTAGTTTTTCACTGAAAAACGCTATAGAGTTTTTCTAGGCAGAAAATGCTATGAGAACAGCAACGCTTTTTCTCTTTCTCTCTGCTGTATTCCCAGCACCTGCACAGCCTTGCATTGAAGGAGAGTTGGATACAGAGACGCCTGGCAGGTGGTGGGAATTTAGTACATATATTTGTTGAAAGAATAAATAAATGAGATTATGAATGAGAGAAAGTGTTCAAATTTAAATTAAGTACCTTTTAGATGTCTCTAGCAAGATCCCAGGAAATCCTTTTTTAATTTAATGAGAGGTGGGGATTTATGTGGAGAAGAGTCTCTAATGATATCCACACAGACATCCATTTTTCTCCTTGCATTGTCCCAGAGCATCTGAATTAGATTATGGCTGAAAAAATATAATTGCATTACATTCAAGTGAATTTAGTGACACAAATTATTTATTAATAAAACTTCTTACACATATGGAATAGATATCAATTTTTTATAATATTCAGGGAATAATTTTATCAATTTTGAGTTAGATTTTATTAGAACTAGTGTTAGCCCCCACATGTCCAAATTGATGAAGTCCAATATTAATAATTTTTAGAGGGTCCAAACTTGTATTGTGTGGTCATGCTGTGTTATATTAAAAAGTGTTCCTGCAACTTCCTGATTCTTGAGAGGGGCAAATCCCTGGTCCCAGGCCAGGGTTGCACTATGGTCTATTCCTATGGTCACATGATTCTATGGCTCAGGAGCTGGGCCCATTTGTGAGCCCAGCATTGTCCTTCAATGTCTCCATATCCAGGTCTTTCCTTGCCTAGGTTCTGCAGAGACTCTACATGACAGCATCTTGGGTAGGCTCCCTTAACTGGGCTGCTGGTGTTCCTTCCTGAACCCTCTATGGGCCTGACACCTCCATGGCCATGCCTCTGAACTGCTGCAGAGTATGAAAATCTTGTCCTCATTCACAATTCCATGTCATTCAGTGGATCAATGACCATTTCTCCCCTTTCAATATCCTCAATATAGAAAAGTTAGGACTTGAGGAAGCATGAGATGGCCCAGAGTACCTGTCCTTAGAACCACCACAAATGAACCTGTCTTCCTTTCTGGGAGTGAGCAGGACCTGACTTTAGGAACAGAGAGGAGTGATTCCTTCCTGATGGATCTGCAGCAACAGGAAACAAAAAAAGGACAAATTAATTTTTTAGCTGGTCATCCTCCTATATCATGTTCTCAATCAGTCACATAGTAAACACTCAATCCATGTTTGCTGAACACCCTGAATTCTGACAGTGCGCAAGAAAGTCCTCTAATATATAGACAGCATTTTTTAATTAGCGCTTCGCATAAATGGTTGGGTTAGAGGGCTTCAATTTTGTGCTCTGGAAAGGAAAATTAAATATTATCTTTAACTTTTGCTGTTTTTAGTATTCTTAATTTGATTGAGACATTTACCCCACAAAACTTACCTATTCCTGTATGTCTGGCTGAAGATACTAAGCTCATGTTAATATTTTATTTTCTTTAGCTTGTAAACAGGGATATTTATTTTAGTTGCCTGAAACATGCACTTACAGTCACATTTGGGGTTTGTAAGCATTGTGTTTACAGGCAAAGAATGATCAACTACCTGCATTGCTCTTTGTTCCTTCCAGGCATTTACTGTCAAAAGCCCATGCTTCTCTGGTCACAGTATTGCCTGGTAGGTCTGGCCCCTGTGGAAGTCTGTTATTCTTCCTTGATTTCTGGGGTTAGAATGAGTGACCAGAAACACATTCTGTCTCCCAGGATACAAGCCTATTGGGGTTGCTGGGAAATGAGCACAATTAGGATCAGCTCATTAACTGCAATGGTTTTCAATGCATCACACTGAGCATGTAGCCTTATGTGGTCACAGGCATTGCCCATTAGCCTGCATCTGGACAATAACCTTTCCATGTGGTTTCTCCGAAAAATTTCACACTCTCCATAACCGAAGCAAGGAAAATAGAACACCTTTAATGAGTGATTACAATTAATACACTGACTCATTGAAGGTGACAATTGTGACATATTAATACTTAAGTTAGGTATTAGTGTATATATTTGTAATTGTGCATGATTTTGATTTTCTTTAAGTCTTACAGTTAGCACCTTTCCTAAGAACATTTTTGAAAAAAAAAAAAGCCATAGTTTTGGTTGAATACAGATCCAAAAAAGACTAGAGACATGTATTAGGGCTCTGCCTGTGACAGGCTAAGTGGCCTCAGGTAAGCCATTTTACAGGTAATGAAGGCTGGGCTAAGTCAGCGCTTCCCCATCAAGGCTAGGGAGCTTTAAAAATACCAATTTTAGGTATTACCCCAGATGAATTAAATCAAACACTGTCGTGTGGGATCCAGCACTGTTATTATTGAACAGCTTCTCCGAGTGACTTTACTGTACAGCCCAGGATTGAGAACCACTGGACCAGATGCCCTATACATGTTCTCCCAGCTTTCACAGTCTGTAAATTATTTCAGTTTGTTTTCCTTGGAAGGAACATTCTATTATACTATGTCTTTTCATTCAAATCTGTGATGGCATTTCCCTTGTCCAATTTGCAATTTGAACATTAGTTAGATAATTCGAAGAAATAAACATCATAGTTTTGCACTTTTGAGATCTCTAATATTATATAGCTGGAGAGGCGGGCAGTTTTGGTGTAGCTGGGCAACAGCATGTGACCCAAGGGCCTGGCTGACTCCCTCAAGGGGTATTCCTGCCTCAGCACCAAGATCAGGACCCAGAGAGTCACCTGAACTCAAGACATTCTTTAACTTGATGTAGGAAATTGTTGAGTAGAACTCCAAATGTGATGGATGCTACTGTGAAGTGCTAATGTGCAGCTGGGTTGAGAAACATTGGCCACATTGATATAATCTATTAATAACACTTTCTAAAGTGTAAAACACAATTAGGCACCTCGTAATTTAATTAACATGTGTATAGCATAGGACTAGCTGTGCAGTTTAGTCTAATTAATTATTTTCTCTAAGCCAGAGTTTTGATCTGTAACATGGAGCTAATGATAGTATCTTTTAATTGGATTATAATGACACTTGGTTGAGATGATTCATGCAAAGAGCTTAGCTTAGTGCTTGGCACTTGGTAATCATTCAAAAATGTTACCTATTGTTACTATGACTGATGCTGTTACTATTGCTGTTGTTATTATTATTGATGTATGACCAAGGATGGCTCCAGACAAATCCCCAGTCATAAATTTAACCCCTTGTTTGTGATTCCTTCAGTTCCACACCCCAAACCTGGTCCCTAGGGGCCACAGGTGGCAGGGAGGTTGAGGGCTGAGAAGCTGTGCACTAACCTTCAGCCTTTCTTGGCATCTGCTTTGTGCAGCTCTACTCTTGCACAGGCCATCTGCCCCTTGGATAAATCACAAGTGTCCTGTCTCTCTCATAGGCCCCATTCTCAAAGTTCTTCATGTACTCATTCATTCATTCATTCATAAATTCATTCACTTATTGAATGCCTCATTCAAAGTGCTACTTAAGAATTAAATATGCCAAAAAGTTTTTTTCCTGAGGCAGAAATAATTTGTATTCAAGCATGTAAACACAGCTGCTCCATTCTCTACTGCTTTGAGAGTGAGAGGATGTTTTTAAAAGAAGTAGGAAAGGACCTCAGAGAAAACCACATGTTGGTTCTGAGAGACCCTGGAAGCCACTCTCTAAAACCCCAAACCGGGTGTGGAAGAAATTGCCTCATTGGGGTGCTAGGAAAGGCCAGTAGCACCCAGACTCAGGAGCCCAGTCTGCTGCCTGGCACACGACTTCTTTACATTTATATTTACATTAAACTACTTGCTGCATTCATCACAGGTAGCATGTGCTTAATATAAGTAATTGTTGGGCAAGTAGCATGTGCTCAATATAAATAATTTGTTTGGAGGTGCGACCAGCGTATAGAGGGTGAGAATTTTAGTTGAGCTAATGGGTTTGAAATCCTGAGTAGAGCGTGTTATTTCCATAGAAGCAAGAGGATGAGGAAAGTTTGCAAACCTGTGTTTGTTGCCTTTGTATCACTCAGGCTCTTGTTCATTGAGGGTCAGTGAATCCAGGTCACACTTTCCATATAGTCACTGTGCTGAGTGCTGCAGGAAGTGACAGGCTGCTGCTAGCATTAGCCACATAATGCAAAGTGCTGAAAAGACTCTTCCTGCTCTGTCCATGCGAGTCTAGTGACTAAAGAGAACATCGGAGGGCTGGTTTGCAAAATATGTCCTATTCACCAGCATTCTTCTTTTTAAAAGACCCATATATGAAACTACGTTACTGACAATTACAATGTGTTCCATTTGGTTAGTTTGCTCATTTTTTCTGATATTCTCCTGCATTGATGATTTAAGTGCTTCCATATATGTTACCTTAATTGATTTGGGTGTTGTGTTACTATAGATCTCTGAGGTCCATTTTCTGTGAATGCATCGCACTGTTGAGCATTAGGAGTTTAGTTACCATCTCTGCCTTGGGGGACCTGAATGGACTTGTAATTCAGGAAGGATGTCTGTGTATTGGCAGATTTACTGCGTTCAAGGATTTGGTTGTGGAAAATCTGGACTTGCCTTGGAAAAATAATTTTCCTAGTTTTTATACTATACATGTTTATTGCAAAAGTTTTGAAACTAGAAGAAATTATGATAAAATTATGTTCAATCTATGTATGTAAATGCACATAATGATTGCCATCTTTAACTCCTCTTCTCTGGGTCAATTTGACAAAATTGTATTCTCCTTACTCAGCATTATATCTGAAGTTTTTTATCATGTCATTATACTTTGTGAAAGAATTATTTTTAGTGGATGTATAATATTCTATTCTTTGGATAGATAACTTATTTATTTCCTTGTGGCTAGTCATTTAGGTTATTTCTGATTTTTCACAATTACCAACAATGTTATGAATAGAAAATAAATGCAGGTGTGATTTATAGGTGATACTAATAATATTCCAAGATGTTGTCCTAATCTGGGTCATGGCCAAGTCTTGTAGTTGTGTTAGTAGAAGGTTGAAAGTTTATGCCTTACTATTAACTTTTATGTGATCATTAACACACAGCTTGGTTTGGAGCATGTTCCTGAACTTACACAACCATTAGTTTTTCAGTGAATATAGTCATGTTCTTAATTCAGTATTCTATGTCTTTGTCTAGTGAGCTGTTCTTCAAGACCTAAATAGGACCAGATAATACTATAAAAAACAGTTTGAAATGTTTCAGCAGAATTCTACTGCACTCATTATTACTTTCTGGAATACATACTGAGAGTATTCCACCTCATTCCATGAAATAGTTCTTGTGGTTTAAAAGAATCGTAGAATAAAAGAAGAAAATACAAATACACGTGAAAATGGAATCATGAAAAATAAATCCTAAGATAAGAGTTTAAACCCAAGGGAAAGCTTTAGAACACAGAAATGTGACCCAAGGGGCCACGACAGTTACTAAAGTTGAACTTGAATTAGGTCCTGAACTGCCAAATCAAAGTGAGAACTGTATTGTCACATAATTCACAATGAGCTCAAAACATGCCCTACATTAGGCGGTGAAGCACAGAAACAGTTTTACCTTATTCAACCTACTTTGTAAATTCTATTAAAAGTCATCCTAGAATATTTTATGATTGTTTTTCAGAAATATCTTTCCACTGAGGGATACTGCATGAAAAACAGAAAAGTAAAACCCCAAATGGTTACCCCTCCATGCATTCAAAATTCTGTGGCTTGTTCATCTGGGTTTGATCTGAGACTCCAAATCTCTCTTTAAATTTATTTATTCGTTTTTGACTAGATAATATATTCTCGTCACACGGTTCAAGACACACAAAGGACATACAGTAAACATCTTCCTCTCATCCCTGTCCTGTAACCAGTCAGTTCTTCACCCAAGGTAACCCATGTTATCCAGTGTTTTTAGGGTTTTGAGGATTAGGTGAAGCCATCAAATGAGATCAAGAAAACATGAATACAATTTAGCAGATGATTTCAACACTTGGCTTGGAGAGAGAGGAATGCCAATAACTACGCTTCCAAAGTGTTGACTCAGTTTAACTTTTGTGATTTCTGTGTTCAGGGCTGCTTCAGGGGCACACTACCTGCAAGGTTGCAGCGGGCTCCCTGGGCTTGGTTTAATGCTCTGCTCTCACCATCTTGAAAGTCTTAATGATTTTTAAACAAGGGGCCCTGCATTTTCATTATGTGCTGGATCCTGCAAGTTATATAGCCAGTCCTGTCAATGAAGCTTTCCAGATGAAAAACAATAGGATAATTTATGACTCAAGCAGTCCCTGACAGGGGGCAATCGCTTGCTCTGAATAAAATTTAGATTCTCATCTCTCTCTGAGGTCCACATTTTTGAAACATTTGCTGAAAAGGTGAGAAACCTCCTGATAGAATAAAATTTCCAAAAGAATAGGAAAATACCAAACTGAATAATAATAAGCTACTTTTGAATGTTAAATTCCATATGGAATCATTATGTTTATACAATCATATATTTAATATTTACCTTATACTTAAATAGTGTAGGTTTGGTTTTGGCAATTGACATTTTAACCACACCTGATGGCTGAGGCTATACTTAACAATGGGCAAAATATACTTAATGTATGTTTTGCACTCATGGCCCCTGGATGCTCTGCCGTTCCTTCCTTATAGTAATGGATGCCAGGAATTCTTTAATTATATGGGGTTAATTAATTGGGGCAAACCACTCAACTTCCCAATGTCTGAATTCTAACTTGTGAAATGAACAAAAAGCAATGTATCCACAGGAGTTTATGGAAACTAATTAAGGTTTATAAAGACCTACTTGTATGAAAGACAGTACAATTATGACTGTAAATAATATGACTATAAATTTCCATGTCATCTCCCACCCCAAGGGACCCCAGATACTTCAGGTACATGAGTCTATTTAAACTGCATGTTTCCCCCATGAGGCAGAAGGAAGGCTAATCTTAACACTCACATTCTGTAATGGGAAACTGAGGACCTCAGAAAAACTGAGCTGTGCATTCTTGTTACTTAACTCCCAGTGGGATGCATTTTTCATGAATTCATATTGCACTTCATATAAAATCATGGAGAAAACTTGATTTTATGATTTAGATTTGTCTCCCAAGAGAACTGTATGAATATTTTCATTACCCAGTAATTTATGTAAGAGGAAAAGAGTGTGCTTATGTACTTGCTCTACAGTGCCATACATAGCATGTGAAAAATATGGAGAAAACAAATATTGCAAGGAAAAAAATAGATGACAAAGAATAATTCAACAAATAGTTTGGAAATGACTGATACATTTCTCTCCGACACAGACACTTCTACTTATATATACATATACACACACAGCCCCTTTGGGGTATGATAGTGAAGAAAAGTGTATAGATTATATCTTTATACATAATGAAAATTACTCTCCAAATGGCAGTTTAGCTTATCTTGATGGAATATTACCAGTATATTACAAAATTCTTATAAATTACTTGGTTGGCTTTTTAAATACTATTTTCCTATTTTAAATATCCAGGAAGTTATATTCTGCTTCTAATTGAACTTGATACAAATGGTTGGAAAAGAATACATTGCTCACTTTGGGGAAATATAATAACTCTTCTGGGCAATTTGGGTGTCATTTAGTACATTGGATGAAGTAATTTTCTAAATGGCATTCTAGAATTAATGCAGATTTGAAAGAGAATAATTTACCCCATTCTTAGTGGTAGGTTCAGGCTCATTTTTTTACAATGGAATTTCCTAGTTAATCTAAGTAAGGCAAGTCACTCGATTTTTCATGTTTGAGCAATCCTGATTCTGAACACAGAGAAGTAAGCCCTCCTCTGTGGGGGCTGAAAGGTCCGAATGGCTGTAGTCAGTGCCATTTACAAGGTTTGGATTTAAGATTCTGTTTAATACTACTTCTTTCCTGTACCAGACATGGAATTTTAGAGTAAATAGAGTTACTGTATCTTTTGAGGAGATTTATTTGAGTCCCCTCTACCTTTTCTTCTCCCCTATGCTATAGGATGTGGTGACTAGAATGTCCTAAAGGCTTGCTATATAGTTTGCCCTTCTCTAAGTTCGAATGAAGAGAGGTTGCTTGAGAAGGTGAGTTGCATACACTCTCTGATTGCCTTTCTGTGAGTTGGGGGTCTGAGGGGGAGACATTGCCACAGGAAGAAATGGGATTATGATCAGAGTATGGATTATCCTGGTTTATGTTCCGTTGGTCCTTGAAAAGAATGCACATTCTGTTGGTGGTGGAGTGTTCGATTTATGTCGTTTAAGATTTTGTTGGCTGGTGGTATGGTTGAGTTCTTCTGTATCTTTGCTGGTTTCTGTGTAGTTGTTCTATCAATTTTTGAGAGATGAGTGCTGTATTCTCTCTTTTTTTTATCTGATTATTACTTTGACCCTTTCAAACTTCAGAGTGCTGTATTCTCTACCTATAAACGTGGATTTTTTTGTTTCTCCTTTTACTTCTATCAGTTTCACTTCACATATTTTGCAGCTTTGTGGTTTTGAGCATGCACATTTAAGCTTGCTGTGTCTTCTTGGAGTATTGATCCATTCATCATTGTATAATAATGTCCTTCTCTGTCTCTGGTAATTTTCTTTGTTCTGAAGTCTACATGATCTGATATTAATATAGCCACTTCTGATTCCTATTGACTAATGTTTGTTTGTATAATATTTTAAAATTATTTTACTTTCAACCTGCCTAGATCATATTTGACATGAGTTTCTTGTAGACAGCATATAGTTGTGTCATTTTTTCAGTCTACTCTGCCAATCTGTGTCTTTTAACTGGTGTATTTAGATAATTTACATTAAATGTATTTACTCACATGTTAGGGCTTAAGTCTGCCATTTTATTTTGTTTTCTGCTTGTTCTATTTTTTTGTTTCTGTTTTCTTTTTCCCTTTATTCTTGTGGGTTATTTGAACATTTTTTAGAATTATGTTTTGATTTATCTATAGTGTTTTTGAGTATATCTCTTTGTATAGCTTTTAGAGTAGTTCTACAGGTATTACTTTGCATATGTATGATTTATAATATAGTAATCCATGAATAGAAACCTAAGTTCTCTTTATGTTCCTACACCCTCCCCAATTTATAATATAATTGAAATATTTTCTTTACATACATTGAGAACCACGTCACACAGTATTATAAGTTTTGCTTCATTCATCAAATATAATTTAGAAAATTCAAGAGGAAAAAAAATGTCTGTTGTTATAACTATAGTTTTGCTTACCATGTTCTTATTCTTTCCTGATTTTTCAAGGTTCCTTTTTTATTGTTTTCTTTCTGTTTAGAAACATTCTTTTAAGAGAGCCCTGCTTCCAGCAAATTCTCTTAGTTTTTTTTTTTTCAACCTGAGAGTTCCTTGATTTTCCCTTCATTCATGAATAATATTTTTGCGGGATGTAAGATTATGGGTTGACAATTATATTCTGTTAGGACTTGAAAAATGTTGTGCATTTCCATCTGATCTCCATGATGAGATATCTGATGTCAGTTGAATTGTTTTTTCTATATAAGTAAGGTGTCATATCTCTCTCACTGTTTCCAAAATTTTTTCTTTGTTTTTAATTTTCATAAGTTTGACTATTATGTGTTTTGGTGTATTTCTTTGGATTTATCCTGTTTGTGGTTCACTCAGCTTCTTGAATACATAGGTTTATATTCTTTGCCAACTTTGGGAAGTTTTCATCCCTTATTTCTTTGGATACTTTTCAGCCCTACTCTTTTTCTCTTCTGACACAAATGTTAGATTTCCTTTTTTTAGTCCCAGAGTTCCCTGAGCCTCTCTCTGTTCTTCATTTTGTTTCATTCTATATTTTCTCTGTTGTTCATATTTGATAGTTGCTATTGTCTATCTTCAAGTTCATTGACTTTTTCCCTTGTCCTCTTGATTCTGCTATTGAGCCCATTTATTGAAAAATCTCCATTAAAAATTTATATAATAATGAACCACATAATGACATTTTGGTCAATGACAGACTGCATATACACTGTGGTTTCATAGGATTATAATGAGCTGGAAAATTCTTATCACCTAGTAATGGACAGTTGTCATAATGTCGTAAAGCAACACATGACTTGTGTTTGTGGTGATGTTAATGTAAAACCCATTGCACTGCCAGTTGTATATAAGTATAGCACATACAATTATGTGCAGTATTTGTAATGATACTTGATAATGATAATGATAAAAAATGACTGTGTTACTGGTTATGTATTTACTAGACTATACTTTCTATTGTTATTTTAGAGTGTACTTCTACTTGTAAAAAAAAAAGAACAGTGTAAAACACTTTCAGGCAGGTCCTTTCAGGGATACTCCAGAAGAAGGCATTATTATCTCAGGAGAGGACAGCTCCATGTGCTTTATTGCCCTTGAAGACCTTCCAGTGGGATAAGGTGTGCAGGTAGAAGACAGTGATATTGATGATTCTGACCCTATGTAGGCCTAGGCTAATGTTTGTGTTTGTGTCTTAGTTTTTAATGAAAAAGTTTTAAAAAATAAAAATAAAAAAACAATTTTAAAAATAGGAAAAAGCTTATAGAATAAGCATATGAAGAAGGAAAATATTTTTGCACAGCTGTACCTTGTGTTTATATTTTAAACCAAGTGTTATTACAAAAGAGTCAAAAAGTTGAAAAAATAAAAAAAGTTTATAAAGTAAAAATGTTACAGTAAGCTAAGGTTAATTTATTAAAGAAAGAAAAATATATTTTATAAATTTAGTGTAGCCTAAGTGTACAGTGTTTATAAATTTACAGTAGTGTGCAGTAATGTTCTAGGCCTTCGTATTCACTCACCACTCACTCACTGACTCACCCAGAACAACTTCCAGTTCTGCAAGCTCCATACATGGTAAGTGTCCTATACAAGTGTACTAATTTTTTTTAACTTTCACATGTAATTTTACTGTACCTTTTCTATGTTTATCTACACAAATACATAGCATTGTGTTACAGTTGCCTACGGTATTCAGTACAGTAACATGGTGTACAGGTTTGTAACCTAGGAGCAATAGGCTATGCCATATAGCCCAGGTGTGCAGTAGGTTATACTATATAGGTTTGTGTAAGTAGACTCTAGGATGTTTGCACAATGACAAAATCACCTAATGGCAAATTTCTCCAAATGTGTTTCTATTGTTAAGCAACTTATGACTATATTCCTTCACTGAAACTTCCTATTTCTTTACTGAGATTTTCAATTTTTTAATCTTTTTCAAGTGTGTTTATAATCTCTTATTGAAACATTTATAAAATAGCTGCTTTAAAATCTTTTTCAGATAATTTTAACACCTCTGTCACCTTGGCATTGGCATCTATTGATTGTTTTTAAAATTGTTTGATTTCTTCCTGATTCTTGGTGGAATGCATGATATTTGATTGAAAGCTAAGTAATTTGGGTAATATACAATAAGACCCAGATCTTATTTAAATTTTATATTTTAGTTGGCTTCCCTGACACTGCTCTGGTAGAAGAAGGAGGGGTTGGTCACTTCATTACTGCCAGGTGGGGGTAGAAGTATAGGTTCCTCACTCAGCCTCTGTTGACACTTGAAATGAGGGAATCCTCATTTCTGCTGGGCTGGGCTGGGAGTTCTGGCTCCTACCAGGTCTCTACTGTCAGCTCCCTGGCTGGGACAAAGAGGGGCACCTCGTAACTGCTCCTCACATGGGCTCTACTGACACTACAGGGCTTGGGGGAGGTGGCCTCTGGACCACTGGGCCATGGTGAAAGTCTGGACTTTCCTTTGACACCCCCCAGTGGGGACAGAGAGGGATGCCCCAGTATTGCCAAGTGGAGTGGAAGTCCAGGCTTTCCTGACACCACGGAGGGGGGCTCATTGCTACCTGGTGGGGATGAAAGTCACACTTCCCTACCTGGCCGCCTTTGACGTCCACTCTGACAGTATTGGGTAACAGCTTTGCGATAGTCTCTTGAGGGCAGAAATCTAGGCTGCCCATTCAGATTTTGCTTGCATGGGTGGGGATGGGGCCAGGTTTTTTCTATGGTGTTTGGCTGGAGTAGAACAGATATTGTCTAAGAATTCTGTTTTCGGTGTTGCTAGGCTGCCCCTTTCCTGATCTTTTGGCTACCCAGAGAGCAGGCTTTTCTTGGGGCTGTTTTTCGGTCTATGCCCGTTGGTGTTTCTGGGTTGTTGGCTTCTCGGTACCCAGTCTGGGTATATATGAGGAAAAAATAAAACTCAGGGAACTCACCACCAAATCATTCCTTAGGTTCGAGGTCTCTGGCCAGTCTACCTGCTTCTCTCTATCTTTCATGTCCCTCATGTTTGTTTTATAACATCCAGGGTCTTTAGTTGTACTTAGTGGAAGGACTAGGGAAAAATATGTTTGTACCATCTTTCCTTACATCACAGATTTTTTAAATTGGAAGGAATTTATATTAGTCAGCTAGGTTGGCCATAAAACAATACCATAGTCTGAGTGGCTTAAATAACAGACATTTATTTTCTCACAGTTTTGGAGGCTAGAAGTCCAAGATCAGGGTGACGGCATTGTCAGGTTCGGTTGAGGTCTCTCTTCCCGGCTTGCACATGGCTATATTTTAGCTGTGTCCTCACATAGTGGGGAGAGAATGAGAACAAACTCTTATAAGGGCACTAATCCCATCACAGGCCTCACCCTCAAGACCTCATCTAGTCCTAATTCCCTCCCAAAGGCCCCATCCCCAAACACCATCACACTGGAAGTCAAATATTCAATGTATGAATTTTTTTGGAGGACACAAACATTTAATCCAGAACAGAATTTAAAAGATATTACAGATAGACTTCTGAGGCCCATAGTCGTTAATTGTGTTCTTAAGACTACCAGTTAGTCCTTGGCAAAAAATTAGACTAAAGGCAGGGTGTCCTAATTCTTAGCCTGTTGTTTTTCATGTTTTAGGATATTGTATCATGACTAGCTACTGAAAAATTATTTGTGAAACATCATGATAATTCTTCCTCTCATCCTAAAAACAAAAACCAAACCAAAACAAAAAACCTAGAGAAAATGTTTTTCCAGTAACAACCAAACAAGAAAAGAACAAGCTGATACCAGTATTAAAAAGCAGTGGCTAAAAAAGATTTAGAGCACTCTGGAGCAATAATAGCTCATAACCTAGATTCTGTGTTCCTTTATGTCCCTTTTGTTAAACCAGTGTGCTTAAAAACAAAACAGAACAAAATAAAACAAAAAACACCACCTGAGGATTATTCCTAACACAGTGTCTCCTGTTACAAGACATGCTTTTCAAATGTGAATTTGTTAATATAGAATGAAGGAATTTTCTTTAGTTCATATGCGATCCCCCCAGCATATTAATATTTTGAAGTGATCAGGGACAGATTTTCTCACAATTAAAGAGAAAACCTAGGCAATACACAAAAATCATAAGAAAAAAGTGTCAGATCTTGTAAATGTGTCTTTGAGTGTGAATAGTAGCTCGTTTAGTGGCTTTAAGAACTACTATGTTTCCTAAAACATGAAGCTTTTTGTAAAGCTGTGAGTACAGATAAAGAAGCTGTAAAGATACTTGTTACCTTCTGTGTAAATACTGATTATTAAAAATGGCTATATACTGGATTAGATTTTTTGTTTTTTTTTTTGGAGAAAGGTCTCACTCTGTCACCCAAGCTGGAGTGTAGTGGTGTAATGATAGCTCACTGCAGCCTCAAACTCTGGGCTCAAGCAATTCTCCTGCCTCAGCCTCCCCAGTAGCTGGGACTACAAGCATGCGCCACCATGCTGGGCTAATTTTTAAGTTTTTTGTAGAGATGGGTTCTTGCTATGTTGCCCAGGCTGGTCTTGAATTCCTGGCTTCAAGCAATCCTCCTACCTTGGCAGCCCAAAGTGCTGGGATTACAGGTGTGAGCCACTGTACCTGGATGTGGATTAGATTTTGAATTTTGATGAAATTGGTCTGCTAAGGATCCAGATCTCAAGGGAAAAGAGAAATTCCCAAGATTTAAGACCATGAATAACTATTGTGTTGGGTGAAAATGATGTTAAACCAGTATTAAACCAGAAACTGTGAAAGATCTTAGATTTTACCCTACCTATAAGCTAACAAGTTAGCCTGCCACACATGTCTATATTTATATTTATATCTATATCATCTATATATATTTATAACTCTATATCTATTATAAGACCCTTGGGTCAGAGACACAAATGGTTTACTGTTCATAGCATAATAGCCAGAGTAGCATCTTGCATCAGTTCCCCACACTTCAATTCCCCACAGGGAAATGTGAATGAGGACCAGATATTGCCTGTACATACTTTTGGTTTTCATTATAGGAAACAAACCCCAAACTTAGGAGACTGAGCTTTTATTAGAGTTGCTGGTAATCTGCTCACTCTCTCCTCTGGAGAGCTATTACTTGTAACCCTGGAACTAAGTAAATATCCTCTGGGAAGAAAAGGAACTTTACTATTCTGGAATGTCTTTGGAGAAGAAGATGTTCTCTATCTTAGGTCTGCTATTCAATCATCCCTGAGCAAAGCTTGTCAGTGACCTTTGCTCGGAAGGTCTGGCCCATGTAGAAAGTAAACAATCCAGGGAGAATTGTCTCCCAACAAAGGCCAGTGGATATTTAACTGTGCTAGTATTATTTGGATTGGGATTGTTTGTGTTAGTGCTCTGGTTATAAAGTTGCACAGGTTTTGAGTGAACTATTCTAAACCCATTTTTTCCATAAACTCTGATTTTTAGTGTATAATTTTGCATAAAATAAAGTTTATCAGGAGCACATACTTATAGCACCAATGTCTATTACTTACAAATCTGGAAAGAAACCAAACAAATGGACTTACCTTTTCTCTCCTCTGACTGGAGGTATTGGAATGAGGATAAAATGCAAGGAAGGGAAGTATCTTAGGGTTTCACAAGAACTGCAGAGATACTCCAAGATCTGAGATTGCCCATTTATGCAGAGGAATGGGCAAGGAATAAATCTTAATCTTCAGAGACCCTCACCTGCACTACCCTTTTCTAATGCCATGTGAGGGGCCCTAGCACAATGTCTTGGTATCATCATGTGTTTTTGTACAATTTGCAAAAGGAAACTATTTTGACTTCAGTCAGTTAAGAGAGCTGTTTTTTCCCACTGTAGCTTCCCCTTGTGTCAGGTGGCAATGGAGTGACCAACAAGAGTTTTTGGGAATTAGTTAAGGGAAAGTTG
Source organism: Varecia variegata (assembly GCA_028533085.1). Taxonomy (NCBI): domain Eukaryota; kingdom Metazoa; phylum Chordata; class Mammalia; order Primates; family Lemuridae; genus Varecia; species Varecia variegata. The sequence continues at coordinate 22,615,871 of CM052437.1, forward strand.
AGCTAGGGATATAGTTAGATTGGATTTAGTAGGATGTATTTAAGTGGTTCACAATTCCATCCATGAATATATAAATTATTTTTGAGCCCTCCCAATGTAGCAGTTGCCTCTGGAACACTACCTTCTGTGGTGCAAGCCTAACTACAGTCATTTTAAGCAATTGCAAAGCCAGAGGCTATACAATAATATGAAAGTGTCCTGAGTTACCTGGCAATGGAAATCTGCAAATGCTAGAAGAGAAGCAAGGTTTGAAAAGTTTGGAACCAGAAGGTAGAACGTGGAAAACTTTCAAATATAATAATTCATATATGAAAGAAAATTGATAGAGAATCTCAAATTTGATAATTCCCAAAATTTCCCAAAACCATACCAAGGACAAATTATGATGATTAAAGAAATTCTCAGTAATAAAACTATTGATAATAAAAGCAAATTTTAGTACATATGCTAGAAAAGACTAAATTATCTGTAGTTTCTCCATTAGAAATAATTTACTCCAGAAAATGACTTTAAGAAAGTGTTGTCTTATTAAAAGATGAATGAAAGATTGTGGCCATAAATATAGGGAAAAAGTATTATAGAGGTGTGTAGGCCGTTAATTAATAACTATTATTCTAGATATTACAATTTCATGGGTTTTGTCATCCTTTTAATACTTACAATGTTTTGGTTTCCTTTTTCATTCTAAATAATAATTTATGTTTGTATCTAATTTGGACCATAACTTTGCCTTCTTTTTCTTAAAGAGAGCCCCTCAAATTGTATGAACTTTAGGTCCCATAAAACCCAGATCTATTCCTGATCCTATGGAATGTGCAAACTTACCTCCCACCCCCTTTCCCACCTAGATGGAGCAAATACTCTTAGAAAAAAAAATGGAGCCCATGTATTCTTCAAGAGCCTGGACAAAGCATCAGCTGAGCTCCTTTTCTTTTACTTACTCCACCGTGCTGTGACTCAGTCTATGATCAAACATGAGATATCCAGCTCTTGAATTGTAGCTGAGAAGAGAAAATGAACAGGTATTAGGCACAGTGGTAAGAGGGAAATAACCCACTAGGTCAGAGAAAAATTATTGGGATAGAGCAGCTCAGATTGAGCATGAATAAGATAAGAAGAAATGACAATGCAATTATAAAAACACACTTCAGCAACAATAAAAAACAAACATGAACAAAAATAAAAAGGAAGGAACAAATAGTGAATCCAGTCTGGGAGACACTGTAACCAAGAACAAAAGAAAATTCCTCACCAGTGCTCTGTGTTATTTAGCAACTTCAAAAAGATGAAAACCACATGCTGTCTCAGGGAAGAGAAGATAGATAACAATGAACATGTTGCAGAGTAAATTAGTACAACCTCTATGGAAAACAGTACGGAGATTCCTCAAAGAACTAAAAGTAGATCTACCAATCCATGCAGCAATCCCACTACTGGGTACCTCCCCAAAGGACAGTAAGTCTTTCTATTAAAAAGACACCTGCACTCAAATGTTTATTGTGGCACAATTCACAATTGCAAAGATGTGGAATCAATCCAAGCATCCATCAATTCATGAGTGGATTAATAAAGTGTGGTATGTGTATACCATGGATTACTACTCAGCAATAAAAAGAATGAATTAATGCCTTTTGCAACAATTTGGATGGAACTGGAAACTGTTCTCCAAAATGAAGTGTCTCAAGATTGGAAAAATAAACACCGCATGTACTCATTAAATTGGAACTAACCAATGAGCACACATATGCACAGAGGGAAGTAAAACGTAGTGGACATCAAGTGGGGGGGAGGGACAAAAACCCTAATTGGTACAATGAACACTATTTGGGTGATAGGGACACTTATCGCCATGACTCAAGCATTACAAAAGCAATCCATGTAACCAAAAACATTCATACTCCCTTAATACTTTGAAAAAAAAAACCCTAACATTTATTGGACACCTCCTTTAAGCCAGTATTATTCTAGAGCATCTCATAGGATATTTCACTTGATCCTCACAGAAACCACTTTTCACAGATAAGGAAACAGACTCAGATCTTTAATAGCTTATCCAAAGTCACCCAGGCAGTAACAACAAAGCCAGGTTTTGACCCCCTAAAAAAAACCCAAAAATACCAAATTGAGGTCCAAACCAACACATTATAGAACCGATAATTAGAAACATTGGAGAACAGACTAGCATAGGTGAAAATAAAAATGCTAACTTAGGCTTGAGAAAAACACAATGCAGATGAAAAAGAATAAGATAAGTACTTAAATATACGGTAATATGTAATGGAGAATTGACAAAGACAATCCAATGTAAAGAAAATTGATGACCCTGAAATACATAAGTCAACAGATGGAAGTGAAACAGTATTCAGAGATTGATATAATACAAGAAAAGTTCCCTGAAATAAGGAATGGTCTGAATAAGGAAAAGGCTGGAAAAGGCTACTGCAACCTAGGAATAAATAAAAAGCAATTGACATCCAGCCATATTCTGATTAGGTGGAACTTGAGGGATAAAGAGAGAATTCTTAAGAAATCAAGGTAGAAAAAAGAATCTCACGTACAAAGAGAAAAATAACTTGCCGCCTTCAGGGTTTTTCAGCATAGCATTAAGTGCCATATTGAAAAAAAGGTGATTCTACATTATAATATTCAGATAAGTTGCTTTTCAAGTGTGAAGGAAGCATGAATTCTCAATACTGTATCAAATACTTCAGGCAATGAGGCACCCATGAACCCTTTCCAGAAAAAACAAAACTTGATGAAATTAAAGACATAGAACAAAACAAACCACTTGTAGTAGGCAGAATAATCCTCCCACCCAAGATGTCCACATTTTAATCCCTGGAACCTGTGAATATATTACCTTACATGACAAAGGGACTTTGTAGATGCAATTAGGATCTTGAGATGGGGAGACTACTCTGGATTATCCTGATGGTCCTAATATAGTCACAAAGATCCTTGCAAGTGAAAGAGGGAGGCAGAAGGGTCAGAATCAGAGAGACACTGAAGATACGGTGCTGCTGACTTGGAGGATGGAGGAAGGGGCTGTGAGCAAAGGAATGCAGACAGTTTCTAGAAACTGCAAAAGGCAAGGGAACGGATTCTCTCCCAGAGTCTTGTGAAGGAATGCAGCCCTGCCAATACCTTGATTTTAGCCCAATGAAATCCATTTTGCAATTCTGATATACAGAATTGTAAGTTAATAAAGTTTTGTTGTTTTAAGCACAAAGTTTGTGGCAATTTGTTACAGTAGTAATAGGAGACTAATACACCACCAAGTTGACCAACCAAACAAAAACAAAGAAAGAAAGAAATCGTCCAGATTTCAGGAATGGAGACACCACGATAAAAGAGATTGGCAGTGAACATTGGATGCCTTTAAATATTGAGCTAAAACAAACTGACTCTAGGAGTTATGATTTCAGAGTAGACAATAGTTGTTTAGCCTGTTGATATTTTAGTTGGGATATTAGCTAGGATACATTTAGGATGCTGTAAAAAGAAATCTAAAAATGAATTGGCATAAATGAAGTAGGAATACATTTCATTCTCACATAAAAGTCTGTGTGGACACTGCAGGGCTGGTTTGGTGGCTGAGGGTATTGGGACCCAGGCTTCTACTACTTTGTGGTCCTGTGATCATCAGCATGTGGCTTTCAACTTATGTTCCCATATGAATGCCTTAGGTGTCACTGTCATATCTGCTTTCCAGCCTTGTAGAAAGGTGGAAAAAGCACAGAGGCAAGGGTATGCTCCTTCTCTTTAAAGGCATGATCCAGAAATTGCAACCATCCCATCTCTAGTATTTCCTTGCCCAGAATTTGGTCAGATGGCTACACCCACCTGCAAAGGAGGCAGAGAAATATAGTCTCAGTCAGGGATATCTTATGCTCAGCTAAAACTTGTGCTCTAATTGAAAAAGAAGGGAACAAAGTTGGGGAAAAGAAGCCATTTCTGCCACACTTGATAATGTAAAAATAATGATATAACCTGAGTCAAGAAGTGGGGAGGGTGGGAAGAGGTGACGTGATGTGTTTCCTCCCTCACATTTCCGTAGCAGCAGGAAGCCAGTCCACCAAAAGCACCTGAAGTTGAAGCAGGTGATTAAAATTATTTCAACTTACAGCTTTTCATAATCACCTTTTGACCTAAGATTGATCTTTTAGGAAATACTTCTTACGGTGGGGAAACATTTATTTAATATTTGGGAATTACTTCAATTTTACTTCAATTTCATTTTTTTTGGTTAAATAAAAGTAAAACATAATTTGTAAGTTAAAGTAACATGTATGTAATGATTCTGTTTTAATGAAAGTCAATCTAACTTTCTGGATATATGAATAGACAGACAACCAGAATAATATGCACATGATATTGATTATGGCTATTTTTGGACAGTAGGATTTTAGGCAATTTTTTTCTTTCTTTGTTAGGCTTTTCTAAGTCACTTTAATTTTTGTAATGCACACACATTATTTTTAATAAAATGGTAAAGTCTTTGTTCTTAACTAAGATACAGTCATTACTAATGTGAGGAGGAAGGGATTTTTAAAAAATTTTGTAAGTATTATGAAGTGTCTTTAATTAATGCAATAAGCTTGAATTTCTAAAAAATATCTTTAACAACTCTTCCTAATGTGTTAATTATGTTTGCTATCTTACATATCTCCTTTCTGTTTTCCCGTCATAATTAGCAGTAAATCTCTCAAACTCAAAAGAGAGTATTTTTAGATAGCAGTGAAATTAAGGAGGTGTTTTCACTCCAAGTTCTTGCGCAGGCAAGGATCTCCAAGAAGCAGAGGAGGTGATGATAGCTGTGAAGAGAAAAAGGGTGAAGACTGAATGCTATGGGTTCTGGAAATCCCAAGACAAACCTGTGGCCACCGCCTGGGATTGATAAGAGATTGTACCAGTCATGTTAATGTGCCACCCCATACACATTTAGCCCAGAGTTTCTTCAGCCCTGAAAATGGTGTTTCCTACCACACAACCTATCTTCCTGGCCATAGCTTATTGGACCAGGAGAGGGCACTTAATCTAGGGCGGTCAGTATTTCAGCTGACTGGTGACAACCTATGTGGCTTGGCTTGAAGACATGATGTGTGCAACCTCTGGTTCATACTCCTGTCACTGACTAGGTTCCCATCAAACAGACTCTGAGATGGAGATCAGCATGAAGGTGTTGAGATCAACATCTGGAGAAGGGGGGAGGATAAGAAGGAGAAGTTGGCAAAGGGAGAAGTTGAATGGCGGTGCAATCTCAGTGTAGGCTCACCAGATACCGCAGGCAGTTCTGGAGCTGGGATGACTCTTCAGAGGTGTATTGATTAGGGACAAGACAACTGGGCCTTTATCCTCTCTGTCAGACAGTTCCAGCTGCCTTGGAAGGGGACTTGACCTTGCGTAAGGCAGCTGTCTTCAGCTGAGGCAACCTCTGTAGGATGCTCACAGCTGGGGGCTCTCTGCCAGCAGCAGTCCCAGGTGTAGGGGAGAAATGCCTTCATTTCTAAAGGAGATCTGGGTGGCATGTCACAGTGCCCTGCTATGGATCTTTTCATCTTTTGGCTACAGTTCGAATCTCTGTTTTGGGATTTAAAGTAGGTAAAGATGTAAAGTGGTGTGCATTGTCACTGTCCATGAAAGGGAGTGACAGTCAGTGTGAAGGAGCCATGGAGGCCATCATGACGTGCATGGAAGTTAATTTCATGAAACAGAAGCTGTGAGCACACAAGGAAGCTGCTCGAAGAGGCCAGAGGCACAGAGGAGTGTCACCAAGCACCATAATGGCATTAGCTGGGGTTAAGTTATATAAACTCCTGTGGCTGAGCCCTTGGAGATACCTCAAGCTCCAGGGTGGTTCTTGATTTTCTGTAGATAAAGTTTTCCTTATGGTTCCACATGTATTTTTCCTTTAGATAGTAGCCCAAATATCTGATATTCTGCGATGACCCAAGTGTACAAAATCCTATGAGGCTCAGTTCACATAATGCATGGAACTCAGGTAGGACCAGGATGCACAGGCCATCCTGTTTTTTGGGCCATTTATCTGCATCTCCATTGCTGTAATAACAGGGCCCCAGGCAAGGCAGGATGATAAAAGGTATAGGTCTATGTCCAATGGCCTTTTATCACATTGATCCAACTCCACTTTGATCTTCTTGCCCATGGCATTCATTCCTAAATAGTGCACATGTTAATAAATACCCTTGAGAGTAGTTAAGTTAGTGAGATGGAGCTTTATTTAGTGTTGACTGTCACAATAACCTTCATAATATAAACATTTATTGTGCTCTATTGCAAGACAGAGACTAAGCAAAGGCCTTTATAGGCATTATTTCAATTAACTCATGAACAAATGAGGAAACTGATGCTTAGGGGATTTAAGCATCTCATCAAAAGTTACACAGTTAGTAAGTGGTCGAACCAGCACTTAAACCAGGCGGCTTGACTCTAGACCAGGTGCTTAACTATAGACTGTTCTGTGTCATAGATCTAGAGGACTGTCATCCTTCTGCCAGCAGTGCTGGGCTTTTGATGGAGTCATGGGTGGTGGTCTGGTGAGCTCTGTTCCCCTTACCCAGGGGCTGCTCCATCTGAAATTCAACCCTTCGAAATTCCCTCGTCAGGTTCCTCTCTCAGCTGTCCTCTTTTAAGGGGCAGATATGTTTTAAGGCACCAGACACTTGAACTAATTCTCACCAAGAGGTTATTGTGCTGTTAAAACAGTTTAATCCTATAAAACCAACCTTAGATATTGGATGTCTGGAAATCTAGGGCACACTGATGACAGGAGACAAAGCTGGAGGCCACCAAAGACAAATGTACCTCGGGGGCCTTTTCCCTGCCATTGGCCCTGTTTAAAGAAGAGCTGTGTATATAGTGTATCCTTTTGAGTACACAGAAGATGACACGCAGAGCCATGCAGCAAATTCCAGGTGAATTTTAAAAGTTGGATCCATTCCAAATAAGGATTATTTGACTTATTTTATAAATCAACGTATTAAAACTGATAAAATATGCTCAAGTACAATTCTGGGGAGAATGGTGGTGGTTCCCACAGCTATGTTCCAACTCCTCCCTGTCAGTGTTCTTTTGTTGCTTTAAGCAAGACTCTTCAGGTGGTGGCAGCAGCGTAGTTTCTTTGTTACCTTAAATGCTAAGGCCTGTGCTAGGTGGTTGCCTAGCAACCCTGTGTTCTTTTGTATTCTTTTGTAAGAAGGTATTTTTGTATTGTACAATGCAAAATGTTGTATTTGTATTTACTGACGATTTAAAATGAGATTTTTTTTTTTTTGAGACAGAGCCTTGCTCTATCGCCCCTGGTAGAGTATAGTGGCATCATCATAGCTCACTATAACCTCAAACTCCTGGACTCAAGCCATCCTCTTGCCTCAGCCTCCTGAGTAGCTGGGGCTACAGACATGCACCACCATACCCAGCTAATTTTTCTATTTTTAGTAGAGATGAAGATCTCACTCTTGCTCAGGCTGGTCTCGAACTCCTGAGCTCAAGGGATCCTCCTGCCTTTGCTTCCCAGAGTGCTAGGATTATAGGCATGAGCCACCGCACCTGGCCCTAAAGTGAGATTCTTATATGTGTGTTAGAATATAAAAAATTCCATTTGAGTCCATCAAACCTCTGAATAGTAATTATGAGATTATGAAACAGTGAATCCTTATTTGGTGAAACTATTAATATAAGCAGTAACGGCCCCACAATCATAAAGGCACTTCAAAATCCTTCTGGAAAACATGAAGGATTCAAAGAATGTGCTATATCTAATGGAACTGCATGTTTCTCATGAAATGTTGCTTTTTAAATACATACATTATTAGCACTCTCATGGACTAAACATACTTTTATTGAAGATATTATCCAAAGTTGCTTAGTACTCAAAGCCTCAGCAATAAAAAAGACACAAAACACTATCAAACATGTATAGAGTGTCTTTCTCATTATCTTCTCCCAGAACGTATGAACATGATGATTTGCTGGGTTTTTTTTTTTTAACTCTGAATGAGGAAACCCTTAGGTTTTTATGTAATTTCCATTCTAATTTTCATCTTTGAACTTGGCTTTCCTGGGTCGCTCAAAGGTTCCACAGAGTTATTATCTAGAGTGCTTGAGAACTGAACTGCCATAAGTATTCACGTCAGAAACCATGATCTTTTCAAAGTCTGGAGAAATTAGATGCTGATCTGCAGAGATGATCATGTGGCAAATATTTAGCTACCCCAAACATAGAAGCTAAGTTTGTGTAAACAGTGAAACCCGAATATAGAGTTGAAGTGGAGTTTAAGGTCGTCACCTGAGCAAAAGATTCCTAATTAAGTTGAGTCAGGATCAAATAGAAGAATATTTTTAGAAGTTAATGTGATCCTCTTAGTAACACGGAGCTAGTGGTAAACAGTGCTCGGAAGCTTTCAAATGTTCTTAAGTTTGACAAGTCATTGGTATACCACTGGTTTTATAGTAATAAATAGCCAAGTGAAGCATATTCCCTAAATGGGCTACCTAAATGTTCTGCAGCAGAGGCAAGAAGCAATCAATCATTCATTTGCCAGTGGCTCCTTTGGAAGAACCTCTCATCTATAATATGAGAATTTTATTTACTATACATTCTAAAATTGAGACAGAACTCAAATAAAGCAGTGGAGGTAAGCCCTCTTCTGGCAGTAGTGCCCCAGCAATGAGCTGGGGCTTGCCCTTTGGGGACTATCTTGCTAGGGGCCAGCCACAGGGAAGATTCAAAAAGGCCCCAGGTGGTAAGAAGGAGGAAGCTAAATTAAGTGATGTTGAAAAAAGACCTGAGGGGGATGTTTATTCCATCATCTTCTAATCTTGTGGCCACCACACCCATAATTTAGGCAAATGGAGTGTATGCCTGTATGTGTGTATGTGCGTGCATGTGGTGACCTCTTGCTTTTCATTCATTCCCTCTTTGCAATTTTCATAATTTTTAAATGTTTTTTCCTCCCTTATACTGTAGATATTCATTTTGACTAAGTTTACAGATAAGAAAATGTGCGTGTATACAGGGCATGGTTGGAGGGAGACAAGAATGTGAGGTTACCCCATGATTTAGCACAGTATACCCCTTCATTCTTTTGAGTGGACCTGTAGACATAGCGTGCTTGAAAAATTATATCCACAGATGTATGGGTGAGGAAGGACTCTAAATTTGAGAATTATCTGATTTTTCTTCCTTCACATCTCAGCAGGGAAAGACACTGCATGTGGCAGCTTTGTTCATGGAGTCAGTTATGGTTCAATATCTGGATCTGTTGAGGAGGGAGAACTGCTACCGACTTGTCATTAGCAGCAGTGCCCCGGTCTAAGAGCCATGAATAAATATATGTGACACTGGAGTCAAGTTCCCTTTCCTCTCTGTTCTTGAAGAACAGAAAGGAACTAAGAGTCGCTTGACATTTTCCTAGTCAGAATTGCCTTGACATTAGTTCCTGAGTTTTGTGGAACTCTAGCTTTTCCCTGACTGACAGGTGGACCTCAGCCCAGTTTTAAGGCTTTCCACTTTTTACGTGTTAATGTTTCTTGGAGTTCTCAGCTGAGAAGTGTGTTCTCACACTTTAGCCCTGTTGCTCTTTTCTGCTACAAGGCTGGTCTACATCATGCTGGTGCCAAGAGGCCTGCAATGTGTTGAGAAGTTGCTGCCCTGCTCTGGGGCCTTACCTATCCAGGCTGATGGTCTCCTAGGGCCACCATGCTGCTTGGTAATCCCTTTTCCTGGAGTAGATTCCCCAAAAGAGTCCAGCTACAAAGTCTCTTGATCCTCATTTTGATACAACATCCTCGAAGTCTGCTCAGCACAGAGGGACTGTAGTGGACTGCTGTTTTTTCTTATCCAGTTTCTCATTTTCCTCATCCTATTTTCCCTCTTTGGGAAGCTATGCCTCCTTCTTCCCTGTGGTCCAGTGGGATTGTCAATCATAGTGCCTTGACCACACATGGCCTGCAAGTGTCCTCATGACTCAAGCTGGGACTAGCTGACTTGGTCTCCAGGAAAATTAGCACCTTGAATTAAGGGACACAATGTTGGAAGGAAGTTGTTATTCTAGTGGAATTGCCTTAAAAAGACTGTCTATGAGTTTTTGACAGTGGTCCCTGGGGATGTTCTGCTTTCTGTCCTTCCTGAGTTTATGTGCATTAGCTTTTCTTCTACAGCTAAGACATGTAGAGTCAGTTTGGGTTGCTTAAGACCAACTGTTAAACTGAACTGTTACTGGTAGTGAAGGGAAATGGCCACTTCTCTGTTCACTTAGGGTTAGTTGCAGTAGGTGACTCAGTCCTTAAGTTAGAAGAATAAGTTAGAAGATTTAATGAGATGCCTATTTTGGTTATAACTGTAATTTCTGTCTTTCCAGAGGATGTGCTGATTTCCTGGTGAGTGAAGTGGAATGGGCAAAGGTGATACCCAGGTGTATTCAGGATAACTGCTTCCCTTGAAGTACAGGCCCTACCGCAGAGGTTCTCTTGTACAGTGATTCTTCACTGAGGGCACACGGTCCAGTGCAGTAAATAATTGCCTAAAGTAATTTGAGAAACTATATTCAATTATTATATAGTTACATGAGTTACAAGTTGGAAATATTTGACATACATGACCCCATGTTGGATAATTCTCTCTTCCTGGTGGATCCTCTTCTCACAGTTGGCTTCTGCCACTTTGCTACCCACCTCCTCCAGCCTGCACCAGTTAAATTATTGTGGGGACCATAGGAGTTCTTTTCCTAGAAATAGCCTCATCCCATGTGAATTAATGGCTGTAAATAAAACAAAGGCAGGAGGAAGGTGTTACCTAACTTCACACAGCTGAATATTTTCAAAATCACAGCTTGTACCCAGCAAAGACCCCTTTATATTGTGTTTATTGAGCAACTACCACTTGCCTAAGTTGTGCTAAGTACTTTTGTATATGTCATTTTATTTAATTGTCTTAATGACCAAGAGGTAGCTATTATTATCCCCTCTCCCTCAGTGTTTGCAGATGAAAAAGCTGAGGTTCAGAGTGGCTGAGCAAGTTCAGATGTCACTTGTATTGGAGTTCATGTCTGCTTAGATCCAAAGCCCAGGCTTCCCCTGCACTGCTCCTCTCTTTTCCAACTCCCTTTTACAAATTCAAGACGTCATAGGATCTGAAGAGGTAAATGGATTTTACATGGCAACTGTTCTCGAAGAACTCACTGTTCAGCAGAGGAAAGGGCTGGCTGAAGCAACCAACTGTAATAACAGCACGTTATTAGAGGCACATGCAAAATGTCCTGGGAGCTCAGGGAATATTAATTCAGCCCGTGTTTGGTTCATGAAGGAAGATTTGCTCAAGAAG